>CM040979.1:21285009-21298643 GCA_022985145.1 Pangasius djambal
TCCTTTTCATGATGCAGGCTCATTAAATTGGATTGATGTTTATTTGAATATGGAGTGGATCCTCTCCCGTGGCCTGTCTTTGCCACTGCCGGCTTATTGCCTCCCCCGCTGTCTTGCAGGTGAGAACTTTCCATCAAGACCAATTTGCGGGACTGAACTGTTGCTTCGATGTTCTGAAAATGAGCCCACATAGAGCTAAATGAATTCTAATCGAGCCTGTGCTCAATTAAACAGTCATCTGAAGGCCCCCTGGGCAGACTGCACGACAAACCTGAGGCTCGTAGATCATCTTTAACAATCAAGCTTTATCTTCCTCATTACTCCGAGCTCACACACACGTCAGCAAGCTCACCTTTCTCACGTGCGCTCTCAGGACTCTGCATCCCATCAGGGGGAAAAATGGAGTCCAATCCATTAGTGCTGTGCTGAGGTGCTGTGATATGCCTGAACTAAAATGTAATTTTGTCCGAGTGGAATCCTGGGGAAATTGCTCCTGTTCACGCCGCCCCCCTCCACCCAGTCTCCATCCCCCTTTCCCTCGGCCCACAGCTGTCTGGTGGAAATTGAGTGCACTTCTGTAGAATTCAATATGACATGCCAAAAATAATGGCCTCCTGTCCCTGAGATATCCATCAGGCTGTTTCGACCTCTCGCAGACATTCAACAGTGATAAATAATAAATCATGTTTGTGTGATATTAATAAGGTCGGTCTGAGCTGACTTGACTTTTGCCGCAGTCGCTTTTGTAGTCACCTTGCCAGGGTCGACCCTAAATTAAAACAAGGTAGAGATTGTATTCATTTTCATGATGACAGACTGCTGGCAGGTATGGGAAATGTCTTTTGCCGTTGTTTAAGCATGCAAGGGCTTTGTTTCAGCGCCCAAGTGACTGTGCTACTTCGGGATCTGCTGAAGTATCTTCATTCTGTCCTGTGTGCCGAAGTTCACCTCCTGAACCTTCTCACACTGCCAGGATACCAAGGTCCTGTTGGTTTAATGAGCTTGCCGAGCTCCGGCTTATTCATTCACTCACCGTCATGCACCGCTTTATCTTGGATGAGCCAGAGACTATCCCAGGAACAGTCATTCACATTTTGGGGTGAGTTTAGAGTTTAGAGCTACCAGCATGTTGTTGGCAGGTGGAAGAAACCTCAGAACCCAGATGAAACCCATGCAGTTACAGGGTAAACATGCAAAACTCCACACAGACACTAACCTGAGCTCCGGAATGAGCCGGGAACCCTGGAGCTGTGTGGAGATTAAGCTACACACTGCATCACCGTGCCGCCCACGGAAGCTGTAGCTGTAGCTTTTTTTTTTTTTTTTTCCCCCAAATCTTTAAATATATCCGAGCTTTACATATGTAATAATGTTGGAAGACATTTAAAGATGGTTTGTACTGAAATCAAATGCTCCTGTACTAAATATATTTCAAATCTTTATCATTGACACCAAAGCTTAGCCCATTACTCCAATTTAAGCAGATTATTATTTGAACAGCGAACATTGTTCACGTCCAGTGGATGAACTGTGGCTGGTTTGTTATAAAAATGTGCAGTTGTTTTAGGAAAGTAGAGCTGGGTGGATGATTGAAATGGCAGATGCTGTGGTTTTGGGGCAGACTTTACTGTAGATGTGAAATTGGAGTCGTAACAGAACAAATGCAGGCACGTCTTCTGTCGGCCAGCTCATGGAGAGATGCACGAGAAGCACTCAGGCTCTCATTATGATCACTGTCGGATAGTCTGTGAGCTTGGAAGAATGTTGAAGGAAAAATTGTACGTCGAATCGTTAAAGTGAAATTTTGTGTAGTGTGAGTTACTGGGAGCCAGTGAAATGCTGCGGTGATTGCTCCACTGGATTTTTTTATTTACTTTTTAATTAATAAAAAGAGTTCAATATTTTTATGGAGAGAAGCTGAGACTAGTTATTGTATACAGAGTTGTCCGTTTGTTTTAAGGTCTGTAAGCATGCACAGAATAGGTCACTGGGTGCTCTTTTGTGTAATGAGGTTCAGGTTAAAAAATGGCTGGTTAGGTCACCTTTGAAAAGCCCTTCATTCAAAACTTAGGTCATGTAGAGAAAATGGCACATTTAGTTTCCTGTGTATAGCATAATGACACCACGGGCATGTTGTGTTATAACGTCGCCATGGATTAAAAAAAATTAATGGATTTAAAAAAAAAAAAAAAAAAAAAAAGTGATGATACGGTGATTAATTTACCTGCTATCAGTGTAGCATAACGATAAAATCCTAGCTACTTTGTTACTGGGTGTCTAGTCTAAATGACATTCATTCATTCAATCATTTTCAGTAACTGCTGAGGCAGCCATCGCAGCGCACCATGCGCACACACACATTCACACACTCGTTCACAATTAGGGCCAATTTAGACTAGTTAGTCCACATACATGCATGTTTTTGGGAGGTGGGAAGAAACCTGAGAACCCAGAGGAAACCCGCATGGACACAATGAGAAGATGCATAGAAACTCGAACCGGGGACTCTGGACCCGAACAACACTACCGCCCATAAAACCCCAAAATTACATTTTGTGCAAGTATAGTAGGCATTTTTTTGTCATCTGAGCAGCGCCAACGATCCACTACACTCATTAGCCAAACTCTAATGGCGAATGACATTATAGATGCATTAAAGCACCGTCAATCATCTGTAAACAGAATTATTTCTTAGTTTCCTTTATTATGCCGCTTTCACTTCAAACCATTTTAAAATTTTCACGTTAAACAAGAATTGAATTGTTTTATCTAAGAAAAAAATATTTAGATCAACTACCTGAGTAATCAGTTCATCAGCCAGGTTTTGGAGATGAGCACAGACTAAAAACCTTCTAGGCGTTATCGGACCTTGCTGTTATATAACAACACTCCGTGTATTCATGTATCCAATTATTTTCATATACCAGTCCAAAGTGTGTTATTCTGCTTCTACCACAGCAGGTACCTTTTTTTTTTATTCACGAATAAACAACATATTGCGCTTTTTAACGGTTTGTAGTTACATTTGATGTTATGGAACGCCTACGAGACAAGTTAGCTCCTCATATCACTTACATTATAACAGCTATAAGTAGTCGTTTGCTCACCAGCCTCCTTTTTTTTTTTTTTTTTTTTTCCCTCTCTCTCTTGAAGTTAATGAGACAAAAAAACACATCATTTCATGTGACTGAGAAACCAGAATGAAACTTCTTCCAGAAACGGCACATCAACTGAAAACATCACCGTATCAACAGTTATATGACTTTAAATAAATGCCCACCTTCTGATTTGAGAATTTAACTATGCTTTTGATTTTTTTTAATTCTTAAAATAAGAATGGCACTTTGCATTAGTGGACAAAACGTGTGCTTTTGTTTCATTTGTAATTCGTATAAAGAAAGTTAGGGTCTCTTCCAGCAGTATCCACTGATTACAGATGAAAATACAGAAGGGTGAAAACTTGCTTAAAGGAGATTAGTTTAGCACTAATATCTGTAGCAAAGGAAGCACATGTGCTAATCTGATTTAAGCTCAGTCATGCATGAGCACCGGCTTCCTTTCTCCACGTTCCCCGTCTGAATGTTTTGTAACAGTTCTCTGGCCTTTGAGCCCTGAGCTGCTTCTCATGTGCATCTTGACCTTGGCTCACAACACACACTTTCTCCACTTGACGCATGGAGCATCAGGTCAAGCTCTGGTCCGTGTTTGCTGCCAAACCTCTTCACTTATCTCGTCTCCTATCCACTTCCACACAGCTGTTGATATACCTGCAGGCAGCGCACGAAGCGGTTAAGCAGAGCTTTCCAGCGTTTCACCGAGGGAGAAAATGAGGAGATTTTCCCCCTCAGCTTTTTCCTCATCATACTTCCTTTCTGCTCTGTATGGGGCACGACCCATTGCAAGCTTTTGCTAATGACTGTAATGCTTCAAAGCTGTTTCATCCACACAGTAGGTTTGATTAAAGAATCTTAATTAAAGAATGCAGTAGGCTGAGATATCGCTGTGATAAAACTCTGATACAATCTGCAATAAATGGTTCGGAGAGTGATAACGTTCATCATCACATGCATGCCAGTAATACTGTTGTGTATGTGTGATGGAGAAAGAGAGACAGAGAATGAGAGAAAGGGAAAGAGATTGAGATGTGAGCTATTTAATTGAACCACACTGTCACTCTCGGTTGCGTGGCGTGCCAGAGCGTGCTACATTTAGACCTCCATTTCTGTGCAGGCGTGAAGTCATTTACTGAGGCACACTTCCCCCCTTTTGCTTTTTGCAGCCCTGCTTCCAATGACAAAGTGAGCTAGAGGCTCCTGGCATAGCTGTTGCGGCTTGCCATTTGGGCTCCTTCCCTTAAATGAGCCTTCTATGGTCTGTGGTGTCATATAGACTCCATGTCTAATCTTACTCCGTCTCATCAATATTTATGTTACTCCATCAGGTTAAGTAAAAGTTTCAAAACATGCCCTATTTCTTGGCAATCGATGCTTGAAAGGTTTATTCTTGGATCCCATCAGTGTTTAGAGCTCTCATGATTCATGAGCTCTTTTGTGAACATGTCTTACCGTCTCCAGTTATGACTAATCAATTAAATGCCTAAACAACGAAACTCATATAGGCTATTGTTTATTTCTCAGGTGGTCCTTGTGATCCAACTTCACTTTGCATTTGCATCCAGCTTGCACTCAGGAGGTCCGTTTTCCTGATGAGTGCATATTAATTAGGTCAGCACTGGTCAATCTGCATCAAGGTTCAGCTCTTCAAAGCATCCTCTTTAGGACTGATTGATTTACCGAATAAACCTCTACATTATCCCAGTCCTTTCCAATCAGTGGCTCTTGCCTGCGTTCCGTCTTTGTCTCTCCAAGCCCACTGGTTCAGTGCTTAAGGTTCTGAAGTAGTGATCAAAATCAAGCAGTGTCTTTAAATCACAGAAGAACCATTGTTAGACCTTTTAGCAAGACCCTCTATCTCTGTTCCTGGGATGTATCCGGTCCTATTTCTAAGTTGTTTTGGATAAAAGGGTAAACCAGCCCCCCTTCCTGCCCCATGTTATTTTTTTCCCCTCTCTTTCCTGCTCTGGTTAGTCTACTGTTAGGACATCTAGAGCAAAAAGATGCTGCCTTCTCCCCTTTAAGTCCCCTTAAGCACATGTGCACACCGCACAGAATCAAGCGAATAGCATGGCGTTAATCACTTGCGATCAGGTGTTTGTTGGATGTAGGGGTGTGCACACTGCCTGAGCACTCAAAGATGAGGGTACACGATCGTTGATCTTTGCCAAGCACACCAGATTCCTAAATTTCCCCTATGATGTAACTGTCACTATTTGTACAGAAACAAGAAATAAAAGAAAAAGTGGAGGAAACATTGGCTGAGGAGATGCAGGCAGCAAGGATTGCCTGTTCCGCAAAGAGAACTGGAGATATAGTGCAGAAAAAGTAGCATTTATTTATTTATTTTTTGCTGTTCCTAAAAACAAACTGGGTATGACATGCAAAATAATTTCTTGGAGAAGCAGTGTTATTGTGCTTAAATTTTGCCCTTACCTTCCCACACAAATAGATGGATGATAAACTGGATTCAGGTATCTGCTGCATGTGAAAGCAGAGGAATTTAATTTCCTCTCTGACTCTCATTGGCTGTCTCTCAGCTCTGTTCCTGCTCCTAGTCACAGAGCTGTTCACATTACATGATCCATCAAAGAGAAAAATCAAACATACTTCAAAATATCTGAGCCTCAGTGATTGCTCCCAGAAAAGAAAATCATGCTGAATCATTCTGCATTCGACCAAAGGTCGTAACTCGTAATTTCTGACCAAGTAGGAAAATCCAAAGAAAACTCCCACTCAGCTCGACTTGGAAACTTGGTCTAATCAGCACTGAGTTCAGTCAGTGATGTCAAATCAACATGGCTGCTCACAGAACTGTCAATAAACAAAGTAGCACTTCTCACATTTAAGTGGATTATACTTTATATATGCAAGCATTTGCCCAACATGTAGATAAATTAGCTTAAGTCTATAACATTGTACAGTTCACTGAGGAAAATATCCGTCACTTATCACAGTTAGCTGGCAATCATGGAGGTTATTTTTTTCCCCCAGCTTTGTTGAATGCCCAGAGGTTGAAAAATGGCGTAAATTGACATCATTCCCGCTACATGACAGGATGGCGTGGGAGCATGCAGCGAGTACTCACTCAGGTTCGGGGAAGGGTTGTTGCAGGTCCCCAGAATGAGTCTGTGACTAGAAAATTGGGGCTAAAATCGTACAGTGTGCACTATGCTTTAGGGAATTTGACCTTGGCTCTTGACTTGAGCACAGTCCCATAGGTTGCTCTCGCTGCAGGCAGTGATGGAAAGCCACTGGCATGTTTTTGCTGACGCTCTCCATCCAAGTTCTTGGGTTGATGAGCTGTCTCCTTTGTTGCCGATCGTTACCCATGTGCCCTGTTTAAAAAGCGACCTGTTGCCCAGTACCAGAGCTCCCAGCCTGGGCAGATTCATGGCCTGGTGACTCATTGTGCTGCCATCCTCAGGTTGTTCATCATCTAAATAAGAGCAGAAATGTTTTCCAAGCCACAATGACTGCATAAGAATAACCAACTATGACTGTTGTATGAGTCTTCTTTGAAATGTTTGTGTGAATGCCCCTGCCCTGCTGCGTGTTTGAGACGCTTTGGTAATATGGTAGTTTTAGTGTGTGGCCTCACACTCTCTCTCTCTCTCTCTCTCTCTCTCTCTCTCTCTCTCTCTCTCTCTCTCTCTCTCACTCACACACACACACACACACACACATGCTATCTATCTCTGTTTTAGGCTGCAGGGAGTAGAGGATCTGTCAGTAGGACCAAACAGAATATTGGGACAAGTCTGCAACTGTGACTTTGAACCTTCAGAGACGGTGAGTTAAATCGCACATACAGAGACACATGCAGCCTGTTTGTGACCACGTTTTGTGTGGGAAAAGATGCTTCAGTGGTTGATTTATATGTTTTTCTTTTTCTTTCTTTCTTTCTTTCTTTCTTTTTGCAGCTTATTTTTAGTAGCCGTCAAATACAATTCCGATCACATGCTGCTCTAATCATTGGTTTTGCTATGGGCATTATTAGAAGCAGATTACTAGAAGAAGTGAATATGTTGGGAATATACAAAAAAAAAAAAAAGACCAAAAATGAGAAAAACAATAATATTTAGCCATGTAATATTTGTAACATTCTGAACATATGGACATGCTGTATAATTTTATAGCAAAACAGAATGCTGTATAACATTCTGTGTAGTTTTATTTTTAAAACAAAATGATTTTAAGTAGTGCACTGTTTTCTAGAAAACACCGGTTTCTAAATTATTGGCACCCAACAATTAACTAACTAATTAACTACCAATTTGGGCCTGCAGCTGTAATGTCTAACAGTGTTGTACTGTTTCAGGCAGAACAGTTCAGCCTCTTTTATATTCTTACATTTGTGCTTGTGGATGCCATCTTTAATTCAGACCACAGGTTTTAAATAAGGTTTAAATCTGGAGACGGAGACTCTGTGCTCCCGCAAGCATTTCGGTTTGGATTTGGATTCGGATGTTGCCAATGTTCACACTGACCCTTTTGTTTAAAAAGATGCATGAGAGCGATTTGTTAGAGGAATTAAGTGATTTCTCCTAATTTATCTTTTTTGCTTATTGAATCTGCATTAAATCCATGAAAAATATTCGTGGCACATCTGGTAATATTTTGATGCAGAGAACAATATTTGTCTTGATGAACAAGTTAGACATGTGCATGTTTTTTTTTCTTTAACTGTCATGTGGGCGCGAGTCTGTGGACGGACATAAAGCATGCAGGACAAAAAAAAAAGAGAAAATATATTTCCATTAACATTCATTGGAACTTCTTTTAAAGTCTTAAACAGCAGTCGACACAAATCAGGTATACTGGATTTGCAGTTTAATCCCATTTTACACCATTAGCAACACTGCACTCACATGTTTCATTTACTGTTTTAGTGAATATAACATGCAAATATCTGTACTGACAAATGAACAGATAAAGAGATGATACAGATAAACATGCATTACCACTGTGATCACAACATCTTTTTAATCTAATGATTTTCCCTCCGAAACTCGGGCAATTACTACTGAATTTAATCGGACGCCAAGGCATGCACTGTTCGAGCTTCAGGCTGAAATTTTGAGCTGACAATCGCTGAGGCTTTTGCCGTGCATTAATATTTCTGTTCGTTATTTCTCTACCACAGTGCTGTTGAATCCTCCATTCTGATTGGTCAGAACATGTTAGTTAATTTTCTATAACAGCAGCTCTGCCAGAGTTGCCATCTGTAATTCAGATGATAGGTTTATATCAACACATTCATTCTAACACGTTATCACACACCGCCCCATCTTTGATCATTTTCTTAGAACAGCTTGCCTCACACATTACGTCTGTCATGCACGTAAACTTGTTCACCATCACTGACAGGAGAACTGTTTAATTTCCTTGGAAAAATGATACTTGATTACACCACTTTTAATGTCTCCTCTCTCCTAACTAACGTGCGTTAACTCAGTTTCTGTTTATTAACTCTTAAGGATATTCGGCTATTAAAATTAGACCAAACACGCCTCCCTCGTGCCGGTAGACTGTAGCTAATGGTTATTGGTTATTACCTGAATGCAAAATTTGTAAATACAAATTTGCATTTGGGAAATAGGAACACAAGGACATGATGGCTTTAACAGACACAAAGCAAAGTCCCAAATTGAATTGTGGTGCAGTGAAGATTTGAAATGAAAGCCATTTGCATTGTGCTTAATGTCATTGAGAGACAGCTTGGAGATAGGATCGTGTCTCATAGCAGATGGGATTGCAATGGCATGCTTATACTAGAGACGGAAAATTACATTCATTTCTCATGGAAATGTGAACTAGTCCTTTAAGAATTAAAGGTCTGCATTAATTTATTTAACAAAGTCTTTTACCGCTATAGTCTCTGTGTCAGGTATCCACACGGATTGCATGAGCGACGATGAAATTACAAGTCGAGGGTTTTATTACCGATAGTTTTTCAGGTGTATGTACAGACAAGCTGGTTCGGCAACTTCTGAAAGCGAACCAGTGCTTGATGACTCCTCCTTGATCCTGTAAAAGTACATCCTGTCTCTGCTTAGTGCTGTTTGTCAGTGGGGTCTGCTTACAGTCACGCTTGCTGGTGCATCTAGATACAGCACCATTTCCCATCTTTCTCAAGTGGTGAGCTTCAAAAAGCCCGAAATCCCTAGATCCGTCTCTTGCATGTCTTCTCTTTGAGGAAGGAGAAACCTGTATGTACCTGGTGTATTGAGAGCTTAGCAGAGCAGCGGGGAATTGCGGATCTGGGAAAAGAGGGAGCGTGAGAGGAGGATTCAGGGTTATGGTACTCACTGTCTCTTTGCCTTCCCTTCACCTGATCAGCGCCATGAGCTCTTCTGCCACTTGTCATCTGATGGAAACACTCTTTCTCCTTCACCGTTTTTCTGCTCGCAGAGGAGAGATGGTCACAGAGGTCGTTATCTCAGGCCTTAAGGAGATGTCAGTGCCACAGTGCTGAGGTCCTGTGTGACACAGCAGAAGCTTCACCATCCTTTCCTTCACCTTCATTACTGTCATTAAGTCCACCAATCTGGATAAAGAGGAGTTTTCTTTATGGGTGGGAAAAATAATTGATTCTTTGATGCGTCAAAGTAAAAGGTCATAAGACTTTTACGTAGGTTTATGCATGTTTTTTATTTTTTTTTTTAATTGGCAAATGTTAACAGAACAAGCCTGTCAAACCTCTGCAAAATTCTCATTTAAATTTCTTCTTCTTTTTTTTTTTTTTTTGGATTTGATTATTACCGAGCCTGTACAGACAACAAGCACGAGCTGTAGCATGTAAAAGCAAATCACAAGGCATTTTCATACATTTCATACATCATAAACTTTAATGTTTTAATTCAAACATCAACAATTATTAACACCTACATATTTACCTAATATTTAGTTAAATTATAGATTTTCGAAGATATCCAGGTAAATAAATAGAATAACTGGCTGAGGTAAGTGCCTGTTGGGATTACATGTAAGATTTAAAGCACTTTTAGGACATACTTTTGTTTTTATGCAAAATGTAAAGGTATGTGAAAATGATCTGTGCCATGGCTGATACACATTCAAGCAAAAAAAGGGGCATTTAGGCAAAAACGTTAGGTGCCATTTTATGATAGACTTATTGTTCATTTGGAAAAGGAAAGCATGTAAACATTCAAATGTGGACGACTTTTCTTTTTCGTGTGTGTGTGTGTGTGTGTGTGTGTGTGTGAAAACCATGTAAATATTCAAGTAAAATTCATTTGACAGCTATACATGCACTGACCACTTTATTAGGAACATGTGTACACCTGCTCTCGCACATGCCCTCCAGCCTTTCTGATCAACAAAGCATTTCAGCTCACAGAACTGACGCTGACTGGATTCTTTGTTTGCTTGTCTGTCTTTTTGCACCATTCTTTGACTGTTGTGTGTGAAAATAGCAGGAGATCAGGAAGTTGTGAAGTAATCAAACCAGCTAGTCTGGCACCAACAACAATGCCATAGTCACCAAAAAAAAAAAAAATCACTTTTCTTTCACCATTCTGATGTTTGATGTCGACATTAACTGAAGCTCTTGACCTGTATCTAAAACCATCAAGCCGTCATAAAAGAAGCAGCGTTTTTATTTGTCGCATATACATTACAGCACAGTGAAATCCTTTTCTTCACACATCCCAGCTTGTTAGGGTTAGGAAGCTGGGGTCAGAGCGCAGGGTCAGCCATGATACAGCGCCCCTGGAGCAGAGAGGGTTAAGGGCCTTGCTCAAGGGCCCAATCAGGGTTGAACCCCTGACCTTCTGATCAGTAACCCAGAGCCTTATCTGCCCTACCACCACTGCCCTAATGTCATAATGTGGGTTATAGAAATCGAACATTGTGGTGCATGAGAAAATCCGGCCTGAAAAATTCCACTTTTCTGATGAGTTTTTCCTGACCAAGCTCCTAACAACAGCTTTCATGCAGTCATGTTTTTCATAGTCACTTGTAATTTCTGAAATTAGTCACAGTTGGGCATCATATCCCCGAGAGATTATAGATTAATCATGCACTGAACAGCTGGTGATTAGTGGAGGAATTATCCCCTCCTCTTTGGTCCTTATTATTTTAAAGCCAGGTTTTTTTTTTTTTGAATAGACATTTTCACCAAGCTCAGGGATCTTACTTCAGACTCCTAACTTCCTCAGCCGCTATCCGTTAGAGCAAAGCTACAAGCCTGACCTACGAGAACGTGAGACTGACCTGCTCTGAAACGCTGAAGGTTTTCACAGGAGCTGAAACAGTGCGCTTGTTCCTCCAGTTCTCTCCCTGTGATGAATTGCTCCATGTTTAAGAAAAGCAATGGAACTACACATTGTGATCCAGTTTCTTGTCTAAATTTCTTTTTGTAGCAGCTTTATTTAAGAAAAGATAAATCTTTCCACAGAGGTGTCCTACATTACACATAATGATGCTTCATTTGCAGTAATGTTATTCTGAGCAGGTTGTGGAACAGTAACAGGTCTGTACTATGTATATATCAGAAAGTGTGCTATTAGGGAACACTACTGATCTATCATTTCATAGAGCCGAGAGAAAAAGCGAGAGAGAAAGAGAGAATTTTATTCACCCCTGCCTAAGATTGAGTCGTTTTCCAGCACATATGCTCTCGGAATCGTTTACGAGCAAGAGATAAGAGAGTCCAAGGCCTTTTTAACAGTCCTGTAAAAGTCTCTGAGATGTGAACACAGTGCCTTCCTCTTCTTTATAGCAGCGACTTGACGGCCTTAACGGAAAATTCAGCAAGTCTGAAAAGAAACATTTAGCTAGATCCGATTTTGCTTGAGAAGTTAGATTTCACTGACGTTCCTTCATTATCATTGTAAAAAAAAAAAAGGCCATGTAGTATATGTTAAGAGATTAGATGTGAAAGCCCAGAATGATAACAGTTCATACGTTTTTCTGAATGTGATAAATATTCCCCAGTAATTTGTTCAAAAATTTTCACGTCTTTCCTTTCTGAGGTTTTTTTTTTTTTTTTTTTTTTTTTTTTTTTTTTTTTTTTTTTTTTTTTTTTTTTTTTTTTTTTTTTTTTTTTTTTTAAATTTTATATATATTTTGTAATATATTTCGGTAAACAGATTGTAAAACAGAGAATGTTTTCTGCTTTCATCCGGATACACACTTTTGCACTCAACTGTGAATCGATTGAGGCCACTCTAAATGTAATTCCTATTAGAGGTGGGTGATATGTTGAAAATATCATATCACTATTCTCAAGACACGATATGTAACATTTATACAAAACAGCAAAACAGTTAAAATAGCTGCAATATAATTTTATTTTTTTATTTTTTTTAATTATAATGTGTGTATTATAATTATATAATTTTTTTAAATTATAATGTGTGTATTTTTATATATATATATGTATGTATGTATGTATGTATGTGTGTGTGTGTGTGTATATGTAATTTATTTATTTATTTATTTATTTAAAAAAAAAAATATATATATTTTACACTGAAAAGGAGAAAAAAAATTTAATGTTAACATTGTACATTAGATTAGACTATACATTTTTAATGAGTTCCTTCCAGTTTGTAATTATTTAAAAAAAAAAAAAAAAAAAAAAAAAAAAAAGATACCACAACATTCATGATATCAGAGAAAAGCGCATTGTGATGTGTTTTCGATATTATATCATCATATCACATCATATTGCCCAGCCCTAATCCCTATCCAGTCAAGCAGAAAGGGCAGGTACTGCGATTAACAATCTGCTAAATAGAAAAATAATCACCATGTAAACTACTGAAATAATTTAATAATATGAATCCCTGTGTTTATTCTATGAATATGCATCATGGCACATGGCAACAGAAGAAGAATGAACCATTCAGCACTCTTTATTGAAACAGTGTTACACCATGTTGTCTTTGTGTTATTTAGTTGCACATGAGCAGAGATGTATAAGGAATTCTTACGTAGGAATTAATTTAAAGAGAAAAACAAATCAACTTTGTTGCCGTGCTAACCTGTTGCAATAGATCTCAGTAACCTGATGGTATTCCCGGACTGAGACCTGTTTTACTCGCATAATGACTGACAGATTTATGGAGACGTGACAAAAGCTTAAATGATGGAGCGCAAATAAACGTACTCTTGTTTTATTGGTTGATGATTTTGCTTATTTTATTTCAAGAAGTAAATGCATAAGATTAGCAAAAAAAAGTGAAATTCATATAATGTCTAGAAATATCCTTAATATAATTATTTGCTTTATAAATGTAATCTCCTTTCATAATGAAAAAATGATGAAAAATGTAAGATATTTCCACTTGTGAATATATCATTTTTGACAGTGTATAACGAAAGCAGAAATAAAAACCAGTTTCTTTAAATTCAGCATGATTGCACCAGTCATTATGTGTTCAGCGTGAGGGTTTCTCTTCTGCTGTTTTAGTATTGTTTTGGTATGGGGCATAGTTTGGATACTGTAATAAAAATAATAATATTATTAATATAATAATTCAGATTGGGGGG
>CM040979.1:21303897-21314099 GCA_022985145.1 Pangasius djambal
TTTTTTTTTTTTTTTTTTTTTTTTTTTTTTTTTTTTAAAAACATATCTTTGTTTATGCTTATGAATACGTACTTTTTTTGTTCAGATTTATAAGTACAAAATCAAACACCATTGCGTGTGTGTAAATTTGAAGTGGATATATACTTATTTCCTTTCACCGTACATTTTATTAAGCATATTCAATTGAATTTCAAGAAAAGTAAAATTAAAAAAAAAATTTTCAAACCCTTGTGCGATACTTTGGCTAACACTTGTTTTAAGTGTACTGTGGACAGAAAGATGACTTGACATGACACATGAAGCCACTTCCTGAGTTGCACTCTGGTTAAACATTTGGCTAGTTTTTGTAAGATCACAATTTTGATTCTCTGCAAGGACCTTGTTCCTCTATGTGTCAAAAGATGTAGCATTGTTCTTCCAGAAAGCACCATCACGATCTCAGATTGGTAGCCATTGTGCGAATAGGGGAGAACTACGTCGATCGAAAAAGGGAGCTTAAAGTGTAATTTGAAGTGTATTTACAAATCAATAGTTTGTTTTGTACCAAATGTATAGTTAAAGTTTCAGAAAGTTTAAAGAGAAGTAGGACGTTTCAGACAAAAGTCCTTCATCAGCTGTGCTTCTGAGGCTATAGGACATGAAACCAGATTATGTTCAAAATGGTTGCTATTGTAATACAAAACATGACATTCATTCGAAAGGAAAAAGTTCTGAGAGCAAGATGAGCTCTTTTTTTTTTTTTTTTTTTTTTTTTTTTTTTTTTTTTTTTTTTTTTTTTTTTTTTAAAGCATCCTCACTTTATTGCTCCCATAACTGTGCAAATGAAGATCATTAATGCTGCTTGCTGTTGAAGTGTCTGGTCACATGATCAGCACGTTTTTATGTACGGTATTTTTGCAGACAGCTGTTCACTACACAGCCAGTAAAATCTGAAATCTACCATTTCTCTGGAAACCTTGTGTTCTACGTTGAACATTTTATCTGCTTTATTACTTGTATATCCATGCATCAGCCACTTTAATAGGAACGTATGGGCTACAGTAGCAGAAGTCCGCATCAGGTTCCACGCTCTCCTCAGCAAGAGGAAAAAACCGAGAGACTATCTCGTCAAAAAGGCGTTTCCACTCACGGAGCAGTCGCTCACTGGATGGTTTGTTTTCTCGCACCATTCTGTGTAGACAGTTTTGTGTGAAAATGTTTGTGAAATCCTCAAGACAACCCTTCACCGTATTTTAGTCAAAGTCACAGAGATCACATTTTTCCCCGTTCTGATGCTTGCCGTGAATATTAACTGAAGATCCTGTACCTGTACCTGCATGATTTTATGCATTGCGCTGCTGCCACATTGACTGATTGGATAACTGTATGAATGAGCAGGTGTACAGGTGTTCCTATTAATGTGCCTGGAGAGTGTATGTTTTTCCTGTGTAGTGACAGTTATTATAAATCAATGCATAGATAGATACCGTAGTTGAGTAATAGTATTTTCATCAGTATGAACTGGAATTTCAGAGCAAGGTCTAATATAAGCAGTAAACCCTTTGTAAAGTTTAATACATGTGTTTAATGCTCTTTAAAATGAACTAAATGATTCTGTTTTTGTATGGTAGTTTTGTTGCATGTTTAACTGTAACATTAATATGAAGGAGGTTGATAAAAATATTAATATCAGCCAGTAGTGTTGATAAAGGCTTCAGTATTGATTGCTGCCAGTATTGTTTGACTTGACACAGAGGAGGACCAGCATCTGTCAGTCCCATCTGTCACTCAGACTTTTCTTTTTAATGCATTTGACAGTAAGGGCAAATTTACACGTATTTAAGACACTGGAGCACTTTCGTAAAGGTCATCCTCTGTGGGTTTTTTTTTTTTTTTTTTTTTTTTTGGCAGGGAATCTGTTGTTGCCGTGTACCTGAGGCACTCGTCTTCCGGCTCTCAGAGAACAGGCTGCATTTTTCCAAGGTAGGTTCGGCTACAGATTGTGTGGTAGGAATACTTTTTGTTTGGACTAGATATGGAACGGGCTTCACGGAAACACGCTGCTTCCCACCACTTCATAAAGTAAACAGTTCAGTGTTTCCATTGATGTGCATCCTGTAAAGTGACGAGCACAGCTCCTGTAAAAAAAAAAAAAAAGTCTCATAGGAGACAGAAATGTTAACAAGGTCACTATAAATAAAATAAAATGTAGTATGTTAAAATGACACTATTATATCTATACTGTTAGGTAAAATGCTTCTACAGAGCTTCTTACTAGACAAAGGCTTACTGATGCCTCTTTTTTGCTTCCTTTACTTCCGAGATTTAACCTTATTCTAAAAGTTTAGGGCTTGAAAAAAAAACTCTACTTGTTTTTCTGTATTTAATAGCAATTCTTCACTTTCACTGTAGTAAACCAACTACAGATAATCCTTAGCTATTCCTTCTAATCACCCCTTCCACTTCTAGGACCTGTTGGCAGGTTCAGATTTACGTTCCTCACTTTCATAACTACATAATTTTCCTATTACTTTCACAGCTGAGGAATGTATAGTAGTTACTGAGTAATATGCTTGAAGATACATAACTGAATAATAAGCTGGCTTGTAAAGGGCTATGACTCAGGCAACAGAAATGAGAAACAGTTCAAATCAAGTTTTGATTTGGACCCATTATACTGAATGTAACACAAAGCACACCGGACATAATCAAGCCAAGGGGCAGGTCTGGTTCTTAGACCAGACTCAAGCTGTAGTCCAGGTTGGGAAGTGGTGTCAAGTGGTGATCTTTATTTAGTTTTCGTCCTCGCACTCTTTTTGTTTCTCAGGTGCTGTCTGTTATGTCGTTATTTAATTTGGTATATCACGCCAACTGCATGTCGTCTCATTTTGTCCTAGCTAGGCTTCTCCACAGTTCATCAGAAATCCCGATTTCTTTATCTAGCTATGAGATAAAAACAGAGGAGACACGCTGAGTGAAGAGGAGGACATGCTACCAATAACAAATGTACGCCATGCGGTCATGTTATTGTTTTGTAACCTACCACATACAATTTGGAGGTATACAGTTACTGCCTGTAGCTCATCTGTAGCTCTGCACAATCCGTTAGCATTGTTCATGAGTGGAAAGGAATCATCATAGCAGAGGTACCGACATTGCTGTCAAGAAAATCAGGATTTTGCCACAAAAGCCGTAGCTTATGTCTGTGGACAAGACAAATACATGCTAACAGCATAACTAATTACTACATTCTGACCAGAGCCCATAGATCTGCCCTCTTGTTCCCAATTGGCTGTGAATTCACAGGTCAAAGTTCACTTAGATGCAGCTGACACAACGCTTCAAGAAGTAAATCTGAGTTTTTCCCATATACCCCGTCCTTTCCCTTTCAGTGATCTGGATCTTCCACAGAGCGACTATTATTTGCGTTTGTTCTGATCGCTGATTTAACTAAGAAAGCAGTGAAGCATAGTTTACAGGTGTCTCCCGTATCCCTGTAGCATGCTGTCAGCAATCTTAAATGCAGGTTTGTGCTTAACGTTAGATGTTCGCACCTCTATCATAGGACCACCGCTGACCAGATGCTGCTTAGCTGCACGGAAGTGACACCGGCGTTACTGTGTGTGTTGCAACGGTAGCACCAGTGTTAATTTCAAACCCTTGTCACATCCCATATTTGTCCCAGCACTGTGTCCCCTGACCCTTGTCTCCTCATCGGCGCTGCAGTGAGGATCAGATGTGGTAGCGTGAGCTGCAGGGCCTGTGGCGCTTATCATCCATATTTTCCATCCAAGTCCGAGGCGATAATTTCCATCACAGCTGCCTCCCCACGTCACTCACATTGATCTGTGCTGCAGAGCAGGGAGTCTGTAAAACACTGTGCAGACCCACAGGCTTGCTCCGTGAGCCCAGATCTCAATACACACCCACAGGAGTCGTCCCCATTCACGTCCCAGCTCTCTGCTGCGTGACAAATGGCTGAATTTCCTATATATTGTTCAGTGTGTCCCTCTCTGTCATCGCACTACCGAATCTGATGAATTCTATAACTTCAGCTGTGAGCTACCCAAGAGAGCCATCATATTCTATTTTTTGACACCACAACCAGAAATCCAGAGATCAGTAGCCTAGTATTGGAGATCAGTGACCTAGTATTGATTCTCTGCTGGGTAATTAATAAGAATAGCCCCACAAACGATTATGTGGTGTATTGTGTTCTGGCCTGTTTACTTTTGATTGATCCAAGACAGCAACTTCTCATCTTCAGCATCAAGGATTTTACAAAAAGCGGCTAGATTTTTTACGGCTATAGAGGCACTTTGAGTTCATTTCTCTCATGCCCCATTATAGTAACACAGAGCGGAGTGCTGACAGTGCGCCTCTCTATTTCTAGAGAAAAAGGTCACAGAGCAGGTCTGTAGTGTGCTGCTGTGCTGCAGTGTTCTTTTCCTGTGCAGGAACATAGTGTTACATTTGTAAAGTCCTCTCACAATGACGAATATGGTAACCAGGTGAGTGTAGAAGAGTTGCGTTTCATTAATGAGCGAATCCTCTGGGTGTCACGTGAGACTGGGAGAACCACAGGTGCAATGCTCGCAACCGATGCTATACGTAAATATAAACATAATTACACTTTAAATTAAAAAAAAAAAAACAGCACTATTCTAGCAAATAGACACAGGGATATATCACTTGGGGCAAGCTGTTTTAGGAAAATACTCAACAACGGTGATCATGCCCGGCACAAAGCGGATGTTGCGACGCACACCTTGAAGGGTTTTCCTCTTATACCACAGCCATTTTCCAATGAATACACATTTCTGTTTATTAAAGAGCAGCATATACATTTGTCCTGTTATAGATGCATGACCTCGAGAAGAGCTGTTTCTTCGTGTTATCACTTACGATATAGCAGCTATAAACGCTCGTTACCCCACCAGCCTCTCTTTATTTCATTATATCTTAAAGACACAAAAGACAAAAAAAATACAATTTGTTGTGTTAGGGAAATGTGTTAGTGATTTTTGTTAGGCTTGGATTATATGGATCGTCAGCACAGACACTGGAGACTCCTTCCAAAAATGTCAAATAAACATTTCCTTGCAGAGCAATCGTACCGATTCCTTTTTTATCTGTTTGTGTAGCATCTGGCATACAAGTGGAGTTCATTTTCATATTAGAACAAGCACATTAATATGTGATTTGTCTTGTAGCTGGCACTATGGTCAGAGCTTCTGTTATAGAAAATTAAGACCTTCTGGCCAATCAGATTTGAGAATTCAACAGCACTGTGGCGAGGGCGGTTTAATTCAGATTCATTTCACATGACTGATCATATTGGTGTAAGTCTGCTGGTGTAAGAACTGCTCTCGTGTGTGCTATCGTAGATGAGTCCGTGATGTCCGCTTGTAGTGTGAATGAATCGTCACTGCTGTATTTCATTTCTCCCCACCTCTCCTCTCAGAGCCGACGCAGCGTTTCGATTGATGAGTTCTTGGCCCGTGTTCTGCCTGCTGTCCCTCAGGATGTGACGAGGATTTGGGTTTCTGTAGCACTTTGATGCTTCAGCGTTACATAAAAACACTCTTGTTTATTAAGCAGCTTAAACATCCTGGCCATGTTGGCACGGTTTCTGTCGTTCAGTCATTCATTCTGTCTATATGTACATATAAAATTCATATCTTTTTTAAAAAGGTCATCTATAAAGTCCTCAGTGATCTCGTAGATAAGTTAATTCTAAAATAAAAAATAAAATAAAAAATAGTCTGTATACTGCAAGTTCCTCCACCTGCTCATGTACTCACCATGAGTGGAAAAAAGAGCGAGATGCAGCCAGGAACCCGCCTATTGCCCAGAATGCATTGCTCAGCATGAACGCCGGGGCAATCTGTTTCTCAGGGACCTCTGCCAACCTAATTCACATCACAGCCAGACTTTCAAATCTCAATACCCGATGCCTTTCCTGCTACTGTTTACAGCTCTGCATTAACCGTGATCACATGCTGCGTTCGAGTGCCAGATTTTACCTCCTCATTATCTGTGAAACTCGGCTGTATTTGAAATGTTATATGAGGAATCATCAGGGCTGAGTAATTAGTATGGAGGGAAAAAAAAAAAAAAACATTTTGCAATTTGGCCTTCACTTTACGAAACTTTGCTTTTACACAACCGTTTTTATTCAGTACGAGTTTTTAACTTTTGAAGCTGTAGATATAATGAGCAGATTTTTCCAGTGCATAACCACTTTAAATATTTCACATCTGATCATGTTTAAATGCTCAGACTAATTATATAGTCCATGAAGCTGAATAATAAGCCTGGAATTTAAGTGGACAGGATGTAACAAATTTTATCTGTATGTGGCGCGTGTCGGAGTGCGCGTGTCGGAGTGCGCGTGTCGGAGTATGAGAGATTTCTTTGCTCCCTCACAGCTGTGTGTGTGTGTGTCAGAGTCTGTCTCTGTCTGTGTGTGTGAGAGACATTTATGAGCTCCCTCATGCTCCCTCAGAGTTGTGCGCTTGTGTCAGTGCGTGTGCCTTTCTGTGTCTGTGTATGCGCGTGTGTGTGTGTGTGCTTGTGTGTTGGTGTATATGTTGGAATTAGTGTCTGTGTGTCTCTGTGTGTGTGAGACACAGTTTTTTGCTCCTTCATAGCTGTGTGTGTGTGAGTGTGTTGGTTGGGGTTGTGTGCTTGGTGGAATGTATGTGGAATGTGTTGCATGTGTGTGTCAGTGTGTATGTGGGAGTCTATATCAATGTCTGTGCGTAGGACATTTCTCTGCTCTCTCACAACTGTGTGTGTGTGTGTGTGTGTGTATCAGGGATGTGCCACATATGTGTATAGTTTTACTGTGAAGGTCTTCATGACGTTTTTATAGCATTATTGATGCTCTTTGAAGCCTGCGATGTTTTCACTTTGTCAGTATGCTAACACTTAATTATCCTTTCATCTGAGAAAAAAATGCATTTTATGTGCCTTTCTCACTAAATACAGATTTTACAGGTTTGACTAAATGACACATTTAGTGCATATGGTGCCTGTGTCGTCTCAGATGTGGAGTGTCCTGGGCGCTGCATGGTTCTGTGTCTCTAATTTACCAAGCTAGCTGAGTGAAATAATGGTATAGAGCGAGGAGATGCTAGACCGTACAGTTTCACAGCACTCTGTAGGACTTCAGCAGCTGGTTAAAATTGCCCTTTGACTTTTCTTTGCTTCTATAAACAGTGACAGCGTCAACAGCAACCTGAGTTTCTTTATTGTCTAATTATAATGATGGATAAACACACACGTACACAGCTGCACACTGGCCCTTCCTCACTCTGCTTCAGTGCAAATATGGAAATATTAAAAGGCTGTGTTAATGTCGCCGAGCCGGCATGCTGCGTATCTGCTCTGCCTGGAATCTCTCTTCTACTTGGAGTCATCCACGTTCGCTTTTCCAGAAAAGGAAGCTTGTGGTGTTAGACATCACTACGCTCAGCGACGAGAGCTCCAGGCCAAAACATGATCTGTCGATGATGTCTTTGACCGGATGTGCTTTGTTTTAATAAATAATTACCACTAGCTATGTTTATATAGAGCCAAGTAAACTGTTTATCAGGCAGCTGTAGAGGTGCCAATATTTACAGTTTAGCCATAGTATTTGATTAATACGGGAGACCTGAAAGCTTTTCTGCTTTCTGAGTTGAAGCATTCCAAACACAAATAAAATATTCGCCCTGCGGAAAAGCCGGTTCACCGAAGGGGAAAGGTCACAGGACGTTAAAGACGCATTTTTGCGGTAACTTTCACTTTTTGTGCCAGGTTTATCTAGGTGAACCTCAGAATTATGAGCCAGTAGAAAACGAAAGGGTGATTTTTTTATTATTTTTTTTTCCATTTTTGTCTTGATAAACAGAACCTTCAGCAATAACAGAACAGAATGTAATGTGCTCTGTCACCATTTAATATTTCCTTTCAGTGTGTATTACACTTCATTATTGTTCTTTCTTTGTATTAAGCTGTTGTGCTCCTGTTGTTTGATTTGATTTGTTGATTTGCTTGGTGTTTTTCTTACATGTCAGAGATAAAAATGTAAAAAAAAAACATTTTCTTTTATTGAAGTCTACATAGTTATTATACACACAACCAGGTTATTTTAATTTGAATTAAAAAAAATGTAATTTTAACAGGAATGTGTAGACTTTTTGTATCTAGTGTAGGTATGCACTTCATAGGGGTGTAGTGATATGGTGTATCGTATCGTACCGATTCACGTTCGACAGACTGCATAAAGTAAAATACTGCTTGCATTATGTGAGGTGTAATAAACAGTTCAACTTAATCAAGCCCACTCTTCCTCCTCTGAGAACCTCTGTTTTAGCTCACATCAGGAGAGGCTACAGGAGTTGGAAAAGCACACTTCTCCTCAGCACTTTATTAGGCGAGCACTTTGGCTTTCCTCTTTCCGAGTTACGACAGTGGCAGTAGTGCGTGGTAGAGCGAAACGTTACGGTGCGCCGAATCTGCTCTATCTGAGTACAATACGCCAGAGCTAATATCACAAACACGTCCGTCATCACCCTTCAGCGTCAGTCTCTAAAACGAATTGTCGCAAAGTCAATGTGGCCGCGTCTCTGTGGCTTGTGGTACGCTTCGTCACATATTATGTAACAGTTAGTCCCGGTCCACTAATTTGATTGGTCGCGCGACGGTCCAAGGGTGCTTATATTTCCTATAACCTCACTGGGACGTTTCACTGTGTGCGGTCACTCCGCTCGTCTGTGTTCGCCACGTTAATATCTACTTCCTAGTTCAAAATTAGCGACATCATAAGCAGACATGGCAAACAGTACTTTTGGCTTATATGGAACCTCATCATATGAAGACGAAAAGGAAGAAGAGAAGCCAGTTTTATCGGACACACCTTTTAACGGGAACGGACACATCAACGTGAGCTAGCTAGAGCTAGCTGACGTGCTATAAAGTGAGTGCGACTTCTTCGGGATCTATTTCTGCTAGCGGAGCAAAACTAAACAGAACATTTGGCCATATTGTGTCCAAAATGTCACTCACTCAATATTCATTTCGTGTTTATAGAAATATCACACTCGCAATCGCGCAGTTAAACTGAATATTAAATATGGTAATATTAATATAAAAATACAATATGTTGATATTCAGTATAACCGCACGGATTATTTATTACGATTTACTACAATTTCAATTATTGCTTAAATGAAATGATTCACATGATGACACAATGACAGTTTTATTAAAATGGAGCCCAGTCAAAGAAATCCCCATCATCATTATCATCATCCTCATCACCTGAGTCTGGTGTCTGGTGTTGTCTGAGGGTTAAACATCACTTTACTCCGGGGTGCTGATCAGGCAGCACTGCACGTGTAAGTCCCAGCCCCGTCATGAGCTACGAGCAGTTGACTGATGTCTGGTTGACTGGGCCAGAGTGGCGAGCAGAACAGGCTGGTGTGTGCCACGCAGAGCTTTGTGCAGAGGATATGTTGCCTTTGGTGGCGTATGTGGTGCAGCAGGCAGCACGGGAGCCTGGCATGACTCCTGCGCGCAGGATAGAACAGATGGGGATTAAGCGAGGAGCATTTGGAGGCTTTTCAGGCTCAGGCGAAGCGCACAGCCAGTACTCCTTTCCTTTTGTTTTCTATCCAGACAAATTACTAGGCTTTGATTTGGATCATCTAAAGAGGTAGAGAAGGTGAAAATATCCATGTTCTGCATACTGAGCATTTCAGTTCATATTATTTCAGGCTTGTATGCCCCTTGTTTCATTAATTATTTATGTTGCCGTTGCTGCCTAACAGCTCCAGTGTCCTTAACTTGGATTACTGTCTGTGGGTTTTGCATGTTGCCCCCGTGTCTGTGTGGGTTTACTCCGGGATTGCAGTTTCCTTTTTGTATTTGAAGTTATTTTTCATATTTAAGAATGACAATTTGTTTGTTTTTATTTAAAATCTTTCTTAGCGATGTCAGACATTTTGGCGCATATATTTGTGAAAGCAATTGCTATTATTTAAAAAGGTAGAAATTTCATTTCTAACGAAAATGATATTTTGTTAGAAGAAAGACAAATAGTTTATCCTATTACTTGAGTTATTGTTTAAAATGTTGTAATGTTTTATTTTGTACAGTCATTTTTGATCATTTTTATGAAGTATGCAATTAATTGCAGTACCCAAAGCTACACCAACAACGCTAGCAGCACACTG
>CM040979.1:21314199-21359860 GCA_022985145.1 Pangasius djambal
GCAGACTTTCTCGTGAGACAGCCATGTTTGTGTTGCACTGCAGAACTATTGAGTGGAAACTGACTTCCTGGCTGTATGAGTAACTGATACTCAGTGAGGCCCTCGGTTCAGCAGGGGAGGGTTAGCGTAGAGCCAGCAGACCCCGCAGTCCACAAAGCCCCTTTTCTTCCTGACAGACATGGGCTCGGGGGTGGGGAGTGGCAGGAAAGTGTTTGACACCCTTGTGCAGAGTCATGCCTTTCATTCTCACTGGGATGGCTGTGTTTTTTCTGCTTCTCTCAGCCCTGTTTAGCGCTTCTCCAGGGACGAGTCTGTTCTATTTACAGGCTAGGTGCTAACTGGACTACCTGTCTTGTCTCGCTTTTTCCCCCTCATTATTTTGCTCGACGCGATAAGTGTTAAATGCAAAACAAGTTATAGACTAGAACTAGAACTGGAGATAAAACAGGATTCAGATAATTGGGTATTTTATGCAACACTCAGACACATTCTGATGTAAACAGTGGAGACCAGTGCTGCGGGAAGGCCAAGCATGTCAAATCATGTTAATGAGAGTATATTTTCCTCCCTCTGGTCATCAGGCTTAATCCCGTATTTGCTGACGTTTCGCGTATTGTTTCCGTGATTATTCCGAACAATATCTCCGTTGTAAGCACCTTCTTATAATCTGGGCTTTTTCACAGGGATAAAAACCAGATCGGTCAAGAACATGGAAAGCTCCAGACCAGACCGAAAGACCATGGTGAAGCTCACTCATGTATGATTGCAGTATGTATCAGTTTCCCCAGCTGAGACGTCATACTAAATACATAGATGTTTTCTGGATCTGGATGATTGAGTACATACGTACGTCCTGCCTTAATGGGAAAAGCGTGTGAACGGGTTAATGGATGGGAGAGAGAAAGTGTACCTACTGGGCTGCTGGCTGGATAAGAGCCATAGATCCGGCCTGCAGGGCGCGTGATAACACACTCCCAAACAAAACGTCAATACACACGTCAATATGGTACACTGCGGCTTTTTGAAGCACTGTATCACATACAGCTAGAGCCAGGCTCTTGAAAGATGGGGTCATCTTGTGCTGGTCCTGTTAGGCGTTTGCTATTTAAAATCAGCTTGCACGAGGGAGCAGTGTTCCCAGCTAGTGTAAAGACAGTGTGAGGTCTTCTGCTCGGAGGTCTTCTGATACAAGAGCAATGATGTTACACTAATTTTAACTGTAGAACAAGGGAGCTTTTAAAATACGTCACGTTCGGCTGAAAACATTTCCACCACAGGAACCTTTTTCAATAACCCAGGAATTTTAAGCACAGAGGAACCAGAGAGGATTTTAGCTCCTGAGCTGCAGTTCCAGAAGCATTTTTAGTTTCTTTTCCAGGCTTTTTTTTTTTTTTTTAAACTGCGGACTTCACTCATTGATAACATGCAAGCTTTACAGAATGTGTTTGGTGTTTAGCTAACAGACGACTACTACAGCTTGTTTCATGGCAGACGTTGAGGCATGACTGGCATAGGGAAATGTTTCCCTGTTGCCACGAGAATGCCAAGTCAGTAATGTCACTGGACTGTAGGGTATTCTGTATGGCTCTAGCAACGGCGAAATAGGTGCCAAGGTGTGAAAATGCTCTTTGTATGCGCACAGATGTTCATTACTGTTAGCATCCTCGCAAATCCTCGCAACAAGCAAAACATAATTGTATAGTAAACTGTATAATAAAACGTATTGATACAAAAATCAATACTTTAACCTCAACCAATTCCGTGTTTAAGTAATTTTGTCCTATGCCGTCACTTCATCACTTGAAAAAAAAAATAATGTAGGTGATTGTCTCTCAGATTCCTCAACTTGTATAAAGATGAGAAAATAATTTTACAATTACAGTTTATTTCTAGACATTTTGCTAATATAAATTGAAACTGGGGCAGCATGGTGGTGCCTGCAGATAGCGATGCTGCCTCACGTCTCCAGGGTCCCCGGGCAGCATGGGTTAGTTCTGCATGTTCTCAGTGTCCATGTTGGTTTCTTCCAGGTTCTCTGGTTTCCTCCCACCTCCCAAAAACATACCGGTATGGGCATTGGGTGGAGTCCAGCCTCATGCCCAGTGTTCCTGGGATGAGCTCTGGGTTCACTGTGACCTTGACCAGTATAAAGCAGTTACAGGAAATAAATAAATGCATTGAAATTGTTTTATTCCATTGATACTGGTAATTAATTTTTCATCCACCTCATTCCTTCAGGTATTTTTTGGAACTTTTGGAAGCTGACAGTGGAATACCAAACACGAGCTCTGTTAAAATATCTAGACAGAGGTTGAATCGACATTGTCTAATAATAATTTCAGAATTAGAAATATTTGATAAATCTAACTCAAGAGGGTGTCCTAGAAGTCTCCATGCCTGGGGGACTGTGTGTGCCAGCACCATGTAGGGTGTGCTCTCAGTTGGTCCGAGACACTTCCAGTCTTTTTGAATTTGTTAATAAGTTTGGCAGCAGTGTCGTGTGTGATGTGCTCGCCATGTTTCCTGTTATAGTCCATCGCGACCTTGTGACAGCTTCCTGATCCAGCCATGAGAATGATTTCAATACGTTCTTCTTTTGTCTTTAAACTGAAAAAAATATATAATCTAACCCAAGTATGAAAAAGTTTGGAAGACATTTTGCTAAAAAAAAAAACTGTGAATTTCCTCTGTGTATGGAGACTTTTGGAACACCCAGTATTTTAGATGGTCTCATTGTTGGCAGTGCATTGGAAGCACAAACTGGGAACTCATTTAGGAACTCTTTAGTTCCTCAGAAGGTTTTGGAACTTTGGTAGAAATCCTATAGAGGAGGAAATGACAACATTATGGGAGCCTTTGCAACAATCAAAACATTTCATTTAAATAATTTGATGCTGTGATTCACACTGACCGATGAGGCAATGGGCTTTGTTTTTATTGGGCCACACGGTACTGTCGTCAGACACTCCGGGAAGCAGAGTGAAGCAGATCAAGAATCCGTTTGTGCAGCAGGAGTTGAGCCCCAAGCGGAGCTTGAACACTTGACCTGCTGCATCATAACCAAATAGCATGCATTTTCTTAAGACATCTCTTCCTCGTGCTGTTTCAGAGTAAAATCTTTTCCCTCAGCAGTGTACTGTCTCTGCTCGCTCACACCCAGGCTGCTCCTGACTAATTGAGTGGTTTAAAAAAAAAAAAAAAGGAAGCCATCTGCAGACTGACAGGCTGTTTTTACCGGAGGTCTGAGATCTGTCTGAGAATAGTTTTTTTTTTTTTTTTTTTTTTTTTTTTTTTTTTTTTTTTTTTTTTTTTTTAAAGCATCACCTCCTGGCAGCACTGAGTGCTATTAACAGGCATAACACCTTATCAACATCAGGTTAGCGTTCACACGTTCAGCCTTTTCATTTATTTTTGAATCTCTCTGTCATTATTGTTTGCTCATATGCTGGTGCTGTGATTATTTGCAAATGTGTGTAGCCAGACTATTAGTCTTTAGCTGCGTTTAGCTGTGATTATTATTTTTTTTCCTTCTAATCTTCAACTGTCCAGTTTGGGTGAGCCTGTGCCCATAATAGCCTCAGATTCCTGTTCTTGGCTGACAGGAGTCGAACCCGAAGTGATCTTCTGCTGTTGTAGTCCATCCGCCTCAAAGCTTGATGTATTGTGCATGCTGAGATTCTTTCCTGCTCACCGCGGTTGTAAAGAGCGATTATATGACTATACTCCTATATCCTTCCTGGCAGCTCGAACCAGTCTGGCCATTTTCCTCTGACCTGTCTTATCAACAAGGCGTTTCCATCCACAGAAGTGTTTTTCCACAATAAATTAGCCTGGATTCATGACACAGGATTTGATTATTGCCCAGCTCGACCCTGGAACCCTGTCTGAAAGTGAAAAGTAGAGCTGCATGGTGTACTGTTAGTCCGTTATCATCACCGTATTGGCCTTTTCAGTACTGATAACGCGAAGCGCTACAATATGCAAATGTGCACATTTATACATGCAAATTTATTTATTGTGTCCTGTGAGCAGTCTGACCAATCACAGGGGTTACCGATAAGGCTTCTGTGTGGGATTTATTACCCCAGTGCAGATGAATGCAGATTATTCATAGGGCCCTCAGTAATATTTTTCAAGGCATATTGCAAACTAGATGTGTAGCAACATAGTTAATGTGTGCTGTTTTTTTTTTGTTTTTTTTTGCAGCTCTCATGAAGAGCCACTCTTAGACAGCAGAAAAATTATCACTGATGGTATGGTTGAATATGATTGTACTGGTACAGGTGATTTATTTCATTCCACTCGACTTTTAAATGCTTTTTAAGGAGGCATAAATGCAATAATTCATTGAAGGCTTGGGCAAAAAAAAAAAAAAATCCTAGTTGCAGCCTTTTGGCAAGTGTGTATGATGTGCTTCTGCATAGACTTTCTTGTTTATATGCTGAGTCTTGACAAAGGAGTCGAGAGTTTTCTCTCGTGGTCCTCTTCTTTTCGCTGTGACTGTTATTTTGGATAGTTTTTTTTTTTCTTTTCTCATTGAGTATGCAGCACCCTAATGAAATCAGCATATATATGGAGCGTTGTACACACACACACACACACACACACACACACACACACACACACACACATTCACAGCCACACACACTTTCTCTCTGGCCCTTCTGTGGATGAGGCTGGAAGCACAGGCCATGTCGGCTCCCTGTTAAGAGGATTAGCAGCTAAAGTTAGCGGCGCTCTGAGCTCCTGAGAGGCGAGCAGACCGAATGCACCGGTGACCAATAAACAAAGGAACATGACCTCACTGTCTGCTTATGTCA
Source organism: Pangasius djambal (assembly GCA_022985145.1). Taxonomy (NCBI): domain Eukaryota; kingdom Metazoa; phylum Chordata; class Actinopteri; order Siluriformes; family Pangasiidae; genus Pangasius; species Pangasius djambal. Next base: position 21,319,020 of record CM040979.1, read on the forward strand.
AATAATGGCCTTAGCTAAACCACCTTCCTGTTGTTTTTCCGTTGTTTGTTTGTCTTCGCTTGTGGTTTGCGTGGACGTTCACTACGAAGGCGTCACATTTATTGCATCATTTACGTTTGAGTGGATGAGGAGGGAGAGAGGTAGAAAAAAAAGGCATGTTTTTTGAGTGAGGAAAAGGAATATTTCATAAGCACATGCAATTTGTTTTTATAGACACTTATTAAGAACGTATGCATGTTTGCTGTTAGCAGAAAGACCTGAGCTTGCTGAAATGAGCACCTGGGACAGTTTTAGCACCACTTTCTCACTTGAGCTGCTCTTTTATTCCATCATTTCTGTTCTATACGTTTATATGTAAACTAATAAATCTAGCTTAGACCTTATTGAGTTACAGGGAGCTGGGAAAAAGTCGAAATCATTTTCACATGCCGAATGTTCGTTCTGGGTGTCTAAGCAGTCTCTGCTAATGATTTTTAATTCTTTTTTTTTTTTTTTCTTGTTCCTTTGTCCAACTGAATTTGACACAAAACAGTTGTTTCCCTCTGAGAAAATAAATTGAAGCATCCAATCTTGTAATCAAGTGTGCCATGTCTTTTAAGAGATAAGAAGTGTGATAAGAAGTAAGTTGAAAGTAATGGAATATATCAGTGCTGTGCCAGCGGTGCAGACGGCCACCTGAGAGAGAGAACTGAGGGGCTACAGAACTGCTGGTGTACATTAATAATGAAAACTACAGCCTTGTTTTATATTATGTCTGTAATATTCGGTGCATAATGATGTAATAGCTTTACTAGAGTGTAATTCTCGTCTTTAGAAAACTGTTCCAAGTTAACTAACGATACTCAGCTTTATGTCAGGAAAGTTACTACATCTGTGTGTCGATAATTAGTTGTTTGTAAGGTGGAAGTTTGTGACCTTAGAATCATAATTATACTTTTAAACAGCATTTTGGTGTAAAACGTCTCAGGTGAATGTGCCTTTATTGTAGTTTCAACCGTATACAGCTAGTTAGTACACAGTGGAGCGAAACAACGTTCCTCCAGGACCAAGCTGCGACATAAAACGAACACAGAACTACAGGAGACTACATATATTTACATCAAGTGCACAGTGAAAACGTGTAGACGGCACAAGACAGTACAAAACTACCAAAACAAGACAATGGGCACGGTAAGTTACAGTGCCGCGCCGACTAGCACGAAGTTCTAGTAGAAAGTGGATCAGATGACAGTAGTGCAAAAGAGTAGCAATATAAGTTGCTGTAAACGTAAACATAAGGAGTAGCGGCCGAGTAGAGAGTATAAAGATTATATACAGTATATAATAAATATTCGTAGCAGCAGAAATTGAATACGGAGATGTGCAACAATTGCAAAGAGGTTGGGGTGACGTTCAGTTGAGTAAATTCTGGCAAGCAACCAGAAATAACAAAACAAAAAAAAAATACTTTGAAATACCTGCTTTAAGAAAATTTAAATAAAAAATCCTGCCAAAACCAAGTAGAAATGTTTTCATTAATTTTTTAAAATTGCCTAGAATTTCTGCAGAGGTCACGTTAAGTAGATAAGATGCCAGTTACACTAACGTGACTGCAAAAAGACTGCTCTAGGCTTTGAATAAGGGTCAGTTTAAAGGTGGACATAGTTTTCATAGTAATCGAATGGTTAAATTCAATTCAGTTTTATTTATAACAGTGGACATTGTCACAAAGCACTGAAATCCGGATATACGATTTTAATTAAAATTTATTCCTAATGAGCAGGGGTGTCAGTGGTAAGGAGAACCTCCCTGAGGCAACAAGGGGAAAAAAAAAACCTTGAGAGGGAAACAGACTCAGAGGGGAACCCATCCTCACCTGGCTGACCCCGGGTAGTGCGATTATAAATCATTTCTCTTCTATAACTGTACAGTATACTATAAAGTCAAGCAGTGCTAAATGTGTTTAAAGGAACCTGAGTATGAGTATCATTAGAGGTTTAAGTTTACGTTTCTTGTATCAGATTGACGTTATCAGCTGTTCAGTGATGGAGACTTGGGTGTATAACCTGGTCTTAGCAATTGCTGAAAGAACATCCACAGCCGTCTTAACCCTCTACTGCATGAATTAATATATTTGCATTTAAAAAAAAATGCTTTTATGGATTTTTATTACTTGAATTAGTTCAAGAAATAAAAATATATAAAAAAAAATTTTAAAGAAAAAATTTTAGGGGGGTAGTTTGTAAATTGTGCAGTAAAGGGTTAATTGTGTCAGTGTGGTACCATCCTCAGCAAAGCCGTGGCGTCTGTAGGCCATCCATGCAGGACCATGTCTCATGCGTTCATTCACATTTGAGGCTCATATTCACACTAAAACGAAGCAAGCACTACACAGTGTAAGTGTAGTATTATTAAGGCGTATATTGTTAACAGTGTAGTGTGTGTGAAAGTCAGTACACAGAGTTAGGTTTTTACACACTGCTGACTAACCCTAGTAATACACTTCTGGTGTCCAGAGTTATTCTTGGTGATGTATGAACCTGAAGTTAGAAATGTAGTTACTCATCTCCTCAGCATGAAGATTTGCTATTACAGTTTCCTACACATAGTATTTACCGTCAAGTGCAAAAGTTTGTGCGCCCTTGGTTTTGGGGTTCACAAGTTTACTTAACAAAATTGTCAAGTAAGATCGATAATTAAGTAAGAGAAAAAATCATTATTCTTTGTAAATGTGATAAAAACATTTATTTTTATACATTTTTGCTTTCCATTTAAAAAAAAAAACCCATGAGGGTGTGCAAATCTCATTACATTGGTAGCCAAATAAAGGTACTTAAACCATTAGAAAGGTCAGTACATAATACTTAGACACTTACTATGAAGTGGGATCACTACATTGATTCTGAATGTCATGCCATGTGTTGCACTTGAAGTAGCAAGAACTTTATCTTAATAGTGGATAAGTCCTTAATAAGAGGAGCGGTGGTGTTATTCAACAGAGTGCGCTCTATAGCGGGGGTCGCCAGACGCAGACCCAGCAGTGGATTTCAGTGGATTGAACAGAGCACTCCAAAAAAAACAAACCATTGCAGCTTCTGTAGCAGATCCTCTGTTGCATTTATGTAAATTATTTAACCGAAGGCGGCTCATCCACAAAGAGATATTTTCAACCTTTGATCGATTTTTATTTCATTTATCCTGTCTGGTCTGACTAGTCGAGTGACGACATGTCATGTTCAATAAAAAAAACATAACCCTTTTAAATAGATGTATCTTGTTTATAGCCATGAACTAAATGTTAATGGTTAAGCATTAAAAGGTAACTTTTTAAAAGGTACGTGTAAAATCATGGAAGTTGATATTCGGAACTTTTATATAGCAAGACCTTTACAAATTTATTTGCATACCCCTGTTTGGAATTTCTTTACTCTGAGCACCACTTACTGTTGAACATAATGCTGTGCTTTTTTCCCCCCCTATTTCCACGTACACTCATTGTAATTCCTAATGGTGCAGTACATAAGCAGTAAGTCCTCATGTCCTGAGGGCAGTTCTGCAGACTCAGCACCAGGCCCAGGTTTCTAATACACTCCGTGGAAAAGAAAGAGGCCATTTTCAGCCAGCTGACCCCAGTGCAGCCTTGTTGCAGCGTCTCTTTCCGCAGTCTCTGCTCGGCATTACGTCCTGATGGCGCGAGCTGCAGTGTTGGATGTAGCGTTTCTGACTGTGTTCCTGTGTTGCTGTAATTCCGCAGGGATGATGGAAGACTCCAAGCTGACCGATCGGAGGGAGACTGTCAGATATGGGTGTGTAATAGTGGGAACGGCGACTGGTCCTTCTTCTACATCGTTGTTCCTCAGGGAGATTGAAGTGTAGGAGAATTTTTGAGTGTGGTGAAGAGATTTTTGATCTAATGGCAGACACTGTGATTTTCTTCAGTCTGTAGATAGTGTGCTGAAGACCCACTTCAGGGCTGAATATAAAAAAAAAAAAAATAGGAAATTGAAGTATTATGCTGTAAGGAGTCAAATTACGGTGTGTAAGAAATGTGTAATGCTTTAGTAATGTAACACAGAACATTTTGTGCCAGCTGCAAATTGCCTCTGATCATTTGCTGTCAACTGGCTTCCTCTTTACATGCGCTTCCCTTGTCTTTGAAGCTCATATATAAAAATCTACCCACAATGCCTTGTGACCCATCATAGAGTGTCACTGGGGCTCCAAATTACCCAGACACAGCTGCTGCTGTTCTGCATGGCTGGACCCCCGTCTCAACCCCTGACAGGCCCAGACTGAATTGATTAGAGCCTCTTACAGGAGTGATGATGTGTTTAAAGAGAGATGATCGAGAGTTGCTATGAAACTATCTGTCAACAGTGTCTGCATGTAAAATGTGAGGCACAGACTCGGTGTATATGCAGTGTTTTTACGTGTAGACAGGGATGCGTCTGTCTCTTCAGAAGGAATGGCGGTAGTATTGATTTTGGGTTTGTACGTATTTTCAATATTGCTAATTATTATGTCCAGTGAAGCAGGGATGACGGTTTCGAAAGCCCACTGACTATGCATGACACTGATGATCGAACATATTTGTGATTACCACAAGCCATAACGTCAACAGGTTCCACTGTACTGGGAAAAAAAGAACAGAAAACCCGTTTGCTCAGAATTCAAGAGTATGCCTACTCTGTATTTCCAACTGATGCTGACTATATATTTGACTAACAAGTTCTCATTTATCTAACGTCGAACATGCACTGATAGCTATTATTTCACATTAATGAACTCGAGGGGGGAAGGGGGCGGGACTCGAAACTTCATAGGCCTGATACTTGCAGATTGTTCCAGAAAGTATTAAAATGGCATGTAATTTTAGCAACAAAATAACAGACCCTCGGCAATGTAGTACATAAAAATAGCCTTCTTATGCAATCCAGACCCTTTAACATTGTTTAACACAGTATAATGTGCCCCCCCCTTTTTTTTTTTTTTTTAAGTTGGAGCAAAGCAACAAATGCTGAAAGGGGGAAAAAAAAAACATCCTGCCTCCTGCAGACTCAGTTTTCTTATGAATATTTTAAATGTTTATAGAGAAGCAGAGGCAATCAATTGAAGGGCACAGTGTATGTGCGAGTTTATATATTTTACCTTTGTGCGTGTTTACAGAGTCTGCACAGAGATCCTTGCCATACACACACACACACACACACACACACACACACACACACACACACACACATTTCCAAAACTAAATATTGGTACAGTGAGAACACATCCACGCTGCTTGTGCCACAGTGCTCGTGCTGTGACTGTGCTAAACGCTCACTGCCGAATGCTCAGAACTGCTGAAGGTCACAGTGAGAATAGCCGACAGCCGCCACACTCATATCTGCAGTCCGATTTAGCACAAGGCCAGAGGTTCCTGCTGAGATCAGAGCCAGGAATTTACCACCTCCAGCTTATCCTCGCTGCCGGCTTGGGGTCACTGCATTACAGGTGCGGTTAATGAGGTTTTCTCTGAGCGTAATTGCTTTGTAATGATATACAGCGGCTGGGATGAACTCTGACTGACCGCCTGCCTGAATCATCCACACGCAGACAGATACACAGTCCTGGCTTATTTGAGCCTGACCAGATGTGGCTGAGAGTGCAGAGGCTGGCCAGATGTTGCGCTGCACGGGGAGATAACTGAGAAGGGAACTGTTGATGTTGGCCCACGCTGGAGACTGGGGCTTAGTCGGCGAACTAAAACTCAAGCAGACGGGACGGAGAATGCATCCACGCTTCGATGGCTCGCTCCTCAGCCCCCACCAACAGACAGAGCGGGCGTCTGCTCTAACCAGCGGAAGCAGCGGTGTTTGGGTTGGAATGTGCCCGCTGATGGAGGGATGGGAGAAACACTAGGGTGAGACGTAGGGAATTGCAGGCACTGTTCCTCAATAAGAATTCAAGCATTCATCTGCAGTGTTATGACAACTTTTGTGGTCTTGGTTTGACTACAGACACTTTTGCTGTTTGTTATTTTTTTTGTACTAAGGCAATGCTTACAAGCTAGGAATTAAAATCAGACATCCTGTGCTGTTTTTCTTGCCAAAATTGAGATATTTGGAGCAGTTTTAGACTTAGACACTGTTATACTTATTTTGGGTTCTTGAGTGGCGCAATAGAAAAATTCTCCCTGTCAGTGGGAGATCATGAGTTCAAATCAATACAATACCACAGCCATCCGTGGCCCCGAGCCAAGGGAAGATTGGCCGTGCTGTCAGGGTGGGAGGGACGGCATACTCTCCCTCCACTGTCAATCACAGTGACACTGGTCATTCGTGGGCATCTGTGAGCTCATGTGTGTGGAAGATGGAAGATAGTGCTTTCCTCCAAGTGTATTATGCTGCCCTGGGACGCAGCGTGAGCAGCAGTGAGAAAAGTTGCAGCTGGTGGGCATCACGTGACTCGGCGGAAGTACGTTAGCCTTCACCCTCCTCGGTCCGTAGCTGATGTATGATAGGCAAGAGCAGACTGGTGGTTGGGAATTGACCACATTGTGGGAGAAAATCAGGGGAAAAAAGTATAGCATTTTGACTAATGCAAGAAGAAAGAATTTCCCAATATCCTATATGAATGACAAGGCCCCCTCTATTAAAAACTGACACAAACGTGTAAAAAAAATATATATGTATATAAAATATGTATGTATTTATTTTTTGTGACATGTATGCACCACTTTACCAGGAATATATTTACATTTATGGCATTTGGCAGACGCCCTTATCCAGAGCGACTTACAATTATCTCATTTATACGACTGAGCAGTTGAGGGTTAAGGGCCTTGCTCAAGGGCCCAGCAGTAGCAGCTTGGCGGTGCTGGGATTTGAACTCTCCACCTTCCGATCAGGAGGCCAACGTCTTAACCACTGAGCTACCACTTATCACTGTCACTGACATGCACAACTGACTTACAGATGTGTTTTGTATGCCACTGCCACAAGGTGCGTCCATCTGAGATTCTTGTTAGCATGATATCTTAAGGAGGAGTGGTTGACCCATCCTGATGCCCTACTTCTGGTTGGAGTTCTCATCGGTTGAGTTCGCTCGCTGCTGCTGGGACCCATATGGACGGCCTGAAGAACCGTTTGGTTTGCTGGGGATGGTGCCACCTGGGGGCTGTGGAGATGGTTTGGGGATCACATACGGGGAGCTGTACTGTAATGGCTTGGGACTGCGATTGCTGTAGTGGCTTTGGGGCTGCGGTTGCCACGAGCAGCTTCGTACTCAGGACTCCATCAGTGGACAGTGGATAGATTTTAACCAAAAGGACTTCTTGCGGAAACTGTTTTATTTATTGGTTGCACAGTTGCACTACTTGTCCTTATAGCGCACAATAATAGAAGGGATTTATTTATTTAATCGCACTCAATCTGTTTAATCTGTTGCACCCAGATGAGGATGGGTTCCCTTTTGAGCCTGGTTCCTCTCAAGGTTTCTTCCTCCAATCATCTCAGGGAGTTTTTCCTTGCCACCGTCGCCACCGTCACCACTGGCTTGCTCATTAGGGATAAATTCACAGTGATAAATTCAAATATTTATAATGTATTTTTTGTTAATCCATTTATTTCTGTAAAGCTGCTTTGTGACAATGTCCATTGTTAAATGCGCTATACAAATAAAACTGAATTGAATTGAATTGAATTGAATTGGTTAAACGTTTGTATTATATTTGCAGTAAGCAGATGAACTGGTTAGATTTTGGAAGTGGTCCAAACAGGGTCAAAGTAACAGGTTTTTTTTTTTGTGTGTGGTTTTTTTTTCCTCCAGTAGCTTCTTTGCTGTTTGAAGTTTATTTTAAGGGTATTTCAGACATGCAAATCAGTAATAAGAAGTGCTGGACTTGCTTGTGCCGGAGTCGTACCCATCGATGCTGTTGGCCTTGAGTTTTATTGTTGTACACATATAACACTGTTTTCATTTGTACTAATTATTCATTAATTCATTCAATAATTCATGATTTTGTCCTCGCATGACGGATCAGTATCTGTTATAACAGGATCAGTATCTGTTATATTTCTGTATTTTGTCTTTTTTAAGCTTGTTCTCTGTCAATGTTTATTCTATTTGTTCTGGAAAATCAGTTTTAAACCCCTAATAAAAATATTTTCCCTTCGCATTTCAAGAACAGCTGTAGCATACATTTGAGTCATAATACTAGCACAGCAGGGGTACAGCTCTCTCTCTCATACTGAATATCTGTTGATTTTAGAGCTTCAGAATATATCTCTGGTGGAAGACGAGTCGTATTCGCTCCAGCACTTCCTCTGAGAGTTTCAGTCATTCAGGACACATTCAGGTCAAGATATACTCCATTGTTTCATTCTTCCCAAACTCCATTCACCATATCTGTACTGGAAGTGTGATTACCACAGACCTATTCATCTCCCTGTACAGAAAAGAATTACAGCAAAACACTCGTAATTGGAGAGGGCAGTCGTTGAATTCCCTTGACTATATAATTTATAATATAATATATCCAATACAATCAATACTTAGCTAATACACGCTAACAATAGCTGTTTGTTATAGATTCAACCAACTTTCCAATTTGAGAGCAAAACTATGCTGGTGTCACATGACCACTAGTTTTTTTTTTCCTCTCTAAAAATACTGAAATATCTGAAAAGATGAATTATATAGAGCTAAATTTAGAAATACTCTCGACTCAAGAATTCAGGCTTGCAACTATGCAGTTTGCATTAATATTTCATGATGGTATTTTTCGGCTGCCCACAGACTGATTTAGACATCTAAATTAGTCTTATGTGAACTGGTTTTCTGTTCTTTTCTAAGTACAGGGACACATGCCAGTTTTTTCTCTGTAATAATCAGATATATGCAGTAGAATGACTAGATGTTTGAAACGCTGGAGAATTCCTTTAATTGGAATTTATACCACAGTGCTGCTGAATGCCCGATTCTGATTGGTCCGAAGGTGTTGAGTAATTTTCTGTAAGAGCAGCATGGACAATAGTTCCCGGCTGCAAGGTGCGCCTTGTTCTTTGTTTATTTAGCATTTTTGTTTTCAGTGAAAGCACTTTGTAAAGCTGAATCTTTACAAAAGTCTTAAGGACAAAAGTAACATGGTGACATGACAATCTGCTTTTTTTTTTTTTGCCTTTTTAACTTCAAGCGAGAGAGCAGCAGAGAGGCTGTTGTGGGAATGACTGTTTATAGCTGCTATAGTGTAACTTATGACAACTTCTGCTGACATTCTACAACAGTAAATAAAATGTATGACGTGTCATTCATTAATAAAAGAAAAATTGTGACAGTTGACAGATTGTTGTGGTAGAAGAGGAATAAGAGGAATCCTGACTGCTTCAGTATGTGCTGTTATTGGAAACTAATGAACTTTGGGGTGGTAATGGCCCTCAGCTTTGCATCGAGCTGCATCCCGTCGCCTAGTCCTTGATTGTTTTCCCCATAGCAATACGGAGCATCATGTTTTATTCCTTACTGATGTTCCGTTTAAGTGTGCATTTGATTTCATCTAGCTAATTTTAGAAGCACTATATTTTAGTTATCAAAGTGCAAGTCAGGATGTTTCTTAATAAGTTCAATCTTAGTCCTGCTTCACATCTTTCTCAGTAGTTTCTGTTGATCTCTGTCTCTCTCTCTCTCTCTCTCTCTCTCTCTCTCTCTCTCGTTCGTTCTCTGGCCTAGATAAAAGCGGGTGCTGTAACAGTAGCTGAGGCCATGAATGGCCTGTGCGTGGGAATGAGCACACCAGCAGGAACTGAGAATGTGTTTTGTTAAGGATTTTGTACTGAGCGATGAAACTAATCTACCTAGTCCCAGGATGATGCTGGCTCTTAGTGAGGGTGTGTTTGTGCAGTCTGTGTGTGTGTGTGTGTGTGTGTGTGTGTGTGTGTGTGTGTGTGTGTGTGTGTGTGTGTATGTGTGAGGGCATGTTAGAGGGGGAACTGCTGTCATTCCACCTATGATGACCGTTGGCTACAACTGCGCTGGCTTATTATTACTCTTTTGGTCCTCTCAGGACTTTTATCACAGATGCTCTCTATGGTATAATACACAGTGATGTCTTGGCAGTCCTCTTCCTGTTTATTGACTTCAGCCTCTTTTGCCCCTCTGAAATGAGGATTCGGCTCATGTGGCTGCTCCGTGAGAGTCTCATCAGTGTCCAGGTGGTGGGATCGGTACCTGTCCTCTGTCCCTTTGCTGCAGATGTCTCCCAGTGGGCTTTATGAGCTCCAGCTGTGCCGGCCACCTGGCCCCACTTCACCACCCAACACCTTCCTAACTCTCCAGAGTGCTGACCTAGATACTGGACCCCAGGGAGCGGATAACAGCACCGCGCCGCAAACAAACAACCCCAATCTGTCAGGTGCAGGGGACTGCAGAGGAACGAGGGATTGTTAACTCTTGGGGAAAGAGAGATTGGTTTTGTGTTATTTTCTCAAGTGTTTGTGAAGAGTTTTAAATATCCTGGCCAGTTCAAATATCTGTTAAGTCAATGCCACTGGACACTTGGTAAAGTTTATTGTTTTTTTTCTTTTCCTCCCCCCCCCCCTTTCGGATTAGCGTCAAAATGTCACTGTTGTTTTGACTTTCTAGTGTTGCCCTCGGTGAGGATTTTCAGTGTCACTTGACACTGTCTAAGATCTGTAACACACCAAGTCAATGTCAAGTACCTAGTACTAACCAAGGCAGATACACCTTCTGTGAACAGCTGCACTTGAACGCCCAACAAACAGTACAGCTTGACTAATTTAAACTAATTTAAACTGAAAACCAGGAAACACAGTATCAGACATACTCTTCCAAACTCTCTGAAGGCTCCCTGAAAGATTCAGTGTAGAGAGTCTGTGTTTTTCAGGGAGGATTCCAGTTAGAACCCATTTACCAAGCTTAGTAAGGAATGAAACATGGGGCGTGCTGCTATAGGCAAATAATCAATGACACGGTCCTTTTCCATTACTTTCTCATAATGGCATGTTCTGTTTTATTCCTCTTATACCAAAGCGATTTGACAATGTTTACAATTTTTTAAATCATTTACACTTATATTTAATGTTGTGGAACATCTGTGAAAAAGTAAGTTCCTATTATCACTTACATTACAGCAGCTCAAATATTTTTCCTCTCTCTCAATGTTAATAAGCCAAAAAAAAAAAAAAAAAATCACAGCTTGTCATGTTACCAAGGAGCTACAAACTGCAAAGTGCTCTGTCCTTAAGACCTTCCCATGACTGAAAGCTTAAAGCACTGACGCTGGAGACTCTCAGTGGTTGTGTGATTTTATTTGTTAAACATCACTGCATTTATTATTAGTCATTTATTATTAGTCTTCAATTATGTGGAACGCCTGATAAGTAAAATTAATGAAAACCATCTGAGCAATCAAAATCAAGAATTCAACAACTCTTTGGTATAAGAACGCTTAACTATCCATAGAAACCTCAAGCCCCTGTTTTCTTATCATTCTAAACAACATGGCTGAACCATCTACCAGTACCATATCTATAGTGACATTTATGCCAATTGAAATATAGCCAAGCAAAGTAGCCTGCATACCAACTTGACACCACTGTTAAGCTGTTTAAATGGTCTACCATTGGCCAGTGGAATACCAGCAGTCAGCTTGCTCCATTCGGTCATTCTGTTGTAAAAATTGAGCTAGCTCCAGCAGATAGGTGGAAGTTGTTAAATAATGAACAGATGGGCAGAGGTTGAGTAATGAGATTGTCATTGGCCTTTTCCGCTTGTTAGGCCAAATAGTTAATCAGAGAACTTTTCCCTACTGGCCTACAATGCTGATTCATCAATGCTGTTTCAGTGCAAAAGATGAAGAAAATGCTGCACAAACTACCATAGACACTCGGACACCAAAGCTTGATGGCTTCTCCTGTTTGGAAGTAGAGCTGCTGTGTCAGGGCCATGGACTCTGCTGAGGTCAGTCAGGAACTGAGTGCCTTTGTTCTCAATCATGGTTAAGGGTCTACTTTGTATTCCAGTTACTGAGATAATCTTAACCTGCTCCTACCCTGAGAAATCAGGGCTCGGCACTCTCCTTGCTGATTTAACCCCCCCACCCTGAAGGTCTTCGGGTAGCCAGCTTTGTTGTCCAAGGCACCGAGGTGAGTGATCGGGCCTGTTCTCAGTCGTCAGCCAGCACCAGAGCCTGCTTCCTCAGAGAAACAGACCGTGCATTGTTTTCCTAGCACAGTGGCAAGCAGTCAAAACCAGCTCAGCGGTTGATCTGCACCACACACACACACACACACACACACACATACACAACCAGTATAGCTGTGCATACAGCCAGTCTTCTGGACTGCTTAAAGAAGCACCACATTGCCCCCCTTTTCAGTTCCGCATTTCCTTTCGTACAGTATCTGCTCCTGGTAAACAAAAACAGACCTCGTATTTTTGTGGCTGTGTTTTTGTGTGTGCTTGTGCCTCTCCTGTTTTTGTGTTTGCACATTTGCACATTCCCATGTAGTAATGATGTTTGCTAATGGCCTGACGCTTCCTGATCCTGGCGATGGAGAAAAGTGCTGCGTGTCTGCGTTCAGTGTTTCTTCCTGCTCTACACACAAACACACACACAGCCCTAAAGCTATTTATGTTTTTCCCTAATTCCAATTTTTATAGTTCACCACAGCACACAACATGTCTGTCATGGATTGCTGGTAAACATGCAACTGGAGTCTTTTAGGGATTTGGGTTTTTATTGTACAGGCCTGGTTCTGATGTGCCTCATCTGCGTGTGGCATACCACTGCCTGCTCTTAGAGTGTGTGTGTGTGTGTGTGTGTGTGTGTGTGTGGCTAGAGATGGAACAAGAAGATCTGCAGTGTTGAATATTTAAAAATCTGCAACACAGAGAGAGTAGACTGCCCAAGGCAGAGCAGAGGCTACATTCACAAGGCATCTTTTAAATAAATCTAATATCCTCCCAACTTTCCTGTCGGATGTTCACACTGAGTGCAGCGGCAGTAATTTTTCCCTCATGTCCTTTTCCACTGTCTAATAGCTCAATATTTCCAGCCCAATCCACCAGTGGAGCTGCTTTTTTTAACACATGATTATAAGCGCTGCAAAACCTAGTAGCTCCCACAGGATCACATGTGATCCATCGTAAAGGGCCATTAATCACTGTTATGCTGGCAACCAAATTTAACCAAATCTTTGTGCACTGCATCTGTATCATACGTGCCATTCCGTGTACTGAGGAAAGAACAGAAACCCATTAAAAGAAAACTCACTTATAATGGAAGTCTGAGTGTAGCTGTTGGCAGAGTCGTCTGTAAATGTTTCAGTGAAGCATGTTTTTTGGAAAATGTTTTCATGAATTCTTCAGTCAGAGAAGTGTGTAGAGAGAACTACTTTTTTAGAGGGAAGAATTTGTACGTATTGTACAAAGTATTGTAGGAATTGTAAGAATTACGAAGCCTGGTTGTCTGATCACACCACGGAACCTTCAGGAAAGTGTTTTTACTGCACTTGTATGTCATGACGATCTTTCATGTGATCTTGTTTGTTTTTAGTTCCGTTCAAGTCCCACCCTTATCCTGTCACTGGTTTGTTGCCTGGTTGCTGTTATTCACCTGTTCTGTGTTTAGTTCTGATTAGTATGTCTGCTTATAGCCTGTTGTTTCAATGTCCTGCGAAGTCTTACCATGCAGTGTTGGGTCCAAGCCTTGTTTTCCAGGTTCAGACCATTTCCTGTTTCCCTTGTTTCCGATTATGGATTAACTTTTTGCAACTGTATCTGCCTGCCACTTTCTCAGTGCAGAGAAAAGTCACATTACAACTTTCGATTCCCAGGATTCCTTCTGTACTACTATTATATTTCTTTATTATTTCATCAAGGTCTAATTGATATTTTTTCCTTCTAGCTAGCATATTCCAGGGGTTCACATTCAGACCTTACTTTTACATTTATTACAGTGTAGTTAGCCAGGTTGAAGATTTTTAGCATGCGATCCCGCTGACCCACCTCCATCGTAATCAGGCTTTGATCAGTGCCGCTGTGGGTTTGTTACTGGAATCACTTAAGACCACAGAGCGACGAGATTTAGAAAGCTGTGACTGTGCTTTAGAATATTGTATTATCTTTTTCTAAACAAGTTATTCCTGGTAAAGAATGAACTCGTGGTGTCTGACTGTCATGGGAACTGCTGACAATCTTCCCGAAATCATACTCCAGAAACAAATTCTTTCTTCCACTTTTCTGGATTTTTCCATTATCTGACTTTATTTTTATTGTCAACACTGCCACTGATAGTAAAGCCATATGCTACTAAGCCAGCTGTCATGATGAACTGCTCCAAAGAAATGCTTAGAGTTCCAGAAGAAGTTGTCACTTGCCATCAGATTAGCTGTTGTGTTGGTTACGGTTCCGACAAAATCTAATTTGGTGCTGTGTACTGTATATGAGCAAACAGGATCTGGATATCACGAGGGAGAAAAGTAGCTGTGTTGTTATTAATGGATATTTGCGAATGTGTGAACGCAGAAAAAAGTTACACAGCAGCCTCTGCATTTTCACCGGGCAAAATGTGAAATGCTGTGGGAAGGGTCACTGGTGAATAGGCAGTGGCGATATTCACGTTTGATACTCACGTATGGTGTCTTTCCCTTCCTTCTTTGCACCTTAATCCTTACACACACATCCTCATGTCGGTCAGGACTCCCCTTATGGCCATTCTTTTGCAGGGAAGGTTCTGCACTGCATGTTGGACTGGTAAAGAGTAAATGCTGGTGCCCTCATTTGGTCAGAATTAGTACTGCCGCTTCTGGATGTGTAAATATATTTCATATTTCACTTTTTCAACAGACGTTTTCTAAATTTAAATAACTGAATATGTCTCATTTCCTCAGTCCGTCATCCTGGCAGAACTGCTCGCTTTTCCTCTCCTCCATCCTTGAGCTCTACTCCGCACTCTCATGAAGTATGATTTATGGACTCACTTATTGAATTGCTGCCCTCTTTTTTTTTTTCCTTGCACTTTTTTCTTACTCAATATGGTCAAGGTATTTATACCTCAGAGTGATCTGTGTATAGTCTTTCGCAGCTGACCGCAGAAACACGGCTCTGCCGGGACAGCACACACAGCAGGACACAGAGCAGGTGTTGTCTGAAGTCCTGATTGAGTCACTTAACCTCGAGCTGAGGGAAGATCACACGCACGCACGGGACAATCAAATCTTATTATCACCTCCATGCTTTGAGCAAGTGACAACATGTGTGGGCTGAAGAAGAAGCGGGATGGTAAACTGAAGAGGAGGAGGAGGAGGAGGAGGAAGCAGTGAGGCATGGTGATGAATTAGAGCAATATCAGAGAAACAGCACTGTACTCAACTCAGACTTCTTGAGTTTCTACTCCGCTTGATTTCCTGCTGGGATTGCCTCGCCGCTTGATTGCCGCAGGCCGGTTTGATTCAAACGCTGCTTAACACAGACCCCGGTGCCAGCGCACGCACACACACACACTCACTCACTCACTCACTCTCCGGGGCGTCAGCGCTTCCAGGGATCATGTTTGGCTTCCGTCTGCACCACAGTGGAAATTTTTCCCATCTCTCATAGTCATTTCCACCACCAGCGTTTACTCCTGTGGAGATAAATGTAGCCATGATGAAGCATCTGGAATAGTCTCTCAGACAGCTGAACACGTCGTTCCCTCTATTGTCCTGCCACAGAGACGTTTCAGTTTTAAACGAGAGGCGAGGCATGACCTCTGAGTGGCTCTCTTTCTGTAGGCAGGCTGGCTGCTTTAATTTACACCATCAGCCACGGTCTTGATGATGCACTGATGTAATCAAATGGGAATATGAGAATGTGATGAGTAGACAGCTAATTGTTCTATAATGAGGTAAAAGCTTGTTGCAGGACATGGGTGGTATAATTAGAAGCTGAGGAGCAGAGAAAGCAAAGAGTAACAGCGCCCCCTTCAGGAGGGATTCTTTTTTTTAAATTCCTGCTCATTACTCTGCTCAACTCATCTTCAGTATATTTCTATTTTCTGTACTATTCCACATTTCCCAACGTGTCATTAGTTTCGCATTTTCACTGGGATTGTATATTACATCTACTCAATAAAAATAAAACTACCACAATGGTGGCATTTGTGATACTACCATTTGAACAGGTTGGATCAGATTAAAGTAATTTATATTTTATCATATTTTGATTGCGTCATGATGCTTCCATGCGTAAGAGGATAAAAGGATATCTTACCCCAAAACATTTTACTCACTTCTACATTAAAAATAATAAAGTTTTCAAAAATGTTTTTGGCTCGGCCCACGGCCCCAGGATGTATGAGAAAATGGAAGAGATTTTTTTGTTCATTAGTTTAATTTATTTTAGAAATTAAATATATAATGTAACCAATAATATATCTTGTTTAAGGATGCACCCATGATTCATCTGGAAATTCCGTTTTTTGAGACAGATCATTAATTTTCTTCATAGGGTGTGGAAACTTTTGCATTCAGCCTTTGCTTTATGTTGGGAAGTAGTGTAGAACTGAGATATTTTCGTCGATCTTTGTCTGCCCCTTTTTTTTTTTCGGGCCGATTTGTACTGCCTTGTAGGTCATGTTCACAGATCGAAATGCATTTATTCATTTACGGTTTATGATTATTTCTACTCCTGTGTTGTTCAGGGTGGTGCTGCACTCTGAACAGCTGAAGCAGAGCAGACGACTTGCTGACATTTGACAAAATAATTAGAGACAGAAGCTCAATCTCAGCTGGATCCTTATTGGTGATCAAGTTTATTACATTATCTCCTCCTCTCCTTAGTAGAATCAGATCATTGTTTCACTGTGATGAATACTGTTTGAGGTATAATATCATTTTTATAAGAAGCGATTTTAAAGAAACGATTGAATATTTGTCTTTTCATATCTAAGTGTTTTAGCTAAGAATGGCTAATTTATTGCCCTTTTACGCCGTTATTTCATCTTTAATCATCGTAGTAGAGAAACATTGACCTTGCCAGCATTGTATAGGCCACATGCAAATGTTTGTGTTGAATACAGCGACGCACATCTGGAATATAAAGACTATTTCTTACAGCTAGAATTAACAGATGTCCTTGATATTTGAAATCCGCTGTTTCTTTGGTTGATTACGTTCTCTTCTTGGGCTGTGTGTATAAATCAGTTCATCTATACATATGAAGCATAAATACACTCTGTGTGGGAAAAATGGGTGGGGCCAAACATGAAATGTACTGGTTTTAATTTACCAGTGAATAAAACATTAACAAAGACTGAAGCAACGTGTAAAATAAGTTAGCACAAAATAGCTTTTCCTTTAGATTTTTTTTCAAATAATGAAGTCTGTGGAGTAAACTTGCAGACATCCTTTAACCCAGAAACATCACTTTTTTTTCCCCTCATTTCCTGTTTTTTCCATTCCATTTCGTTCCAAAGTTACTGTGTATCAACATGAAGCGACTTCTGACTTTCAGTGATCTGCAACACTTGTTGTATTAAAAGAACCTCGGAACCTTTTCCTCCATGTATCACGATTGTTCAAACGTATAAATAGGATTACATGATTTGTGGATTGTGCTCTGTTATTCTAAACATAAATACAGACAATCAGAAAGAAAGGTTTGAAGGTGCTTCTTTCTCCAGATGGATGAAGTGTAAAGCTGAGCAGTGAATCAGGCCAGCATGCTGACGTACACGTCTGCTAGTGTAAGATTTAAGTCCGTGTTAGTTTAGGCTGCGTGGTAGGAATGTCTAATGGAGCTTTTATTAACCGCACATCATCCTCAGCTCTCTGTTCTCTTTCCTCACCACTATTTCCTTTTTGGGGTTTTGGCTTCAGATTGTGTTTCATTTTTATTTCGCTCTGACTCGGTGGCTTTCAACCGAGGGCTGGTTTTAATGCGAAGTCTGACTTTTACAGTTGATTTAAAGCACGCTTTTCATTGAGGAAGTGGACATGCTGTTTTAGAGACAGGGCCTAACAGCAATCTGACACACCATATTACAGGCCACACTAATTCTAGCTGTACTTTAATTGTCCCGTTGTTAATTCCAACACTTTTTTGTATTATACAGGTCCTTTTTGCTTATGATCACACTTAATGACTCTCACAACATGTCTATCAATTTTTATTGAAGATTCATTTTCATATTCTTTTTTTTTTTTTTTTTTTTGCTCTTTCTGCAACAAATCAGACATGCATTAACTAGCCCACCAGAAAGATCCAGTGTGCTGCCCAGTCCCATGCCTTGTTTGCCTGGAAACCTAACTAACTAGCCTAAATACTGGTAGCTAAGATGTTGAAATAATTTATATCGAGCTAGTTAGCTAGTTAAGTGCATTAATACTGACACACACAAGGTGACTGCATGTTGTGCTAGCAGTTACAGTATATGACAGCTTTACATTTTGCACTGGACTTTATTTTTGCTGGTTTTGTCAGTGTTTCCATATACGTGCGTGTTCCTGATTCTGAAAGTCGCGTGTTATCTGTGCAGTCTAATTAATCTGACTAGTAAAAGCCCATGTGTAGTACAGCAGTGGCAGTGGGATTCAAGAACAGGAAACTGAGGCTACAGTGGGCACAGGCTCAGAAAAACTGGAAAGATGAAAACTGGAAAACATCTTTTGTGTTCTGCTTTTGAGGCACATCTACCTCAAGGGTTGATGTGTTGTGTGTTCTGTAATGCTTTTCTGTTCGACACAGTTGTAAAGATTGATTATTATTATTTATTTTATTTTTTTTGAGTTGCCGTCGACTTCCTGTCAACCCAAACCAGTCTGGCCGTACTCCTCCCATCCCCCGCATCAACAAGTTTTTTGTTTTTCACACCATTCTGTGCAAACCCTAGACACTGCTGAGTGTGAAAATTCCAGCAGATTAACAGTTTCTCAAATACTCAAACCAGTCTGTCTGACATCACCAACCATGCCGCAGTCAACGTCACTGAGGGCGCGTTTTCTCCCCATTCAGATGTTTGATGTGAACGTTAACTGAAGCTCTTGACCCGTATCTGCATGACGTTATGCATTACGCTGCTGCCAAGTGATTGACTGAGAGGATAATTGCATGAATAAGCAGATAGTCCTAAAAAAAAAAAAAAGGTCAGTGATTGTATATAGATTATGCAATACACACACTTTGTTTTAAATGAGGTGTGCCAAGAGGTTTTACCTCATTTGGCAGGTGGGTGGTGTGTTTATTTTAAACCCTGCTGTGTGGTAGGATTACAGATCCAAAATAGTGTCAGTGCCAAAAAATTAAGGATACTAAACAAATCCGTGCTAACATTTCATTCTCCATTTAAAATGACGGATTCATTAATTCCACACGGTGCCTGCTCTCCGTGAACCTCGCTTTCAGTCTGGATTAAAGTAATAGATGAGACACGTAATGACTTAATGTTTAAAACTTAATGTTTTGGCCTTGTTTCACCAATCAAGTTCCTTCCAAAATCTCTGTGTTTATAGAGCTGTTTTTTTTCCCCCCCCTCAAAACATATGATGAAACAAGAATTCCCATGATTAGTGATGGGACACTTAAGTTTTTATAATATCTGTTCATACAAAATATCTGTTTAAGACAGTATAAGAAGAGAGAGTTTAATAGGAATTGACAGTACGCCAGCCAGAGTGCCATGGATCTGCTGGCTTTTCTGAAATGCCTCAGACTTCAGCTTGTAAAGTCTAAACTATTATCATTATTCTCTATCTGCAACAGGTCAGCTGATCCAGCAGGAGTCTAGCACCTACAGTTTGTGGACACTGAAGTGTGTAAGTCCTGCTCATCGTTTCATTTCTGCCTTTTCCTCTCCTCTTCATCCATTACCTTACATATTTGCCGCGCGTGCCTTGTAACAGTCAGACAGGACGTGAATCAGACTTTGGTTTGTCACTCACTGGGTTTATCAGTGGCAATAATGGGGGGAAAAAGGAAGACTCTTACTTTCAATTGCCATGCATCAAAACCCACAAACAGAATTCTGCACGTGGACTAAAAGCATCTTTACAAGCAACTGCATGGCTGATTGCTTGTTCATTCAGGCGATAAGCGATCAGCCACTTGTAGCGCGATGTTTCTATATTCTGTTGTTGTGTAAAATAGTACTGTGCATCGACAGCGGCACTGATTACGGCACATACCCTCTATCTTCTCACAGAAAGTACAGCATCAGCCAACAAATCACCAATAACCAGAATCACTAAACGCATCACGGATATTTCAGTATGAACACACTTAGTGTTGCTCAGGGGGTTATTTCCTTTATTTTTTATTTATTTTTTGTCTTTCAACAGCAAATCCATGACCATATCCATCTGTTCTCTCTGTGCCATTATTTTAATTAGTTCTTTCATTCATTGATTCATTCATTCATTCATTCATTTATTAATACTTAATGCGCAGCTCTATCACAGGCAGCTGAGTTTACTGACCTGCTTTCAACACCTCATGGCTCGTGTGTGTACAGTAAAACGTGTGTAAATCAGGGTCATCTGGAAGCACTATGACGATGGCACACACGAGCGATTCATTCAGATTCCAGCCATGCAGTGTGATTGGCTGTCCAGTGTGATCATCTGAAATTTGAATGCTATTATAATTAGATTATAGTTGCTTATATGGAAAGCAACAGAATTAATGAAAATACAGCATCAGCCATCAAATCACCAGTAATTAGATTATAGTTGCTTTGATGTTCCAGTTTTGTTTTGCTTTCCATCCACCTTGTGTGCCTTTTTTTCCCTTCCTTCCTTCTTTCCTTCCTTCCTTCCTTCTTTCTTGCCTTCCTTTTTTCCTGCCTTGCTTCCATCCATCTTGTGTGCCTTTTTTTTCTTCCTTCCTTCCTTCCTTCCTTCCTTCCTTCTTTCTTGCCTTCCTTTTTTCCTGCCTGCCTGACCTCTTAACTTCCTGCCTTCCTTCCTTCCTTCCTCACGTTCTCCCTTCCTTCTTTCCTGTCATCCTTCATCCTTTTTTTCCTTCCAGCCTGACGTCTTTCCCTCCTGCCTTCCTTTTATCCTTCGTGTGTCCCTTCCTTCCTTCCTTCCTTCCTTCCTTCCCACTTTACTTCCTTCCTTTCTTCTTCCTTTCCTTAAGTCATTAATTCGTATGTTTTTTTTAAATGGATTTATTAATAATTAATGCGCAGCTCTAACACAGGCAGCTGAGTATACCGACCTGCTTTCAACACCTCATGGCTCGTGTGTGTAAAACGTGTGTAAATCAGGGTTGTCTAGAAGCACTATAACGATGACGCACACGAACGTTTCGATCAAATTCTAATCGTGGAGGGTGATTGGCTGTTCAGTGTGAGCATCTGAAATTATCATGCTATTATAATTCGATTATAGTTACTTGGGCGTTCCACAGTTTTGATTTGCTCCAGCTCTCACCTCACCTGTACAAGGTATCCTGTGCTTCTGATAGCTTTTTAGAGATGTGTTAGGAGAGAGAGAGAGAGGAAAAAAACGACGCCCACTGGGGTAGGGGCTCAGGAGCAGCTTGGAACTGAGCTTGTACTGAGAGATTACTCCTAATCCTGAATGTGCTAAGAGCTCAGACTCACACTTTGCTAAGTAGTGTCTGAGAATAAGATCTGAAGGAGCACTGACGTCGTCTGCATTCAGAAAGAAAAACATATCGATTAGAATCAGTTAAATACAATTATGGATTCTTTTCCTGTTTACGCAAACTGTTTAGCTAAGAGAGAAAGAGCCATTTGTCGGTCGTGAGAGTTTGCCAATGCATTTAGAAAAATTGGTCCTTTATATAACGTGCGAATGAGCAAGAAGGATGGCAGCAATTCTGCTGATTAACTTTTACTGTAAACCGAGCAATGTGTGGGAGTCGAGCAGCTAAGAGCACGGCTGATCTAGTTACATTATAACATCTGTACAACAATATTCATTTAATCCTCTTATTTTTTTTTTAAAGCAGTAATAGTCATCAATATTAGATTAAAAGACGTGCTGATATTTAGACGTTTCAGGTAATTTAAGGTGATCCTGCAGTACCGCCTTTTGCCTTTAGGAGGTGTTGCAGATTTAACTTTTACACACCACATGGATGGAAAAAGTCAGTGCAGCTGGTGAAATAAATTTGAGTGGCGTGCTTTAATGTTCTTGAGGTGATGGTAGGGGGGCAAGCAGCCAGAACTTTGCGCAGTGTTATTGAGCAGAGCGTGAGTGAATCGCAGCGTCAGTGCTGTCCCCGCAGATTACTGCTTCAGGCATGTGTCTGAGAGAGGGGCCACTGCGGGCGCACATCTCCAGCTGAGCTGCGTCCGGTCTCTCCAACAGCAAGAGCAAGTTAAAGTCCAAAGCCGAGAGCAAAACTACAGAAGAATGACCGCTTTCTTGCCTTCCTCCTTCCTTTCCTTTCCTTCCATCTTTCTGTCTTCCTGTCTTTATGCCTGCCTGAATCGTTCCTTCCTTCATTCCTTCCATCCTTCTTGTGTGCCTTTTTTCTTCTTTCCTTTCCTTTCCTTTCCTTCTTTCTATCTTCCTGTGTTTATGCCTGCCTGAATCTTTCCTTCCTTCATTCCTTCCATCCTTCTTGTGTGCCTTTTTTCTTCTTTCCTTTCCTTTCCTTTCCTTTCTTCCTTCCTTCTTTCCTGCCTTCCTTCCCTTGTGCCTTCCTTCACTCCTCTCTTCTTTCCTTCTTTCCTTTCTGTCTTCCTGTCTTTATGCCTGCCTGAATCGTTCCTTCCTTCATTCCTTCCATCCTTTTTGTGTGCCTTTTTTCTTCTTTCCTGTCTTCCTTGGTGACTGACTTCCGGAGAAGGAGAGCACCGCACCACATACCAGTGACCATCCAGGGCTTGGACACTGAGTTGGTGAATAGGTGCAAGTACCTATGTGTCCACTTAAACAGTAGACTGGACTGGCTGCATAACACTGCTGCTGTGTACGAGAAGGGCCAGAGTCGCCTCCACCTGCTGACGAGACTGGGGTCCTTTGGAGTGTGCAGGACATTATTAAGGACATTTTTTCAATACTGTGGTGGTCTTCCTTCCTGCCTTCCTTCCTTTGTGTGCCTTCTTTCTTTCTTTCTTTCTTTCTTCCTTTTTTCCTGCCTGCTTGACCTTTCTTTCCTACCTTCCTTCCTTTGTGTGCCTTCTTTCTTTCTTTCTTCCTT
Source organism: Pangasius djambal (assembly GCA_022985145.1). Lineage (NCBI taxonomy): Eukaryota > Metazoa > Chordata > Actinopteri > Siluriformes > Pangasiidae > Pangasius > Pangasius djambal. Next base: position 21,342,156 of record CM040979.1, read on the forward strand.
TTTTCCTGCCTGTCTTCCTTCCTTCCTTCCTTCCTTCCTTCTTTTTTCCTTCTTGTGTGCCTTCCTTCCTTTGTTCCTTCCTTAACTAACTAACTACAGAAGAAGCTACCTTTCATTAATATTCAATATACAATATTATTCTTATTTTTCTACTCCTTATTTTTTTTTGTTGTTTTCTGTCTGTTTGTGTTACCTTGGTAAAGTGAACTTGGGGTTTAGAAAAGCACTACATACCTTGAGCACACACAAACAAGCAAAAAAAAAAAAAATCAAACAATTTAATAACAATGTCTATTAATAAATAATTATAATATATTTATGAACTGATTGATTAATTACGACACAGGGTAGTACAGATCATGGCACAGGTCTAAATGTATATATCAATCCTGATGTATCTCCGTCTGCTCTTTTTACACTCAGTAAGAGTGAGTACTGTATACCGCTTTACACTCTTTACTCTTTACACGCTTTATCCTCCATCACTTCTGTTAAAACTAGTGTTGACCAAAAGATGGCGCCATAGTGGTTTTGTGTCTGCCACATTGCACCGCCGAGTCAGTAATGAAGCAGCACCCCAGTAAACCAGCCGAGCGTACCAGATTATGTGGGAACGAATTTATTAGGGATTTTATTGCTACATTTACGTGCTTCTTTTTTTTGTCTAGCTTCAGGAGATCTCTCTTTAAAAAAAAACCCAGCTCCCCTACTGCACAGAACGTTTTACAAACTGTAAAGCAACCACGGTAAAAACCTGCGACAGAATTAGGAGTTATGCAAACGCATTGTAGTGAGGAGTAGGAGTTAAATATCATATCGCGGCAGAAACAAGTGCCGCTGTGTTCCGTTCAAAAGGAACCTGTGTACAACTGTGTTCACCATTCAGTTTGTAATTAATATAATTCTTTTTAAAAATTGCTGTAAAAAATAATTCAGCATACCAGTGTTATCTCAGAAAAGTGTTGTGACAGTTGGTCATGATATTTAGTTATGATATAGATATAGATAGTGATATAATAGAGTTTCGTGTGGTTTGGAGCTCTGACATCTATCACAGGATGTACAGTACGGCGTTGTTGGGGTCCAGTGTGGGGTTTTTGCTTTCGGAGAGGCTAGACTCTTTCTACTTGTAGCAGAGAGGTGGCATTCTCTATAGTTCTAGTTAATGATGTTTCTGTGGCTCTATGAGGGAGAAACGCTCGCTGCCTGTCTGTGCTGCTGGAGGCTAAAGCTGAAGTCAGTGAAGCTTAGAGGACATCAGAAAGACTCCATAGCTCTCTGCCTACCTGCTAGCACTAAAGAGCATACATCAGAACACACACACACACACACACACACACACACACACACACAGCTTCATGTGGTGGCCTGACTCTCTTATATAACTCTCCCTCTCTCTCTGTTTACAGTAAGTTTCAGAAAATTAGCAGAACACATTATATAAGACCTTTTTTTTTTTTTTTTTGTTCTGGTTGTGATAAAAGCGCCCCTGGGGAGAATAAGAGCACTGAGCATCTTCCTGTAATGTCTAACAGAAGTGGAGAAATGGAGACACTTGTAGAGGATCTTGCACTCAATACAGAACATTTCAAGCTCGTTTGGCTGCATGGATGTAGTGTTATAACACTTGCCAAGAATCCCTGGAGCACTAGCCACAAAACAGCCGCAAAGCATCAGTGGTGCACCACCCTGTATTACACCGGCTTTTCTTTCTGTGCCCTTTCACACCACAAGCCAACTGCAGCTCAACTTCCAGCTAAACATGGCAAATTCTACATGCTTTATTTTGTGGGTTGCTCTCAGAAGAGCAACTTCATTCTTGCCTTCCTTCATTCTTTCCTTTCTGACCGACTGCCTTTCTTCTTTCCTTCCCTCCCTTCTGCATTTCTTCCTGCATTCCTTCCTTTATGCTTTCCTTTCTGTTCTTCCTTCCATCCTTCCTTCTTTGCTTCTTGCCTTCCTTCCTTCCGTCCTTCGTTCCTGTCTACGTGCCGTCTTTTTTTCTTTCTTCTGTCTTTTAATTCTTTTGTCCTTTTTATCTTCCGTCCAGCCAGCCTTCCTTCCTTCCTCATTCATTCTTGCCACCTTTCCTTCCTTTCCTTTCTTTCTTTCTTTCTTTCTTTGTTCCTATCTTTCTTGACTTCTGTGAACTTGAGAACACTTTTTTTTCTTGATGATTTCTATTGGTGTGCAACCTCATATTTGGTCAAAAAGAGCAGTAATAAAAAAAATTTCTTTGGGGGGTCATTAATTTTGCCACATATGTTTTTGAGAGAACTTGCTTTTAAAAGTGGATATATATGGATTATTTTGTTAGCGAAAAGGTACATGGTTTTTCCAGTGATTTTGCTCAGAAAACATTGTGTGCCATGTTTCTTTTATGCACTCATTTCTGTGTATTCTCGTGATGGGTGCCAATAATTATAATAAGGACGTAAATGAGAGTCTGTCTGAGCTGCTCTGCTCCGTTTCTGCCCCGTTCTTTCTCACTCTCTTCTAACCGAGCGCTGAGTGGGGAGGAGGGGAGGAGCAGCAGACCACGTGCATGTGTGTGTATGCTTGTGCGCGTTCACGCGTGTGTATGTGTGTGCGCGCGCGCCCTGTTCCCATGCATTTGCTAGACCTGCACTAGAAGAGGGGCGACTCACACCTCCACACCTCAAGCGTGTGTGTGTGTGTGTATGTGTGTGTGTGTGTGTGTGTGTGAGGATAGGACAGAGCAGTAGAGACAGCTTCTGTTAGTAGGTGACACTCTAGCATGGCGCTGCTGCTGGACTGCCCGCCCTGCATGGGTGCCTACTACTGCCTCATGAGGACCAGGTTCAAGAGGAGGCGCAAGAAGCGCTCTGAGCGCAAAGGTCAGCCTACTCGCACTATCACACACCAGAGCCAGGGCTCAGGCTGAAAGAAGCGTTCAGCCTGGATTTCTAAACTCTAGATCTCTTTAGTTGTAGAAGTGAGGGTTTGCTTGTTTAAGTATTTGGTGTACAGATGTGTATGTTTATAGGTTGTGTATTGTTGTGCTACGCAGGAAAATCCCACAGCTCTGATTCAGGTGACTCCTGTCTCTCTGAGGTGCTGGATTTGTGTTAGTCAGTAGGCAAGCTGGTGGATCTCCAGTGCTGTCGTTAACTTGTTCCCGAGCTGCTGCTGAAACGATTAGGCTGCATGCTTAATAACCCACACAGTTCTTTTTAGACCAAATACTTTATAGGTTAAGATCCACTATGTGCATATATATGTATGTGTGTGTGTGTGTGTGTGTATGTGTGTGTGTATGTGTGTGTATATATACACACACACACACACACACACACACACACACACGTACGTATGCAGCGCACATATATATATATATATATATATATTTCACATATATTCACATATATATAAGGGAGAATTAACACATGATTGTGGAGCGTCTTTTTAAAGCTTTGTAACCTGGAAAGAAAAATATATCAAACTCTTTGTTGTTTCAAAGCATGTCAAGCAGAATGTGTATGATTCAGTATGTATCATACACTAACTAGCTAACTTGTGCTAGCTAGCTGTATATGGTTGAAATGACAATAAAGCCACTTCACTTGACTTGATGTATTTTATGATTTTTTTTATTCGATAGTGTCTCCGGGTCCTTAGAAAGTCTGAATTTGTCTAAATTCCAATCATTTTCATTCAGCCACCCTATCCGGGCTAGGGTCATGGTATCCCTGAAACACTGAGCATGAGACGGGAATACACCAGTCCCTGAAATTGCATTTTACAATTTAAAGACCAAAACTCCTTAAACTCCCACACTTGTAGGACTAAAGCTACGAATTAATGATTTATATATATTTAAAAGGTATATCCTGAATTTATATATTTCTGTAAAGCTGCTTTGTGCCAATGTCCATTGTTAAAAGCACTATACAAATAAAACTGAATTGAATTAAAGCTCAAATCTAGAACTGAAATCTAGAAGGGTTCTTCGGTTGTCTGTGTTTTGGGGGAACACAAAGTTCCCATGTAAAAACCCTACGACAGGAAGGGTTCTACACTGGACCCCTGTAGGAAGTTAAGAACCCTTAACTATACAAAGCAGCCATTGAAGGACCCTTTTTTTTTTTCCTTCTTCTCTCCTTAAAAAGAATGAAGGATCTAGTGGTGGCTCCAGACTTAGAGTCCTCACTCGTGTAGCTACTTAATTTTACGGTTAGTTTTGCTGTGATTACTGAATCATTCATAGTAGGTTATATTATGATTAAAGATGAAAGAATTCTTAAAAAGATGAGACTTTATGAAGCTAAGCAGCGGCTGTTGTTAGCGATGTACTAATGTGCTAGCATACACATAAACACATCGATATGGGGAAATAATAGCTGGAAAAGGGCAAATGCGCACACAGTTAAAACTTATGACCAGTCATTTTTACGTAAAACTGTTTTAGTGTAGTGTAATTCAGTTGTATTTATTTAAAATCAGTTTATTTGTGTAGCACTTGTCCATTGTCACAAAGCAGCTTAGCCATTTTTTTTTTCTTCAATGGAGTTACTTCTACAGAAGAGCATTAGTAGACATGAATTTTCCTTGCATTTGAGGTGTATGAAGTATTTTATATTTGGTATGTCACCATTGCAAATTGTGGGTGATAAACTCCACTTGACGTGTGTTTAAAAAAGGCGTAAGAAGTATTAAATGTAACGTGAGGAGAGCTACAGACACGCCGGACTCGGTGGGCTTGTTGACTGATGAGATTGTTTAGCAGATGAGAGAGCCGATCATTCGTACATCATTACCTCCTTGGGGTTTGAAGAACTTAATCAGGTTTGGGAGTAATCAGTGTTCAGCTGTGGAGGCTTTGTTTTATTCACCTCCATTTTGTGTCTTAAATCTTTTCTAAATGTGCTAGGTGCTTATGAAGAGCAGTACAATCAACAGTTTATGTTTCCTATGTTTACCTCAGGGAGGTTTAGCAAGTATGATCCCTTTGTCCGTGCCTCAGGGTCTTAAAGCCCTCCAGTTATGGATTTGTTCATTAAGTAATGTATGGAAGTAAAGATCTTTTCACACTACAATTATTGAATGTTTTTTTCTGAGAGCTCCATGTGTTACATGACCTGATGTTATGTTCTAGAGAAGAGGTTAAATGTTGGAGCTTTTACATCACCAGAGCATTTGCGACTGGTGTTCTACCCAACGTCCAGACGTTTTCTTAAGTGTCTTTAGAAGAAAGTCATAAGTCACAGTGAAAGACAAGGTGAAATGGAAATTATGTAAGGAATAAAATGTGAAAATAATCAAATGAGGGTGTTGTGATGCAGCCTGACGTGAAGGAGCGTTACTTTTTCCCCTCCAAAATTGATTATTTTCCAGTAACAGCACATTCTGAAGTGTTTTATTCCTTCTACACCACAGCACTTTGCCAATGATGACAATTTACTTAAATTGTTAAAATATCATTAGTAATTTCCTGTTGTGGAACATCTCTTTTTTCCTCTCTGTTGAAGTTAATAAGATGAATGGACACAAAAGAACCAGAAAGTCCTCCATCCATAAATGTTAAATAAACTTTTACCAAAATGTTAAATGACCATGCATTGTTAATTTTCACCATAAATCGCTGTAGAAGTTGTTGCTATAACTGTAATGAATTAGGACAAGTGCATTAATATATAAACCTAAACACTAGTTATAATAGAGAGGTCAGCAGTGCTGTGATTATAAAATGATACCACAAGTTAATACCACGGTGCCACAGTGCTATTGAATTCTCGAATCTGATTGGTCAGAAGGTGTGCATTTTTGGATGAATGATAGGTTAATATTAATGCGTTCCTTCTAATACAGTATGTTATTATTCCTGTAGTAACAGCTCATGCACAGAGACTTGTGCAGCAGGCGGGCCACGTAATCTAAGATTAATAATAATAAATGAATTAAAAAAAACAAAGAAAACCGTGTGTTTGTTGATTTGGTGACCTTTTTGTTGGAAGACATTTGTATAACATTTAGAGAAGGAGTCACAGATGTCGGCGTTTTGTAACAGTCACAGTGCTTTGCGATGTTTTCCAGCAGAGGAGCGTACGCTTTCCAGTTTCTTAGCAAAATGACAAGCTGCATCATTTTTGAGAGTGAAAGAGAGAGAGAGAAACCGTTGAGAGATACAACGTGTCTTCTGGATTTTCCGCAACATTAAATCTCAGCTATAAACTGCTAAAATGCATGATGTGTCATTCATTAATAAGTTTAATATTGTAGTCCTTGGCAAATCGCTGCGGTATAAGTGGAATAACACGCTCCAGACTGTGCGGTTATACGAAATAATCCACTTCGAACTTTGTGTCGTGCCACATCACACCCTGAAAAAGTTCTGTAACATACAAAAGGCGTAGCATTTCGGTGGAAGATGGAAAGATTTTTGTTTTGTGATGTATCATGCACAATATGGCCAAAGACCTGGAGAAAGATAAGAGAGAAAAATTTCTTTCTTTTTTTTTTTTTAAGTTTTGATTTGAGTTTTTCAGCATTCACAGGCAGGGAGTGAAAACAGTAGGCGCTGTCAGGTGGGGTTTTGGTTTTTCCCAGCAGGGCCTCTGTGAGCACTTGGGGCTGTGCGGAATTAGCAGCGGAGCCGGCGGGTACTGAGCTGTGCTTTCAGAAAGCGCTACACCACACCTTAGCTGTCTGCCTTAACACCCACTCGCTCTGTAGCAGCCTCACTGAAATGAAAGGCAAAATCCTGAGGTGCTGAAATGGCATTTTCACAGCGCTAAAGCCACATGCCGAGTTAAGATGATTGTCACAAATGGTAGCGTGTCTCGCTCTTATATCAGCTAGTGCCAGAAACGCAAGAGAGAGGCAGCGCAACATGGACGTCTCCTTTAATCTGATTCACTCGAACACTCGCTGTAAAATTCTCCCTCACTCTTTCAGGCACCTGTCCAGATGGAAGTATGTGTGCACTGTATCATCAGCTCATTGTTTTCTCTCCTCGTGCTTTATTTTTCCCCATCTCTAAGTCGCGCTAATGACTCTTAGTGCTGGATGGACACTTGATTCTTTTAAGCCTTAATTAGAGAGGAAAACGAATGTATGAAAATGAAACCCTCACAGTTACAGACTGGCGGAATCATTTTTCCATCAGATTATCGTTCCTAGAAGGAGAGAAAGGTCTCAGCCGGAAGCCTCTCCATTGGGCCGCTGATGACATGTGAAATGAGGAGGAGGACCAGTTTCTGCACAGCCAGCAGAATGACGCAAATGAACTGTTTCAGATGGACTGGATATTAACAATGATGCATGGCTCTCGCTGACAACACCAACTTTTGCAGTTACACATCATTTTCAGAAGTTATAAAGGAGCGCACAGATTTTGGGTTCTTAATTTGATAAATTGTATTTGTTTTCTGTTTGCAAGCAAGCAAGCAATTTTTTTTTTTTTTTTAAACTGCTAAGATTGCAAAATGACATTTTTTGTTTCTGAAATGAAGCATAAAATATGAAAATATAAATATAAAATATAAATTTAAATATATATATATTGAAATTTTATTATATTTAAATATAAAATGATTGCTTTTTGTTTGTTTTTTTTACATGAAATATTGCATGGTCAATATTCAAACTTGGTGAAACTGAACTTAAAAATGTAATACCTTTGTTGTGAAATTTACACTCTCAAATAGATATTTCTTTCCTACTTGATTAGTAATTATTTGGCTTGTTAATTAATTAACAAGTAATTATCCTCTCCAAGGCTGCTGCTGTTAGACGTTTCTCTGGCTGCTATCGTCAGAGCTGTATCCCGTTACCCGCCTGCTAACAGAGACGTCTGCATATTCATTAGGCCAAATGATGCCAGCCCTTATTGTTGATTAAGACGCCTGCGCTATTGTGTGGCTGTTGTTTTGTGGGCGAGGCCTGAACAATGCATCAGCACTCTGTTATAGTAGGAAATTAGCTGGGTCACACGAGCGCTGCATTACCACGGCCTAATTAGACTTGATTAGCACGCTGCATAAAGGAGGCTGGGTCATGCAGGGTCTATTGTAGTGGAACAGTCCTGAGAGAGAGAGAGAGAGAGAGAGAGAGAGAGAGAGAGAGAGATTGTGTTGGTCTAGAAGGAGCGCACAGTGCAGTTGGCCTCATTAAACAGGCTTGCTGAGGTCTCTAACGTGTGTGACGAGTAAATATGCACTCACACAAACAAAACTTTCTGCCCCATCAGTAATAACAGAGCTGTAGTCTGCTCTCTGACCTTCTCCATTACTCCTTCATTACTGCTGCACACAGGAAATACTGCTCTTTCTTCCCTTCCTTCCATCTGTCCATTCATCTGCCCATCCATCCAGCCAAACATCCGCTGTGGTGCTATCTTTGTTTCTTACTCCATCCATCCTTCCTTCCTCACATTCATCCATCCATCCATCAATCTGTTATGCTCTCTTACTTGTTTCTATGCTTCCTTCCATCCATCTGTCCATTGTGGTGTTTCTTTTTTTTTTTTCCCTTTTTTGCTTGCTTCCTTCCTTCCATCCATACATCCATACATCCAAATATTCACTGTGGTGGTACCTTTCTTTCTTACCCCTTCTATCTTTCCACCCTTCCATCCATCCAAACATACATTGTGGTGGTATAGTTCTTACTCTGTCCTTCTTTCCTTTTTTCCTCCCTTCCTTTCTTCTTTCCCTTACTTGCTCACACACCTACTGGGTGATCCATGGATAAGATAGTGTGTGTGCGTGTGTGTGGGGTTCTCCATGGCTGCTCTCCTCCTCTTTTCTCCACACACCTGCCTGCCCATCAGCATTAACTTCAAACTTATTTATAACTCAGCGAAGTTCTGCGCACACACACACACACACACACACACACACACACACACACACACACAGAGATACATAGTGTTGAAGCTTAGCAAACTGTCTTACATGCTAAAGGACAAACAACACAGAGGCAACGCACACACACACACACACACACACACACACACACACAGTCACTAATTTTAATAGAGGCAAACTCATCTGTGTACCTCATAATAACACTGTGTAGCAATCTGTAAGCCAAGACAGCATCCTGCTTTCTGCTACACATGATGTTAGTGAATATGTGACTGTGGAGCTGCTGCGTCTCATCACTGTTCTCAAGCGGGTAAACATGTCATGTTGCTCTTTGTTTATGATTAATAAGCTGCTTTATTGCATGTTTTCTGGTAGTATGTCCAGAGAAGCTTTCTGATCTTTCTGAAATGTAACTGAGGACACAGGACACAGTCTTCAGGATGGGTTCTCATTAACATGACAAGTGGGTTCTTTTTTTTTTTTTTGGGTCTTTTTAACTTCAAGACCGAGAGATAGGCTAGTGAAGGAGTGACTGTCTCTAGCTGCTGTAACAAAGTGATAATAGGAAGTAAATTGTTCTGCTGGATGTTCCACAACATTAAACGTAACTCTAAAAATGTAAATTATGATGTGCCGTTTGTTAAGAAATGTAGAAATTGTAGTTGTTGACAAATCACTGTAATATATAAAGCTGGAATAAATAAAACAAGTAAAAGGAACACCCCTTTGCCACATCACACTACTGCGTCATTGACGATTTTCTTGCAACAGCTCACCGCACAAGTGTTTTATTCCTTAATTATTAATGGTATTATTTTATTCACCTGGCTTTACTGTATAGATACTCTAGATCCATGTCTATTCACAAGCATTGCTTTTTCAGGCTTTTTCATTATTGCCCATCATTAAAACCTCATAATGGTGAAGCTCTGAGTAATTTTGTTACTCAGTCATATTCTTAACCAATGAGACTTAAATGTGAGACAGCTGTCACAGTTTCTAAGCTGAAGTCTGAACACTTTTGAGTGCACTGCTGAGTGCATCATATGTTTCCAGACTAATTGTGTTAACCCTAGTCTCTGACGCTGCTGAGAGTAGATGAAACTGAGGTCAACGCTGGTCATGAATTAGCAGTCTCAGGTTCGTTCTTTATTGATGTGAAAAGGGGTAATTTGCCTCTCAGAACACAAATGGCTAATGGCAAATTGCTAATTCCAACACGTTCCCATCATTTCAGTTTCAGTAAATATCTTTCCATCCACGGCAGTGCAGTTATTGCAGTCATCTCTCACATTTCCTCAACGCATTTATCAAGTCCTAGAAATCAAGAGCCACTTTGTCAAAGCGTCCTGTCGGCCCCTTTTGTGGTGTGAAGTCCTAAAAGCATTCAAAGTGTAAAAAACCTGCAATTTGCCGCAAGGTGAAATTGGTGTTGGCAGACTAATTCAAATCTGTTATTGGTCATTAAAGTTCAGAAATTGAATAATGGAGTGGCAGGATTTTTGCGGCGATGGGCGGTTTGCGCTGCTTGTGCCGAGGCAGAGGGGTGGCTGCGCTCGTCACCCCCACACACCCGGCCCATCAGTTTTAATCAGGCAGAGCGACGGGCGGCTCTGTCCTCCGGGAGCCTCTCTTCATTAAGCGCTCGGTCAGCCAGCATCGCTTGCACGTGTGCTCCATTAAGGATCATTACCTGGGTTCAGCCACTGTGCAGAACTGCAGAGGAGCTGAGCAGAGCTGCATTGCAGCACAGACGAGTATCTCTGTACATCATGAACACACCTACAGACCTGCCTTCCACAAAACGCTTTCTGCTGATCCATGCAAATGTAAAGCCCAGTAGGGTTTTAAAGATTTTGTGGGATGTTAATTTCGTTTTCTGAATCTCTTTTCCCAGTATCATATATGAGAAACCCGGCTGCCCCATGGCCTGGGAGATATCATTTCAAGGAGTTACCTGGAAGGATGAGTGAGGCTTGCTGCTCCATTTTGGAAAGGCTCCTCATTTCTGAGTGAATCAGTTTTGAACACTGGATCTATCTGTCTGCGTTAGGACTTGGTGGGGTGGCTTTGACAGTTTGCGTTGGACACTGGGCTTCAGCATCCCTCATATTCCCTCATGTTAGCAAAAGCCCATCCATCTCTGTCTGCTCTCGCTTTTTTGCTCGCACTCACTCGCTCCCTGCCTCATGATTACTTTTCCATGCCTGGCGCCCTCCGACCTCCACCTGCTGTTGACAAGTGGGCACCTTGTCTCAGACCTGCAGGGCCACAAGGCTATAAACTTGGAGACAAATTGCCATTTTTCTCAGTCTGTGAGGCGTATCTTGCATGCTGGACTGCAAATTTTAAAATAAAACTGATATTTTGTTTGGTTTTCCTCATCTTTACTTCTCATGTAGGTTCAGCTATGCAGTAAAAGCAGACTAGTCAGAGTCATCAGTGTCGTTATGGCTTCCTTATAACCCTTTCTCTTTTAATGTTTGTTTAATCTCCAGTCAAGATCTAGATTTAGAGAGCATGACAACACACTCAGTGGTGGTTGCTAGTTTGTAACACTGCTATTCTAAACTTTGTTGGCTTACTTGTCTCACAAGCCAGATGTCTAGTACTTCTAGTCTGGTATTTCATCAATAAACATGACCATGAACCCGCTACTTTCCCAGAATGAAGCCATTTGAGTGCCATAGCAGATGACCACCAACAGACCTTGCTGAGGGACTCCTCTCATTTACTCACACTATCTGCTTCTAACCGAGTTTTTTTTTTTTTTTCTTTTTTTTTTTTTATTTTGCATTTTATAACTTTTAAAGATGGGACTCTGGGAACTTTTTTCAGTCCAGCCCCCATATTGTGTTCCAAATCCTCATTGTATCATGGTGTTGTATCCTTTCCTACTTGAAACCGATGCACAGAAGTGTATATACATGGATGTTTGGAGCCAGTCTTCAGCCTTCAGATATTCCGTGGTCCATGGACGGAGCATCTGAGGTTGAGATGCACTTGACATTAGTCCTGATTGGGAATTGAGAACGCGAAAACCAACATGACTGTCACTTCAGTGTATTTATGCAACTCTTCTTTGTCATGTTTGTCTGCCTGACAGTCTTTTAAACATCTCAGCACCCACTCACCAAATGCGACGTCTTCATTTTCTTCATTCACTGCCGCACTTTGACGAAAGCTCTGGGACGTGCTGAAACCTCATAAAAAGTCTCGACGGAGGGTAAAGCCATGCCCTAATGATTCCATCTTCTTTTAATACTTTTATTTCCTTCTTACACAGCACCTTGTGTCTTCCTGTTCGGACTGTAATGGGATAAGAAGTGAACTGACTTTTCCCTGCGCTGGGTGTGCTGTAATTGGAGTCTGATGGGGAGCCTAATTGTAAATGGGTTTTGTATCACTACTCATTTCTTCTGATGTCCAGTGAAGGCTCGTCCGGTTTTTGCTGGGGGAGAATGTCTCGCGCGTCCCTGCTAAACCTCCAGTCTCGCACTGTTGCACACAGCCACGGCTCTGGCTGGATTCTTGCACTTCTCTGTGTCGTGTGTAATGAAGTTGTTAATGGAATATCTGTGTGATTTAAGAAATACAGTTAAAATGTCTTACAACAGATATCGAAGGACGAGTCCATGCACAGCTATATGTTTTAATCTAATTGATGCATTGTGGAGTCCTTTAGAAAAATTTCAGGCATACTGTTTCTGGATAAAAACTGTCAATTAGGTATTGTGTAAATCTGAGAAAATGCTTGTTAAAATTACTGTATTGTAATTATGTATTATTCAAAACTACTATGTAAAACTACAATTTTATTCTTTAAATAATCATTAAATAATTTAAAAAAAATTATTTAGTATGCACAGGTTTTTTTTTAGATTAATATGAAGGGCATTTTGCAATTACTCAGCAAGGTTTGTGTTGTAATTTATTTATTTATTTAATTTTTTTTTTTTTCAGTCAGTCTCCACAGACTGTTTTGGATGGAAATATGATTTTCTTCCCCTCTTTGCAGCCTGTAATTATTTCCATTGCCCTTGAGTGGATTATTTGGTTCTGACAATTTGGATTCTTATATTAGGAAGTAAAAAATTTATTTAAAAAATAAATAAATAAATAAATAAATAAATAATTCACCTTTCATTTCTTTCAAAGTGTTCAAGTCACATGATGACACATTCTGGTTATAGAATACTGAAGATGCTCCTTCCATCTGCCTTCGTATTAAATGATGGACTTTCAGTGAAAGAACTATAAGTTATTGGTGAAAACTATAGTATCGCACATCATAGCTTTGCACCATTTAATGACGTCTGATCCTATTGTACGACTGTAAGATTTTGCCTACACAGGAAGGCAGCGTGCGTGGTGTAGAGACAGTACAGCCCCATGCTGTCCCCCCATTTGAGAGGACATGAAACATTCTGACTGTGGTTGTTAAATAAATAAATAAATAAATAAATAAATAAATAAATAAAAGTTATTTTCTTCTGCTTTGAGATTTTCTGTAGGCTTTTACACTGAGGGAGACTTCAAACAAAGCAAAGAACACTGTTCTGGGCTGTTCGAGCTGTTCGAGCTGTCATACTGAGATTTCTGTCTTGAGATAAAAATCCCTAAAGACGGCATTGAGAGACCTTTATGCGCAGTACTTGCAATTTGTTGCATCAGATTTACTAAGACGAGCATTTATGCAATCTGTGTTTAATGTAATCAAAAGTTAGAACCCATTGCATGCGTTTATCGGAGGAGTAGGATGTGTGAAGTTTGTTGAGAATACACTTGTGGCCATGTGTAATGTCTTTGAGTGTCTATCAAACGCTTACACAAGGCTGAAAATGATTCCCACGTCGAATACAGCAGTGCTGCTCAGCCATAAAAGTGGAACAGAGTCTCCTTGCGAGTTTTGTTGTCGAGAAGCTGGTAAGTCAATGAAGCATAAATCCTTACCTCAGCGCGGAGGGAGTCGGTGCATTGAACAGCATTGAACAGCCATATTTTTCAGCCTAAATGGTGCCGGGGGTGACGGCGAAATAAAGGAATGTCAGAGGGCCGTGTAAAAGGCAGAGGGGAAGGCGGCCGAGCTATCGGGCGTCAGTTTTTTTGGCCACTCGTCCTTGCAATGATGGACTCTGAGACTGAGGTCGTTTATTGCCATGAGCACGCTCTTATATTCGTGCATGTTGGTGATTTATGACTTCACCTGGAGGAAAATATAAGAGATTGTGTGAGACGCAGAACTGTTACTACTACGGTGTGTTAATATATTTTTGTGCGTATGGTTTTGCAGTGTCATTCTTCATTTCAATGCATACGTTTGGATTTCTATGTAGATGTGCACAAATGATCTTTTACCTCATTTCTCTTCTGTGGGATATCCACCTTGTCTCCCATACAGCCTCCTCTAAAAGCAATCTCGCATAAACCTGTCAAATAAAAAATTCATATCCAGCCCACTTTAACTTTCCACTGGTCAGACCTTCACTCCTGCAGAACGGTGATGAACAGCCGGCCGTCAGATATTAAACCCTCCTCCTCAGCACAAAAAGACTTTCGCACCTCTGCAACCTCCAGCTAAGCTCAGCTTCCGATAGCAGAAGAACAGCACTGTGGACTCAGCATTTCTTCTCTAAAGTCGGCTGCCGCTGCTGCCGCTGCAAGCTCACCATTCGGCTTAAATCCTTTCCTCTCACTGCGCAAACACGCAAGAGCACTCTTATGAAGGATGTACTGCTGTTGTGTTCCCAAAGCTCATAGCTGTGTCATTTCTAAATCTTCGTACTTTAAAAGTGTTTAGCTCATCACCTTCAAATCCACTCGAAAGGTGATCAGAATGCAGGATGTTGGCATATTAACTGAAAACTGCAGTTAGTAATTAACACAGGTTCTTTGCTAAATGTAAGGAAATATAACTACCTACAACCTCTTTTGTGTCTTTGTCTGTCTTGGGCCCCTGAAGCCCACCCCAGTCCTGGACATACTTTCTGCTATATTTGTTTTAACTCTGGCAAAGACCAAAAAGAGCACTTGAAAAATACTGTAGCGTGTCCAATCAATGTAGCCTATGGAGAAAAAAAAAACTGGCCATAAGGTTACTTACTTGTGACTTATCCAATCACGTGCATTTACTGTAAGTAATTTATCTGAATGATGCTTGCCGGGCCGGGGATACACTATATGGCCAATACACCCATATGTGCTTTTTGACCATCCCATTCCAGATTTAGTCCCCCTTCACTGTTATAATAACCTTCACTCTTCTGGGAAGGCTGTCCAGTAGATTTTGGAGAGTGGCTGTAGGGATTTGTGTCCATTCAGCCATAGTGAGACCATAGTGCACCAATGTTGGACGAGGAGGCCTGGAGTACAGTCGGTGTTCCAGTTCATCCCAAAGGTGTGCAGTGGGGTTGAGGTCAGGGCTCTGTGCAGGCCACTCGAGTTCTTCCACTCCAACCTTGGCAAACCATGTCTTCATGGAGCTCGCTTTGTACACAGGTACACTGTCATGCTGGAACAGGTTTGGGCCTCTTAGTTCCAGTGAAGGGAAATTGTAATGCTACAGCATACAAAGACATTCTAGACAACTGTGTGCCTCAAACTTTGAGGCAACAGTTTGGGAAAGACCCAGGAGTTTGCATTTCTTCCCCCTGCTTCAAGTTCAAAAAAAGTCTCAGAGTAGAGGTGTTTACAGGAGAGGGCAGTTTTTACTTTAATGCAGGTGATCAGATACGGTCAGATACTGTAACTTTCTGGACAAAGAAAAGCCATGTTCATGAACATCAGAATGTACAGGATCTTCAGTGATTGGTGTATCCTGGTCAATGTCACAATGGTTTAAATGACCAATTTGTAATTAATGAATATTTTGGGGAACCCAACCAACTCCGCTTTCTTTTGGAGTGGGAACATTGCATTTGTTCATCGGGCTGATGATTATATACAGTATTTGAGAAGTTGAGGGTTAAAGGTGGCGTTGGGGTGTTTGGGTTTTGAGTTCATGATCTTCCAATTGGTAGCCTCAATCCTTAAGCACAGAGCCACTACTGTCTCCTTAATTAGTGTTTAAAAAAAGGTACAGTAATGTAAGATAGAAGTTGCCTGCACAGCTCTATTTCAGAGTCTGTAGCACTAGTTAAAAGAGGTAACATGAAGCACCAGTGTGAACCAAAAATTGTCTTATTTGTAGCCATGTACTAATAATTAAGCATTAAAAATTAACTGTTGTCACTATTCAGACATTAGTTGCTTGTCTGTACTTTTGTAAGCGAGAATTTTTGTATAACTGGACCTTTACACATTTTAGTTTACTCCTGCTATAGACTTTTTCTTTTTTTTTGTTGTCGTTGCTGTCCTGTCTGTGGTGCTTTATCCTAAACTAGGCATTGGAGCCAGTTTGTAGCACAAGTTAGCCTCTCGATAGCACTCTGACAGAGACCTGCTGCCTTAGATCACACACTGACATGCTCTTAGATCATCATGATTTCTAGCCAGTGGAAAGCCATCTTGGCCATAATATTTTTGGTTATTTATAGGAAGTCCTGCTGTAGTCTGACCTGAGGGCAGGCGTGCTGCTCGTCCTGTCAGACAGCCATATACTCTGATCAGTGCTGCCATAAACCAGTGATTTAAAGCCCATATTTTTCCACACAAACTTTCTTAGAGACTTATCTTTTTCTGCAGAGTTTGTTAGAGTAGTTTCAGTGAGCTTCATGATGCCTGTCATATTAAAGTATGCAAGCTGGTCTTTCTCAGCAGTTCGGGTAAAATTGCTGTTAATACTCTGTGCTTTTCGGCGCAGATTCAGAAGAGGTGCAGTGATAGGACGTGGAAGTTTCTTTGTGTAATGAACGTCTTTAAGATGGGCCAGTCATTTGATTGGCGCTTCAGGGGTGTTTCCATAAACCAGTCACACTGAGCTTGGGCTTTGCACATGGCCTAAATTTGTGTGCATGAATGTGGTGGAGTAGTTAGAACCATTGAGAGATACTGTTTCATGTGATGCTTACTCTACCATTTACCGATTATATTATACTTCAATGATTTTGGGAAACACAGTAGAAAATCCTTATAAAAGGACTCTTGTTGAGCTTGCTAACTACATTCTGTGGCCAAAAGTTTGTGGACACCTGACCATTACACCCATATGTGCCCATTCTAAAACCATAGGCATTAAGATGGAGTTGGTTTGATGTTATAATAACCTCCAGTCTTCTAGGAAGGCTTTCCACTAGATTTTGGAGTGTGGCTGTGGCGGTTAGTGCTCATTCAGCCACAAGAGCATTAGTGAGGCTGGGCACTGGTGCCAAGTGAGAAGGCCTGGGGGGTGCAGTTGGGGTTCCAGTTCATCTCAAAGATGTTGAGTGGGATTGATGTCAGGGCCATGTGTGGGACACTCGAGAACTTCCTCAGCAACCCTGACAAACCATGTCTTTACAGACCTCGCTTTGTGCTCATGCTGGAACAGGTTTGGGCCTCTTAGTTCCAATGAAGAGAAATTGTAATTCTATGGCATATAACGACATCCTATACATCAGTGTGCTTCCACCTTTGTGGCAGCAGTTTGGGGAAGACCCATATAGCTGTGTGATGGTCAGATGTCCATGGCCTTATAGTGTATCTACACTGCCCTCCAAAAGTTTGGAAACGCCTGAACAAAATAGGGTTTTTGGGCAATGTCAGCATAAATCCTCTTTAGTTAGTGACCATTTTGCATTGATAATAAGGGACAACACAAACTATGAAAACATATTTTATTAAATAAAAAGTTTATGAACATAAACATGAACATAACATAGAAAAATACTCAAATTTTGGATTGATCAAAGAAATCCCCATTAGCAGCTATTACAGCTCTACATACTCTAGGCATCCGAG
>CM040979.1:21372357-21384165 GCA_022985145.1 Pangasius djambal
ATCTAGTTAATGTTTAATGATTGTTATAGTTCGGGATATTGTGCATCTTGGATAATTGCTTAAATTAGACTTTGAGCTGATGTAAAAAAGAGAGGCTGCAGCACTGTATAATTCCTGCAGTTTATTCGATTATTTAATTAGCAAAGTCATTATATCCCTCAGCATGAAAAAAGGAGCACACATCACTTGTTCAGTTGCAAAGAGAGCTAAAGGAATCTATAAATTTTACATTTACAAGATCCTGCAATGAAGGCATTGTAAGCTACTCTTTCTGGGCATCGCAGGTTCCTGCAGCACCGACGTCAAGGAAAACCGCAACCTGGACAACGTCTCCTCCAAGGAGGGGGCAAGCATGCCCGAGCAGCTCCCCAATGGCAGCGGAGGAGGCGGGCGCAAGCGCCCCCTGGAGGAGGGCAATAATGGCCATGCACACCCGAAGTTCAGGCCCAAGAAGCGCAAGAAAACTCCAGGGCCAGTTCTTCCCAAGAACGCTCTCATGCAGCTGAATGAGATCAAGCCAGGCCTGCAGTACAAGCTGCTCTCTCAGACTGGGCCAGTCCACGCGCCAGTCTTTGTCATGACTGTAGAGGTGAATGGGCAGCTTTTTGAAGGCTCAGGCCCCACTAAGAAAAAGGCAAAGCTGAACGCAGCTGAGAAGGCACTGCGCTCCTTCGTACAGTTCCCCAACGCTTCAGAGGCACATCTGGCCATGGGCCGGACGCTCACCGTCAACACGGACTTCACCTCAGACCAGGCTGACTTCCCCGACATGCTCTTCAATGGCTTTGAGACTCCTGTGCCACCAGAGGACTCTTTTTACCTGGGCTCTAATTCCAACGGTTCCCTAAACCCGCTGGGAGAATACCCAGTTCCCCCAGTGACTGGTACCAACAGCCTGGCCCAGGCCCCGCTGCCTCCTCCTGCCACCTTCAACACATCGTCCAGCGGAAAGAACCCCGTCATGATCCTGAACGAACTGCGGCCGGGCCTCAAGTATGAGTTCGTGTCTGAGAGTGGCGAAAGCCACGCTAAAAACTTTGTCATGTCCGTGACCGTGGACTCACAGACCTTCGAGGGATCAGGGAGGAATAAGAAACTGGCCAAGGCACGTGCTGCTCAGGCCGCGCTCTCTGCTCTCTTCAACATGCAGCTGGACCAGACACCATCTCGCCAGCCAATCCCCAGAGAGGGCTTACAGCTACACCTGCCCCAGGTATGACTTGCTTATTCATGCTATCGTTTGCGCTGCATGATCTCCCTTTATTGTTTATTTGAGTTTTAGTTTTAAAAAAGCTCTTCATAGCCTGGGAGGAAATTACCCTAAAGCATTTTTTGGAATTTGATAGCATAAATTTGGAAATAAAATGAAGTTTTATATTAACTGAACTTTTACCCCAAGATAGACAGCATTTTCTTGTTTAACTAAATATAACATTTTCTTTATTTTATCCCTTTCTGCCTGACTGGTCAGGCTCTTAGATAAAGTGTAACCACATAGCATGTCTTCAGATTAGCGAACTGATTCAAGAAGAATCAATCTCTCACCTCTCTGTAGTATTTGATACATTTAGCTGAACTCTGTGGAGAGTTGTTAAAGATAAGTTCTCTATCAAAGTCCGTGATTAATTCTTAAACACAATGGCATTACTTTATGGCAAGCTTAAATCAAAATGTAGATGTATGATAGAAAGATAAACACGGATCAGGCTGCTAAAAGAACCAAAGTCCCATGTGTTTCTGGAAGAAGAAAAAAAAGCTGTCATTTACACTTTTCCTAAACCTTTTGTTAATCCTGCTTCCAGATAAGACCGGAGACTGAAACTGGCCCAATCTTAATTAACATCTCCCTCTGAACCGTGTCAAAACAAGAGCGTTTAGCCGTAGCCCCGGCTGCTGCCTGTCCGCTGAAGAGTGGGCTGTCAGGAACGTGTTCAGTGTCTGACGCTGATGCCTTTTGGGCTGCTCACGTGCCTGACAGGCTCACAGCAGAGAACATGGAGCTCCAGTAGCAATGCCTCCCATCACTCAGCCCAGACTCTATGATTTAACGTGCTGTCAGAGCCTTGTTCAGGGCTGGGGCACATGGGTAAATTTGTTTTTAGGTGGATGGCGAAAAGATGGCTGGGATAAAAGGCATTAGGAGGACTTTTCATTTATCGCTGGCCTACTCATTGCACCAGTCATGCTTTGTGGCGTGTGTGTGTGTGTGTGTGTGTGTGCTGATACAGGCAGACAGAAAGGTGGGGTATGAAATAAATGACAGTCTATCAAAATGGAAGCGCGCTATTTATCTTTGGCCCTTCGGTTTCTTTGTGCAGCTGTTTCTCCCTTATCCTGCTGTCACCGGTTTGTTTAATTCAGCCGGCTGCTTTCGGCTGTGATATGGCAGCACGTAATTGTCCAGTGAATTCACAGTCTGTTAACATTTATTTAATGTATCTTCCAGTGAATGTTGCCTCCCCTGCTACTTGCTGGGCAAATTAATGAAAATCCAAGTGCTGCTAATAGTGAGCTTGATTGCCAGGGTGAAAACGCTCCTTCTGTTTTGAAGGGTTTCATTCTCCTGCACAGCGCGGTAAGTCAGGCGGCTCTCCTGCGCATCGAGCTCACATTAGCTGTCTGCTGTTGAGTGATTCTGAAGTGCTGGGGAAGCAATGTTGGACTAATGTCTCTAATTTGTGCCCATTCAACCAGTGATTTCTCTCTGGCATAATCATTTTCCACCATATTAGCAGAGGGGGAATGGTGAATGAGACAAAAGACACTGTCACAGAGAGAAAAGAAATGCCTGAAGAAGGTGAACGCACATTAGACAGAATAATTCACATTAGTGAAAGATGAGACTTGAGGGCCATGATCGCCTTAAAGTTAGGAATTTAATTTAGTTTTTATATTACATTTCCAGAAATATGGCACTACGGAGCTTGAGCGTAGATCTTTTGTTTCCTCCTCATAAGAAGAGATTCTGATGTCTCTCTGTTTGCAGGCTTGTTTTTGGGAAAAAAAAAAAAAAGCTGTTATAAAATCCTCCGATTAATGCATATGTTTTAATGTGTGCTCTGTCAGGTTTTAGCAGATGCTGTCTCACGTCTCGTGGTAGACAAGTTCAGCGAGCTCACTGACAACTTCACGTCCCCTCATGCACGGAGGAAAGTGCTGGCTGGGGTTGTCATGACAACAGGTAGGACTTTTCATTTCCGGACATTTCCCGTGGACATGAGCCCGTCTTTTCTTAGGTTGAGTTTGGGTGTGTTTCCTGCTCTGAGTGCGGATACAGGGATAAGACGGTATTTTCATGACTTTAAGCATAGCCTTATCAACTAAGTTATAAATGTAACTAAATACAGCAGACTTTATTATTTTATTTATAACAAACCAATGCTGTGGTTACTAAATGTCAGTTTACACTGAAAGTTTTTATAAAGCATTTTTAGTAACATATAAAAAATTTTTAGACACAATATTGAGTTTACATGCATATAAAAAAGCAGGAAGGACACTTTTCCTTTTACATCTTTACAAGTCCACTCGAAAGAAAAAAATAACAATATCACGTTATTCTGTTACAATATGTTACAATATCCGGTTTATTTACATCATAGGCAGCATTATCAATGATGTTATAATACCAATAACATTCTCAACTTTCTCTCTCTCTCATGCCCTCTTTTTGTTGCTTTATATTTTGGCCCGCTCTCAAAAGGTGATCTCAGAATCAGGGAAAGATCCAATAACACTACATACTCCTAGATATATGAAACTTCAAAAGCTGGTGTGAAGCAGATTGTCTGTGGTATAGGACTTCAGGTCTCCTGCAATATGTAGCTGTGGTAGAGATCATGCTTTGCAGAGAAACTCTTACTACAATACGATTTTGCTTGTCATTTGATCAGACATCGTTACTGAGCTGTGTGATCCGTGAACATTCGGTTCCATTGATAAAAGTGCAAAAATTCGGGGGTTGTCATGTTCCAGAAACAGATTATAAAACATAATTTATTCAAGATTTTTGTTTGTAGGCTCAGACTGCACACTATACACTATATGGCCACATGTTTGTGGACACCTGACAATCACACCCATGTGTGCTTTCTGAAGATCCCATTCCAGATTTAATAACCTCCACTCTTCTGGGAAGGCTTTCCACTAGATTTTGGAGCATGGCTGTGGGGATTTGTTCATTCAGCCACAAGAGCATTAGTGAGATCAGACCCTGATGTCGGATGAGGAGGCCTGGAGTGCAGTCAACATTCCAGTTCACCTCAAAGGTCTTTGGCAAATCATGTCTTCATGGACCTCGCTTTGTGCACAGGGGTATTGCCTTGCTGGAGCATGTTTAGGCTCCTTAGTTCCAGTGAAGGGAAATTGAAATGCTACAGTATCCTGAGTCATCCTGTACAGTTGTGTGCTTCCAACTTTGTGGTAACAGTTTGGGGAAGACCCACATACCTGTGTGATGGTCAGGGGTGCACAAACCTTTGGCTATATGGCATAGTATGAATATTGTATTTTGTAGTGTTTATTTTAGGAGGTCATGCCAAGGGGGAAATACACATGGCTTGTCAAGTCAAGTGGGTTTTTATTGTCATTCCTGTATAGCTTGTATACATTGGAATGAATCGAAATACCGGTCCTCCAGAACCATGTTGCAACACAGAACAGTACGCAAGACCACATAAACTGAAATACACAGCCGTGAGAGAGGAGTGAAGGACAATAAATATGCAGAACAGAAATGCACAGGGCATTAAATACACAGAGCATGGGCTGTTAACAGTAAACTATTTTGTAGTGTAGCAGCCATAAGTATAGCAGCAATATTGCCAGCAAAGACGAGTTCCATAATAAAAGTGTCTGATGCAGCTTTGTAAAGTGCGGTGTGCAATGGTTGTGAGTCATACTGGGTTAGGTGTTTGACTAGCCCAGGTGAGCGTTGGGAGGCAGCAGGGTGTTGAGTAATCTGACTGCCTCGGGGAAAAAACTGTTGCGGAGGTCTACTGGTGGTGGCACGGATGCTCCTGTACCTTCTGCCAGATGCCAGTAGGGTGAAGAGTCCATGGGAAGGGTGCAATGGGCCGTCTGCAATACTGGTGGCTTTCAGCTGTTCTCACAATCCGCTATAGGGTCTTGCAGTCGGAGGCTGTACAGTTCCCGTACCACATGATGAAACAGCTGGTCAGGACGCTGTCTGTCGTTCCTCTGTAGAAGGAGGTGAGGATGGGAGGGGGGAGTTCGGCTCTCTTCAGCCTCTTTAGGAAGTGGAGGCGCTGCTGGGCCTTCTTGGCTAGGCAGGTGGTATTGAGAGTCCAGGAGAGGTCCTCCATCATGTGCACACCAAGAAACTTGGAGCTTTTGACTCTCTAAACAGTTGTTCCATTGATGTGCACTGGTGAGTGGTCTACACAAGTCCTCCTGAAGTCAGCAATCATCTCTTTAGTCTTATCAACATTAAGAGAGAGAGTGTTTTCTCTACACCATTTTGCAAGCTGGTTCATATCCTCTCTGTACGCTGACTCATCATTGTTGCTGATGAGGCCCACAACTGTAGTGTCAAACTTGATGGTGTTGTGATTTTGTGTTTCTTGATTCTGTCTCTATTCCTCACTGACCTTCTGAACATTTTCTCAATTTTCTCTTCTTCATTAACCTGATATTAGTATGTGTAACCATTTGCATGTTTTTTAATGATTGTGTATTTTGGACTGTTGCTTTTCAAACTATTTTTTTTTTTAAATATGGCAAGAACAAAGATACATTTAAAGGTATTTTTATCAACGGTTTCGTTAAACCAGTGTTTTAGGACATGTCAGTGGGTTCAGACATATTCGACTCTCAGAACTGCATACCTTTACTGTAGTTACTCAGTAATTCATTTTAGTTACTGAATAATATGCTTTAAGATGAATAAGGGAATTTAAGGGCTTTAAACCCTGGCCATCCTTAGTGGTTTTTTAGGAAACATTTCACTGTCCTGAATTATTTATTAAAGTAAGTGCTTGTTGTCATCTGAAAAAATTATCTAAAAGGTTTGGACATGTTCTGCTAGGATGCTTTAGACAGATACTTGAATGTAATGTTCCTCACTCTTCTGACTGCAGGCACTGATGTGAAGGAGGCCCAGGTGATCTGTGTCTCCACTGGGACCAAGTGCATAAACGGCGAGTACATGAGCGACCGTGGCCTGGCACTTAACGACTGCCACGCCGAAATCATCGCCCGCCGCTCCCTTCTCCGCTACCTATACATGCAGCTGGAGTACTTCCTCAGGTGAGGCACTCATCACATCAAACCAAATTACAGCTCCGTTTATCCTGTACATCAGAGCTGCTTTCAGGCGGAGTGTAGCACAGCTGTTCTGCAGTCAAGCCTTCAGTGCGTCTTATTCAAACCAGTACGTCTCTGACGTGGTTTATAATGCTGTCTTAGAATAACATTTCAAAGGGATTGAATTTAACATCTGTTTTCATCCTTAAATAGTAACAGCAAAGAGGAGCATGAGAAGTCCATTTTCACCCGGTGTGAAAAACATGGCTACCGGCTCAAGGACAACGTTCAGTTTCACCTGTACATCAGCACGTCGCCGTGTGGAGACGCTCGCATCTTCTCCCCACACGAGGCGGGCGTCGAAGGTTAGCTGGCTTTAAAACGATTATAGGGCGTCCCGTTTTCCTCACAGTCATTAACACTGTTATTTACTTCCTCTTTGTGCTTTGCTGATTTACCCTTCTTACTAAAATGAAATTGTCATTAAGACTTTATTTATTTTTATTTTTTTTGTTTTTTTATTTACTGTTTATAATCTTGCTTAAGCTATTTTCCTGCAAATGTCATGTTGGATAAAGAGCCTGTTTAACAAACGCAGTGACCTCGTCGTTTGTTCAGTCGTCGAATTAAGTCCAAATTTACCTCAGTATTTACACAGGCAAAGTTATGTGTATTCAGAAATGGCTTATGCAGCTGCTTAAGTCAGATTTCTGCTCCATTTAGATTATGTAAACGACCTGCATTTAGTTCACACCACTGAGACAGCGATTAAACTACCACCTTTAAACACAAGCATTTGTCTTTAAGCCAGGAAAAAAGTCTGAGATTAAAATTGCTAAATCTTTCTCATGCAAAAGAGAAACATAATTCTTATATATCGAAGCATATTTATTGTATTAGTAGAAAATATAAAACTTTACCACATACATAAATAGCAGGAACTTCTGACTTATTTCTTAAATTTAGACTGTCCACATTAGAAATTACAAGTAATCAAGTAATTAATTAACAAGTAATTAATGTAATTTGTTTGTTTGAACTGTAGTTGCATTTGCTCACATACCTACATTGTTATAGTAACAAAAACACCGAACACACCAAGTAATATTGGGCAGGGAATTGATGACTAGTCAATAGGGGTGTAAAGATAATGTTGTGACATGATGCATTGCAATGCAAAAATGTGACTATGTGCATCGCGGAAATGTGCAATTCACATCATGGAAATCAGCATTCTGTTAATTATGCATGTAATGTAGTTGCACTGTTTGAACACCAGAAATTCCAATCTGTGCAACTCATAGAGTTAAAATATATAGAGTGCACACTGGTCGTGTGATCGCGTTCTTTCTTGGAGCACCTACAAGGATACCAGTTTTAAAAAAAAAAAAAAAAAAAAGCGTTCTTCAAACAGCACCAGAGGCTGCAGAAATCGGGCATTTTAGCCGACTTTGGAGCTCAGTTTCTGCTACAAAGAAGTTCCCAGGTCAGCAATTTGTTTACTCAATCATAATTTTGGGGAAAATTTATTTATTTATTTTTAAGATATGGTAAATCTGTAGTACATTTTGTTTACAATATTAAATAAAAATGTTTATTTTATTGTTATTTTATACAGAAAAAAAAATCACATTATTTTGCATTGTATATGATTGAGGAATAAAAAAGGACTCTTTCCACTCATAATTTTTGTTCATTCAAATTATGTTCAAAATATTCTGGGAAACAAATGAAAATTGTGATTCTTGTATTATGAATCGAATTGTGACCGCGTATTGTTACACCCATACTAGTCAGCTATCTAGCTACCAGCAAAAATACTTTACATGGATTATGATTAATACTGGAACTCAAGATAAATTTCCAGTTAAATATTTACCATGGCGTGGGTGCGTTCTCTTCGTTACCCATAACCCCCTGTCACACTGCATTAGACAGACCTCTTCCAGCACGGGTGTGTTTGATCTCTTTCATCTCCCTTTGGCTGGCTGACAGCTGTCTAAAATGATTTATTCAACCACTTCTTTAGAAATTAATTATCAAAGCCAAATAATTGAATCCATTTAAGCTTATGATGTTTTTTCTGTGATCATTGTTGTTTAATTAGAATTTCATTCAACTGTCTCCATTTTGAAAACAGATTTGTACAGTCTGTTTAATTAGCCAGCTTTGTCCCTGTGTCTGATTAATTCTGCTCTGTGAGTGTCATACGTGAATCATTGGATGTTCAAGCAGCTGTGATGCACAGTGGCTCTGATGAGCTTTATCAGGGGTGCTTACTAGAATAATTGCTTACATGAATTTACAGAAATGGCAATAAAGTTTTTCAGGCGTACAAGTTAACAAACTGGGCATTGATGGTTTGGTCCATTGTTTGGTGTTCTTTGCTAACAGGTGTCCCAATTTTTCTGATCTTAGATCAGGGAGACAGGCATCCGAACAGGAAAGCTCGAGGTCAGCTGAGAACTAAGATCGAGTCGGGTGAAGGCACCATCCCAGTGCGCTCCAGCAACACCATCCAGACATGGGACGGAGTTCTGCAGGGAGAGAGACTCCTAACTATGTCGTGCAGTGACAAGATCGCCAGGTAACACACACAACTGCACTGACAAGATTGTTTCAAGGTGTGGCTTGTTTAGAAGTGGCTCTTGACCTACAGTGATTATATAATTTCAAATATACGTTAAGAAAAAACTGGGATTGCCATGCAGTGGATCTGTTTCTTTGTAATTTTTTTTTCCATTTGCATTTTTCTGGCCCTGAAATTGGTTCCTCCCCACTGAATAACATTTGTGGCACTGAGATTTGTATTTATATTTCGCAAATCTGTATTTGCATGCTTTATTTTGAAATTGCATATCTAGCTTTGATTAAATTGTGAAATAATTAGGTGTGCAAATTTTTTGGCAGCCCATGGCATTTTCGAATTCGGTGCATCAGCTGCTTTGCAAAGTACAGAAAAATTTCAAGTTAAATGTAGTTTAAAAGCTGTGCATACAAATTTTAATTATGAATTACAAATTCAATTTGTCTTTATTCTACTTTAAAACTTGATACGATCGTTAAAATAAAGTGTTCAAATGCACATTTACAAAATTTACAAAATCCACCAGCTAAAAGAGATCTGCTCAGCCTTGAATCTTTTCCCTAAAAACAAACCCATCGGGCTTGCAGAGTTTAAATAAATGGAAATGGCGATCACAGAACACAAGACTCAGAACTTGCGCAAATGTAAAAGTTGGTAAGACTTCGCACTGACTGAACATTTGAACTGGATTTTTATAGGCTGTAAACAGGAAGTGCTTGATGATGATTAAGAAAGAGTTAGTACAAGGGTGAGTGAAATGAAAACCTTATTTATTTATTTTATTTTATTTTGCATTGTTTAATGCAAATAGGTGTCAAAAAAGTGTATCAGGTTTGAGGTAGCAGTAGAGGGGGCTATTGCAAAAACAATGGACTACTAGTACATTTTTACTTTTGCAACTACAGATTGAATGTACTTTTTTTTCCTAATTTAAGTCACATTTTTAAGGTTTTCATTTGACTCACCCTTGTATTTAGGGGATGGAGACCTCTTCTGGCATGGAGGTATAATGTCTGGGTGGATGTCATATGGGGAAAGTAGAAGGTTCGTTAATGCAAAAAAAATAATAATAATAAAATTACAAAATGCTCTAGCGTTACTACATATAAATAGTCTTCATCTTATTAAGCCTTCATCTTATTATTCAGTCTTAAATGCTTCCCAAGAGAACAATCTCTCTTGTATTACCCCTCTATAAGATTTTCTGAATTTCGTCAAATGTTAACACCTGCACTATCTATGGGGACAGGGTTGTGGGAGCGAGTGTATAGTTTTCCTCAGTGGCAGAGTTGTTGTCGGTCTCACTGCTGACACCTGTGTGTGCAGAGATAAGGTGGTGTCGGAGGCAGGTGTGTGTGTGTGTGTGTGTGTGTGTGTGTGTGTGTGTGTGTGTGTGTGTGTGTGTGTGTGTGTGTGAGGAAGACAGGCCCTGTCACTGAAGATGAGCGAGCCCCTCGTTCCTAGTTATCTGTTTCCCTTTGCTATTATTTAGACTATTAAGCTCACTGTCATAAAGAAAAAAAACAGGCACTGATAATGATTGCCTTTCTTCTGCAATGGAAGTCTGAGGAGCAGTTATGCGAGCGATGCCTGAGGGAAGATGGCCGTTAGTAGTTGAAGAATGGCGAGCTGTCAGGGCGTGGCATTTCATCACTTGTACTGCACCATTCCTCACGGTGCCATCATCCCCTGCTGGATAGGGTTATTTATCAACATAAGTAGAATCCGTTGTGTATCCGGATCTCCCACGCTTTATGATGCATGCCTTCCTCTGTCGCACTACATCATCTGGTTAAAAGCACTACAGCAGAATATGTGTCTTATGTATCAATATCTCTGCAGGCTTGGAACTGTTTATTGCAGTAGTCTGCATGTATATTTATGCTTTTATATAACTCTTACATATTATATAGTCTCTATTATATGACTATAACTTTTATATATACATACACACAGCATGCCACAACTGTGTCCGATTCTCAGTTCTGATTGGGCAGAAGGTGTTGATTCATTTTCTACAGCAGCTCTGACAGTAGTTTTGCAAGGTTTATATTAACGTGCTCGTTCTAATGCGACGTCATTTCTGTAGTAAAGGTTCACACAGGGGCTTGTGTGGGAAAAAAAGCACTCAACATAACTGCTGTTTTAAAAAAGTGTATAATTGTTGATATGGTGAAGTCTTCTGTGAGGAGACGTTTGTTTAGACGTTTGTTTTCTGGGAGGAGACGTTTCCTTGCAGGGAGTCTCCAGTGTCAGCTTTTTGTAACAGTCGAAGGTGAAGGTACAACTTTGTTTTTCAGACACAAGAAAATGTTCAGACAAACCGTGATTTTTATTCCTCATTACCCAGAAGAGAGAAGAAAGAGAGGCTGGTGAGGGAACGACTGTTTAGAGCCGATAACAGGAAGTGATAACAGGAAGTAACTTGTTTCTCGGACAACATTAAGTGTAACTATAAACGGATAAATCCTTTAATAAATAAAAAATAAATTGATAAATAGCTGTGGTATAAGAGGAATAAAGCATTACGGGGCCTGCCGTTATTGGAAAATAATCGACTTCATGTTGTTAACACTGATTCCACGTGGTGTCGGGCCGCACCACACCACCCTGTCATTGATGAGTTTTCTGTAACACCACGCCCCCAGGTGTTTTATTCTTTACATATTTTAATATATGTAAACCCTACAGTGTCTCAGTGCGGCTCAGGCTCACACACACACCTAACAAATTTTAGGTTGGCAAACATTTTTATCACTTTTTAATAAACATTGCTATAACATTTCTGCAACAATTTTAGCTGCAGGAACAAACAAACATTTCCTTAATAGTTTTGAATTACATGCCCAGCTAACATGCTTAAGTTAGCAGAACCTTAGCTCCAAAAACATCTAATCTGTGTGAATGTTTTCTGAATGTTCTTATTCCTTTTTTTTTTTTTTTTTTTTTTTTTTTTA
>CM040979.1:21384265-21423797 GCA_022985145.1 Pangasius djambal
AACCTACTTAAAGCTTGTTTACGTTTATTATGTTTTCTGCTAGCTCAGCGTGTGCTCTAGTCACAATCGCGGCTTTGCTCAGATTCTGACAGGAATCAGGCTAGTTTTCTCTGACAGAGAGGAAAGGTCAGGTTTAGCTAACAGAGGATTATCTGAAGGCTGTGAACCATTGCTCCTCATCCTTTTCAAGCTTCATCTATGAAAGTCTTCCACCCACCCACCTCACTGAATTATTAATATCTCTGCTTGCTTTTTAGTTATATAAAAAAGGTCCCTAACAGCGCTTGATCTCAAGTGCATCTGTAATTATTTTTGCTTGCCTTTTGATTAAATGGTCTGCCTTATAGCCAAGAAACAGCAGAAATAGGGGCGTTAGCCAAGCCTTCTGGTTCTCGGTTAATGAAGTCGCCACATTAACAATAGCTGGAGCTAAGGCTGCGAGTCAGTCTGGCGTTAGAAGCGGCTGATTGGCCGTACTGAACAGAAGAGCTCCAATCACTCGAGAGTGTGTTGCCGACATGGCGGTGCAGCAGGTGTTGTTTGGGGGAGTCGAGCCTGTCTTGATTAGCCCCTTTGATTGTGTGCCGCAGAAGGATGGACCCCGCTGGGGTAGTCTTGGGACGTGAAAGCTCAAAGTGATGGGGGAACGGAAGAACGGCACTAATGAACCCGTTCATCTCATACCCCGTGTGAGCAAAAAGCATCAAGCCCCAGGCTGCTGCTGCTGCTGCTGGAGAGTTTTCTCCCATATGTATTTTTTTTTTTCTTCCTTCTTCAGACCTTGTTTTAATTTCACAAGTTCCAAAAAAAGATGAAGATCCCATTGCTGCTGTTTTTCCAAGACATTATACGTGATGTTTCCATAATTATGTCGTGTTCCTGACCTGTTTATTTTTTCATACAGCTCTTAATAGGAGGAAGAGGAAACATCAGTGTGTTAGATCAAATGCTCCAGGCAAAGCGGAATATCTTTTAATAGACCTACACTCATGAAATGTTTGTTCTGTCAGTTTCAGTGATGTGTGTGTGTGTGTGTGTTGGTACAGGTGGAACGTGGTGGGGATCCAGGGCTCACTGATGAGCTACTTCACTGAGCCCATCTACTTCTCGAGCATCATCCTGGGCAGCCTGTACCACGCTGATCATCTCTCTCGGGCCATGTACCAGCGCATTGCAGACATCGAACACCTGCCCCAGCAATTCACCCTCAACCGGCCCCTGCTCAGCGGTGAACACACCCCTCCACCTCAGCCCCTCTGCTTCCTCTCGCATGCTGCACACAGCACTTACGATAAATCCATATAGGGGTGGGCAGTGTGGGAACATGTACTGCTGAAATTCTCGATATTTTTGTTGAATCTTTCTGTTTATGAAACACGTTCTTCGTTGTAGAAATGCGGACAATATGCAGGTTATATTCACAGACCAATTTTATCATGATGTGATTTATCACAATAACCAGTGTTTAACCATCATATCGCTGACCCCCAGACTTTTGAGGTAATCTCTATACATTCTAACCGTCTCATGCAATCATCTGATCAGCCAATCGTGTGGCAGCAGTGCAGCGCATAAAATCATGCAGATACGGGCCACAAGCTTCGGGTGATGTTCACATCAGCCATCAGAATGGGGAAACCGTGTGATCTCAGTGATTTTTGACTGAGGCGTGATTGTTGGTACCAGACGGGCTGCTTTGAATATTTCTATAACTGCTGATCTCCTGGGATTTTTCACACACAAACAGTCTCTAGAGTTTACTCAGAACGGTGCAATAAAGAAAAAACATCCACCGAGCGGCAGTTCTGTAGACAGAAACGCCTTGTGAACTCCATCCTGAAATACACTCAGTATCACATTTAATATGTTGATATTGAAATATTTTTGATGAGCTTCGCAATTCTGGTGCCTTTTTTTGCACTTGGTGCTTGGTATTTTCATGACTCCTGTGAGAAGTTAGAGGTTTTGTGCCACAGGGAGACATTGCTAGCAGAATTCCGATGATTTTTAATAGGGAAACATTTCGGCAATCTCAAACATACAGTAAGTGATAACGGTCAGGTTTTGCTGTAGGTTAGAAGACAAAAGAGCTTCTTTTCTCACTTTTCTCAGCAACGTTGAGTTACAGCAGAGACTCGGCTCAGCTACTTAGTGATCTGCAAGAGGACGAGCGCAAAGGCGTTAATGGCGTTGTTATAATGAAAGTTGAAACTTTGGAAGCTGATCTGTTTGAGTAGAGTGTACAGATAAGGAGGTGAGAGAGCCGGACAGACTATTGGACTAAAGCGCTGCTGCATCACAACATGTCAGTGAAAGAGGTTAAAACTAAAAAAAAGGCAAGTCCGAATTTCGTTGCCAAATAAATCTTGGATGCCGTTGACGACCACATGTTAATTTTAAAGATTAATATGCAAGTCTTTCAGGGTGGACTATTTTCCTTTAATGAATCTCTTGAGTTCCCAGATCACCCTCCAAAGCTGCTTTAGTGCAAGTTGAAAACTTTAGATTAATCCCTCTTCCTTCTTTCTCTGGCTCTATCTCTCTCCCTCGCTCTATTTCTCTACCTGCTTCTATTAACAGTTAGAGCAAGAAATGTAATCTCTTCTAGGCTGTGTGCAAACACCGTGTCTCCTGTGTTTAAACACAGAGTGGTCTGTGAGAATGTCAGGCTCCTTCTAAGTGATATTTGCTTGAGATCTTTAGATCACATCACCTTAATCATATTATTATACATGTATTATTCCACACGCTGTTACAGTATGTTACATCAGTTTCCCAAGAGGATGAAGCCTAGTGATTTCAGGGTGTCTAGATGAAGCCTTTAAAAAGGTTGGTGTCATAACAGTGTGTCCGCAGAAACACAAGCCAGGCTGTCAGCTTCTTATAGCTAGATACTTTTTGATTTTCAAAGAGATATAAAATGGCTTTGAACTAAACCTTGCTATGTAAAAAAAAAAAATATATATATATATATATATATATATATATATAAAATGTGTGTGTGTATATGTATGTATGTATGTAAGGACGTATAATATAAATTTATGTCCAATTTATACCCAAAGGTTGGGCTCTCCATATGAAAGGAGAGCACATAGCAAGATAACACAGCATGGACGTGTGCAGCAATTAACCTAGAGTGGGTCATGGAAAATGTATAGTTATAATACAGTGAGACAGACAGGTATGATTACTAACAGTTATAGAACTGTCATCTTCTATAAAAGATCTCAACAATCTATTTTAATTATAGGTCATCAGCTCCACCATTTCCTGATGTACAGCGTATAGTTGGACTTAAGTATATAGAAACCACACTCATGATTAGCACAACTGTTTGAAACTAATACAGCTGGATGAAAAGCTCCTGATTATAACCTGGAACTTCCAGGGTTCAGACTTACATTCCTCACTCTCATACAGCTCTAAAAGTTGCCATCTTACCGCATATTTGAAAGAGCAAACTAGAAGTGAAGTTTTGGATCCTTGTGTTAACAAATAACACTCAAATTTTCCTTTCGTTCTAACTCCACTTTTTTTTTCTCATCTGCTTCCCGTCCTGTTCCTCTTCCATCTCAGGCAAACAGATAATGTGGTCCACACTTAACGTAGAGCACTGTAAAGCGTTACAGCTCTGGAGAATTCTGCAGTGCTAGAGGATTATTTGATATTTGAATTAAGTAGTACCTTATATACAAGACATCAATTCATCAGTAATGTTACATTAATGTTCTCTTAACTGGTATTATTAATTAACACATTATTTAACATGAACAAACCATAAACTCTACCTTTAATACACCATAAATAACATGAATGTTAAGTAACTAACACGTGTATTAATTGATGTTTTATTATAAACTTAAAACTCCAAATAATAACCAATATTTATACATGTAATGAATAAAATGAAACCCACAATGAAAATGTTAATGAGCTTGTTTGTGCTTATTAACTAGCGAAATTCAGAACTGAAGCTATTTCAACCTGGAGATGAGGAGCTGAGGACGTTATCAACATTTAGGAACATGCTGTAATTTAATTTTGCATAATTTATGTGCATTTAATTTTAGTCATGGAATCAATAAACTCTATTCGATACAGGTGGATCTAGTTAACATTTAAACACACGTCAAATAAGAATTGTGTTAAATAAGGAATAAAGCACAGTGGCTGTGCTCTAATAGGAAAATAATCAACAACAGGGTGAGGAGATGCTTTTACCATCACACAGCTAACTATTTTCAAATAAAAGCATGTCCCTGTTTTATTCCTCTTATACCACACCAATTTCCCAAAGGTAACACTTTTCGTTTAATTTATTAGAGAACGACTCACTGTACATTTTACCTGTATACAACTGTATACAGTTGTTCAATTTAATTTAATACAGTTGTTGTTTGAATTTAATAAGACAAAAAAATTCAGCTCGCCATTTTATGAAGAAACCACAATGTCCTTCATACTAAAGACTTTCCCCTGGCGGAAAACTTTACAGCTTTAGACTGTTATAAAGCGCTGACACCGAAGACTCCTTTCAAAATTCCCAATTACCATCTCCTTACAGTAATCTTCAGCATATCAGCAATTATTTTTTAAATATTTTTCTGTGGAATGTCTGTGCTATAAGTCCCTGTGTAAGCTACTATAGAAGCGGTAACATTTTGGAACATGTTCATTTAATGTAACCCTTGTAGTCAGAACTACTGTCAAAATACTGTTATAGTAAATTAATCAACACCTTCTAACCAATCCAGATAACTGTTAGAATTAATAAACTATAATTAATATTATTGTCATGAAATAATGCCTTTCTGTTAGTCCACGCGGTCTCACTGAGTGTCTGTGGGTGTGTGCTGTGCAGGAATCAGTAACGCAGAAGCACGGCAGCCAGGAAAAGCTCCTAACTTCAGTGTGAACTGGGCGGTGGGTGACCAAGCTTTAGAGGTCATTAACGCCACCACGGGTAAGGACGACATGGGCCGGCCTTCTCGCCTCTGCAAGCATGCTCTCTACAGCCGCTGGGTTCGACTGCACTCGAA
The DNA here is from genome assembly GCA_022985145.1 of Pangasius djambal. NCBI lineage: Eukaryota > Metazoa > Chordata > Actinopteri > Siluriformes > Pangasiidae > Pangasius > Pangasius djambal. The sequence goes on from CM040979.1 coordinate 21,389,308, forward strand.
GGTACACTGTCCTGATTGTTTTAGATTCAGATTACACCTTCTTCTTCCTCTTGTTTAAAGGAGGCGTTTAAAGGAGAAGTTTGTAGTTCTTAGAGCGCCTCTCCTGCATATGAAGGCCAGGAAAAAAGTAAACAGAAATCTGAAACGAAGAAACGATCCGTAACACTGAATCGTAACACTGGTAGAATATCTTTGAAATGGTACGAGTATTACAGGTCTAGAACTGCGTTTAAAATTACAAACTGCACCTCAAAGCAAAGACTGATTTAGTCCCAAACCCGCTAATTCTACAAAAGCCTGTGTCTGGAAATCGCATTCGTATCTCTCCTTCTTACAGAGAGGAAGATGAAGATGTGAAAACCTTGAAGATGTTATATAATCTAGTAAGCGCTCATTAGCACGTCCCCTATTCAAGGCTGAGGTTTGCTCAGTGGAGCGTTACTGATAAGAACGTACGTCTCCTGGGCGTTTCCATTTACACTTTGAGAGCTAACTTTTACTATAACACGATGTGAGCCACTGACCTGAGCTACAAGTGTCCTGTGTCTCACAAGTAGTCAAGTAGATCTTTATTGTCATCACAACCATATACAGTACAGCGTACAGTGCACAGTGAGATGAAATAACATTTCTCCTGGCCCCAAGATGCAAGATACACGTACACAGTGCTGACAGGAGATAAATAAAGGGCAACAGGAAGAAGAAGCATGCAGGGAGGGTGGTGTGGGAAACAGTGGGGGTGAGTACACAGAGGGGCAGTAGAGTGTAAATTGGATTGGCTATGCTAAATTACTGTATGAATGAGTATGTGGATGTGTGCATCCACGGTGTCCTGGTATCCCATCCGAGGTGTATTCCTGCCTTGCGCTCGTTGTTCCGTGGATAAGCTACGGATCCACCGTGACCCTGGTCAGGGTAAAGTTTCAGTGAAGATGAATGAATGATGAATGACTAAAAATGCCGATTGGCTAATGGCAAAAAAGCTATGACACAAAAGCCATGCTACAGAAAATTGTCCATTAGGGAAAATGCTTTTTTTTTTTTTTTAATAAACATTTCCTCCAAGACACATGAAGCCAACCAATCAGTTTTTTCGAACTGCTGCTCATGCTCCGTCACAAGCCAGTGTAAAAAAACATTCAGAGAAAAGTGCTGTGTACGCTTTTCTGCATACCTGAGCTCACAGATGCTCGCCATTGGCTAGCATTTCTGTGATTGACAGAGGAGAAAGAGTATGCCACCCCTCCCTCCCCCCAGACAGCCAGACAGCATTTATGGCCAATTATGCTCTCTTAGCCATGACATCATCACGATTTGAACTCGTATTCTTCAGATGGTAGTGCGGACCCTTGTCGTATGTGCTGCTCTGGAGCAATTATTTTTAGCCTGTTTTGACTACTGTAGCTAGCAAGTTCCACTAGATCAGCCTAACTCCACCTGGTTAAAGCGTCGCTGTAATCTCACTCACAGCAACGCATGGAAAGCGCTTAAATTTCACTACTACCTTGTAACACTTGTTCCGCTTTCTCTCCTCAGCTCTCGTCCACCTTGCGGATCAAAGTGGCCAAACCGAGCTCGTACCACGAAGCCAAGCAGGCAGCAGTGGAGTATCACGCCGCCAAGCAGACGCTCATCAAGGCCTTCCAGAAAGCAGGATTGGGGGCCTGGGTGAAAAAGCCTATAGAACAGGACCAGTTCTCTCTGAGCTCCTGAAGGGGACGTTAGAGGGACAGAGCAGAGATCTGAATGACATGACTACAACCAGCTGTTGATACTTCACTTGATCTGTGTGTGTGTGTGTGTGTGTGTGTGTGTGTGTGTGTGTGTGTGTGCGTGCGCGCGTGTCCGTGTTGATTTCCAGCCAATCCACAGCCCTTTAGTCTCACTCACTTTACTCTCATCACTCATCCCGTCATGGACCTGATTTTCATTTGTAATGTAGTCTGTTTTTTTTTTTTTTTAAAAAAGTGGCAGTGTTTGGGGTCGTAACATCAACAAAGAGTGCGGAATAGGACACAGTGTTATATTTTACAACTGGAAAATAAAATATTTGTCACTATATTCCTGTTAAATGGGTTAGGATTGCGTGCAACCCATTGTGCTCATGTTTGGTGGCCTCGGATTGACCACGTAGGTTTATGCTGATCATGTCTCTCACAATTCCAACACCTCTGCTGAAAAGCATCCCTCTGTTTTTAACCATCATCCCTCTCTTTTATTCTGTTTCTATTTCTGAATCTAGACTGCGTACTTTTACCTTCGTTGTTTTTAAAGGATCTTTCCCCATATGATGTAGGAGTAGTTTGAATTTAGCGAACAGCGTTTTTTTCTGCAAGTCGAATGGACTTGTGTTCTCCCCTTTAAAACCGACAGGAACTTTTTTAACATGCTGGAATCAAACATTCAATGAAACATCCAAAATGCAGCCAAAGGTCATCGTTCTCATTCGACTTTATGCTTTTGGTCTCAACAACATCTCCATTGCATGTTCGTATCGTGTGCTGTGGCGCGCATCACTCTGAGCAGGTGCCCGGACTTTTTTTCCGGGCAAAATGTAGACGACTTGATGATGAAGCTGCCTTCTTTTGACCATTTTAGAAGTTTAGGCGTTTAGGTACTTTTACAGGATGATGTCTTGTCTTTTTTTAAACTGCATGGAGAACATTTGCGTGTAAGGAGCTAGGTTTTGTAGCTATTGCAATGTCAGTCTGTTCATTTGCATTGATCATTGTAAAAGCTGATGGTAGATTATGATAACGCGCTGCCTCCTGAGTGGGGAAAGGCAGTGTTTCTCAGTCGTGCACGTTTATTGTCTAAAGCTGTCTCTCTGCATGGAAAGAGTGGACGGTTTTCAGGGGTGGCTTAGAAACAGCCCTTGTGATTTTCAATTGGGGCTTTTTTGTTTGTTTGTTTGTTTGTTTGTTGATTAAATATTTTAGTGCCAGTGGGGTTTTTTTGGCACAAATTGTCCATATTGCTGAATTCTGCTGCATCCCTGCTACTGAGGTCTGCCTTCTTTATGCAAGATTCTTTTCCTGCTGTTTGTAAGTTTGTGCACTCTTTGATTAATGACCAACAAACAGCAGCATGTTCAACTGATCATCAGGTCATATTAATAGGGGCATGATATCTCTAATAATCTTTGCTTTGTTTTTTTTGTTTTTTTTTAAACAGTGGGTTTCTTTCCCAAGTTAAAAAGGAGGCTTGCTGTTCTCGAGGCACAGACTCTGATTTTTCACTTTATTTTCAAGGCACCAGCTCCATTTGATGAAAGCGAATAGGAAGGCCATGGCTTTATATTAAAATAAATGAATCAGTTAATATAATTCACATTAAATTGCTGTTTTTCACTTCTGGAATGCAGCATAGTCACATGACCTCTGCAGCCCAAACACCACTGGACTTATCTGATTCTCTCTCTCAACTGTACAGAGAGATGGTGTTACATTTAAGTGTGTGAGTGTGTGTGTGCGCGAGTGTGTGTGTGTACACCTGCTGCTGAGCCCAACCGGCACTCTGTCGAGATGTCATGGCAACAGGACTTGGAGATTGCTGTTGAATCTTCACCAAAGATGATGTCTTTTACTTTTGGTTGTTTTAAGGTGAAAAAAAAACGTGTAAACTTTATTTTTTAAAAGCCGTTATTAATGCAACGTTCAGTGGGCATCTTATAACCGGTCATCAAGGTTTTGTATATTCATTTACTAATATATTTTTAGTTCGTTTAACTGACTATATTTGTGTTTTGCAGTGATATGAGAGCAGCTCCTTTCTCTGTGTTTCTGTACCTGTTAGTTTACAACTGTAAATATCATGAACCTCTCTGTTGTTGCCATGGACACACTGCATATATTTCTGGTAGTTCTGAACGAGTATTCCTCCATCACACATCTGCAGAAAAAAAAAAACAGAAACTTGTATGGAAGTGGTAGTTTCTATAACATTGTTTTCTTTTAATTAAAGGCATTGTAATGATTTTTGTTTGACAGTGACATTGTTTATGTTCTGTTAGTTCAGCTGTCCTGACCCTGTACCTCATGCACAGATATAGAGAGAATGAACAAGACCGAGATTCTGTTCTTGGAAAACTCCAGAGTTGCCAGGTCTGTGTGACAACTACCCTGATACCGAAGCTCAAAACACAACTTTCCTGCTAATAAAGTCCAAACTCATGATTACCACTGATGAACAGCATTGTTTATGTGCAGCACACGATGCAGTGTGTAGCGTTGCTACCTTATAGTGCCAGTTCAGTCCTGAGCTCAGGTTACTGTCTGTCTGGATTTTCACATGTTCTCCCAGCGTCCATATCAGTTTCCTCCAGTGTCTCTGGTTTAATCCCAAAAAAAAAAAATACCCGCAGGTAGACCAGCAACTCTAAATTGCCCCTAGGTGTGAATGTCATGGTGCCCTGCAGTGGACTAGTGTACCATCCATGCTGTGTTCCCACCTCACACCCAGTGTTCCTGGGATAGGCTCTGGATCTAGCGTGACCTTGACCAGGATAAAGCGCTTACTGAATGAATTAATTAATATTGTTGAAGCCATTTTTAACATCCAGGCCCTGGGTGGTCTTGTATTGCTACATATAATGTCCTAAGTAATGACAGCTATGGGAACGAGTAAAGCAGTTCACTAATGCACGATAAACACATTCACACGGTGTAAGTAGTCTTATTTTTATTTCATATTCTTGGTTAGTTCTTTACAACACTCCTACAAAATAATAAATTCTGCTGTAAAACCGCAACCACAGGCCTGGCAACCGGTTGTTTTTGTTGTTGTTTTTGTTTTTTAATGTACTTCTGTGTTTTCCCTTATTTTGTAGCCCAGAGATGAGAATAGAGAGTGATATTTTAATCCAGATTTTTTAAAATCTTTTCAATCATAAGCCACGCATCATGCTTTCATGCCTTCCGACTGTAACGTACTGATTGTCGAACCTGTACTTCACACACTTCTACTGTTCTCTGTCAACTACCCAAGATGTCAATGGATGATGTCATGAATACAATCCCCAGTCCCAACCAAGGCAGGACTTTCTTTTTCTTTTTCTTTTTTTTTTTTTATTATTCCGGAACTGGACCGTGTTTCAGTCGAGTCCTGGCGTGTGACTCAGTGCTCTGGTTCTGGTCAGCCCTGTTCCGAGAGTGTTGTGATTAGTTGACTGTACAGTGGGGTACGGTGGTGCTGTACACTGCCGCCTCCTGCGTGTCCTCTGTAAAATCCATACACAGGCCACCTGCATGAGCTCCTCCACTGAAGCTGCACCCAGCATGATGACTATAAAAGGACTTGTATGTAGAAAAAAACATAGATCTATATATAAAGGAGAAAAAAATAAACAAGATATTAGTTTACCTTTGTATATGAGTGGAGTGTTTTTTTTGTTTTTGTTTTTTTCCAGTTTGTGAATTAAGTAATGTTTAGTGCCTAAAGAACCTAAAGGGTTCTTTAAAGGTTCTATATCAAACCCAACAACAGAAGGTTTCCTTTTTAGAAAATGATCAAACTAGAACCTCTTTTAAAAAAAAAAAAAATTTATAACCATCCAAAGAATCCTTGAGATTTTATGTTCAACACTGTAAAAAGTAATCTCGGTGTAATTTATCCCAGTTTGTTCATTTTCCTGAAGCCTTTTCAGCAATATGTGCTACAGTAGCTCTTGTGTACGATTGCTCCTGATCTGCTAGTCTTCGCTCCCCATGCGCATCAACGGACCTGGGGTGCCCATAACCCTTTCACAGGTTCACCGGTTGTCCTTCCTTGGAACACTTTTGGTAGGTGCTAGTCACTGCACACAGGGAACACCCCACAAGACCTGCTGTTTTGGAGATGCTCTGACCCAGTCGTCTTGCCATCACAAATTGGCCCTTGTCAAAGTCACTCAGCTCCTTACGCTTGCCAATTTTCCTGCTTCCAACATATCAATTTTGAGAACCGACGGTTCACTTGCTGCCTAATATATCCCACCCCTTGACAGGTGCCAGTGTATCAAGATAATCAATGTTATTCACTTCACCTGTCAGTGGCTTTAATGTTGGCTGATGGATGTATATAGTAGAAAATGGCCAAATTTGACCATGTGAAGGGTTTTCCAGACTGCCACACATTTTTTGCTTTATAGTGCCTTTAAAAGAGCTGGCTTTAGCTAACATCTATGAATATACTGTACGCCCCTACCAGCACACACAGCATCAGCTGTCCTTGTGCCTTTGCTAATAGAGAGTAAGGTAAGAAAGTGCTGCATCTGGGTCATTCGGCAGGTCTGGGCTGTTATGAAGAGGCTGGTCATAAGTCCTGTTCTTGTAAGACAAGCATTACTTCATCATTTCTAAACTAGAAGTTCCTTTAAATCTCATACTGAGTCTAATGAACAGGCGTACAGAGCTTGCATCAATAATAAATCAATACTCTTCAGTACACAAAGGCTTCAGAGGCACTTGGAGAGACTGGTGTGCGGGATATGCTGATTATAACACAGATCTGAGGCGTGCCCTCATGCTCGAGCACCCCGGGAAGCCCGTCTCCCTGGCACTCGGGAGGATGTTTGTATTGGAGATCCATAATTTAACAGGCTTCGGCCCTACTAAAGAGGGAATTATTCACTTCATTCTCCAGGGCAGGCAGGGGGTCGCATCTGATAGGAGAGATTTTAGGCAAATGGCAGAGAAAACGTTTTTTTGCTCTACCCTCTATCCCTCCTTTATTTGTCTGATATGTGGACCTGTTAAAAAAAAAAATTAACAGGCACACAATGAAAAACGTGAAATATATTATTTTTTATGTTAATTCTTGCTAATTGGATTACATTCAGCAGAACTATCATTGACTAGATTAGGAGTTCGATTGGACGTCTACCGTTCGGTTGAGTTGCCCGTTTAAGGTAACAGTAGAAGCGCCTTTTGAGCACAATGAACGAGTAGTATGGTTTTATTTTACATCTACAAATAAAATGAATGTTGATTTTAAACTTTTTCAAGTGCTTAGATATGAAATTACAATGAAATGGTTTTTTTTTTTAGGTATTTAGTCTCCCACACACACTAGACTGGACGAGACCATGGCTATCACCTATAAAAAACAAACAAATACAACAAAATACAATATACTTCATATCCACTACACATAGTTGGAAGCTGTATTCTACACGTTTTAGTAAAAAATCATGTTTTTTTTTTTTTCTTACTTATTATATGGCACATTCACCCTGATGTCATGAAGAGTGATAATACAAATTTTAAATTTGGATATTTCTGTCCTAAGGAATTAATTGAAGAAGAAGAATGAGCTTTTATTGCCAAGTGTGCTCACACAAGGAATTTGACTTGGTATGCAGCTTCCAGAACACACATACCAATAAGACAGCGAGACATACAATAATAAAAATTACAAATAATAATAATATGGGAGAATATACAAACACTGTATAGTAGACGCTTAAACGGAACAAATTGCTTATCAAATATTAAAAAAAACTAAAATATATCTAGTTAAAAATAGACCTACTCTATGAAGGTGTTTTATTTAGTTAGGAAAGCAAAGTGGCCTAGCTAGCTGTTTACACGCCAGAAAGCTTTGGAATTCATTTAGAGAGGCGTAAAACAGCTACTATTACAATAATAATAATAATAATAATAATAATAATAATAGTAATAATAATATAAAAGGCCATTTAAATATTCAGGCAACATTAGCTAATAGCAAATATAAAACTAGGAAACAAGGAAGGAATGAAAACATGGTTGCGCAACTGCGGAAAAAATGGCAAGCTACAGATCATACATCATATAAACATAGAAAAAAAGTCAGCAACTTTTCATATAAAATTTTCGATAACAAAGTTCAGCTCTGCTTTCCATTTACATTAACTAAAGTTCTCCTGTGACCCCCACCCCCCAATTTAACCTGCAGAACAAGATCATTTTTAATTAGTACTTATTAGTAAGATGCATTACTTACTGGCATTCTTGTCAATCACACATCCACCAGTACCTTCAGGCCATGTTTGGGATCATCAATCAGATGTTCTGCCTCTTTAATCCTAGACTATTTTCTGGTGGCATGGCAGTCATGCTGATATCTTCCTACAACCCCTCGCAGCTGGCCTCAGGATCCATTTTCTTTCGTCCTTTCTTCCACGGTAAGCATCCCCCCCCCCCTTTCCCCCCATCTCCCCAAGGCAAATTTGTGTGACAACCTTCCCTCACACACTCATTAGCAAGCAGCTGGCCTCAGAAATCATGCATGATTAGTGTCTGGAATCAATATCTTATAGAACAATCAGTGTATTAATGGAGAACCAAGATTGTACCAAGCTTTTTGCCTCTTTTCCAACAGCAAGTGAAGTAGAGAGCTGTAGAAGACCTCAAAGGGATTGCAGTTCAAAAGAAAGTGCCTATTTTGCTGCTGATGACGCTAATGAAGTTAGCCGGTCATTAGTCTGCTCCCTGCTGTAGTCTCCAGAGCAGCGGCACAGTGCTTCCCCTCACCGAGCAGACTAATGGAGCTGGAGTGGAGGATTCACGCACCTCGCTCCTGAGCAGATGGTACAGGAGAAGGACGCTTCCATCAGCTCTAGCCACACACACAGCTCTTCCTCCCTCACTGATAAGTCCAAGATAGTGTGTATATATATGTGGTGTATGTCACTGAATGGCCTTACTTGAACTATCTGCAGAAAGGGAGGATTGATTTAGCTTCATGTTGCTTTGTCACTAGTTTGATCTAATACATTTAATCAGCTATTATGTTTTTTTTTCTCATTCATTCATTCATTCATCTTCAGTAACCGCTTTATTCTGGTCACAAAGCCACATTGGCTCTGTGTATATACTTAATGGTATACATGATGCACAGTGGATCTGGAGCTTGTCCCAGGAACATTGGGGGTGAGGTGGTAATACACACTTAATGGGATGCCAGTCCATCACAGGGCACCACGCACACACGTTCACACACTCACTTGAATTTTAACCAACTATACATACTACTGTGGCTGGCATCGTGGAATAGAAGGTAGGTTCTGGGTTCGATCTTGAGCTCTGGTTATTGTCTGTGTGGAGGGTCACATGTTCTCCGCATGCCCAAGCAGGTTCTCTGTGGGTTCTCCTACATATTGGTAGATGTTTTGGCAATTAGGAGGCTTTTCTTAGGTGTTGATTGTTTATGATGTACTGACTTACCCCTAGTTTTCCTCTCAGAAACAATGGGGGGTACAGACTTTTGCACTTAATGATATACATGCATACAGTACATGTGTTAGTTCAGGGTGAGCATAGACTGCATAAACATCTTATTTGGGTCTGCAAAGCTAAATAGAGAATTAGGACATGCCCGTATTAACTGGATCATGGGAAATTCAGAATCTAAAATATACCTCTTTGTCTCGCATATTAACTTAATTCTTGCTCTGACTTCTCCTCAGTATAGTGAATGACTTTGCCCTCACCTTCCCTCAGGACAGAATGGTTGAGTGGAGCTTTTGAGTCCCGGAGCTGGGGATTTTCAGTCCCTTCCATCATCCATCATGTCCGGCTCTTGGGCTGTGCTGAATCAGGAACGCTAAATACCACCGCCTGTGGGGGACTCGCTTTCTCCTGAACACAGCCCAGAAGAGGAGAGAGAACTCCAGCCGCCTCCGTGGCTCACTAAGCACTAAACACTGAACGTATGTTCCAGTGATGAGCTACTGAATCCTGTTTGTGTCAGCAGACGAGTCCGAAGAAGCCCAGAGGGTCAGACAGAAAACTCGGTTTGATGTTTCATTCATTGCTTACTCTGAATTAATGCTGCCCTGAGGCTGTGTATTCTTTACAGAAGAGCACAGAACCAAAAAATAAAGACATAATCTGCCACAGCCAATGATGGCTTGGACTCGGTCGAACAGCTGTTAACAGACACAACAGTTTCCACATGCTGGTTTTGTCGTTTGTGCGGCCAAATGTACAGTTGAGTGCAAAAGTAAAATAATGAAATGAACAGCCACACGTTGAGGGCTGTATTCAGAGTAGGTGACTTAAGTCCAAAAGTTACATCTATTCAGAAATGGTTAACAATTTAACAATGTTCTGGGTATGTCATGCAAATTACCTGCATGTAGTTCATGCCTCCAAGGTTGCCAGATTTTTCTTGAGTAAAAGCATCTAAACCACTGCCTTTAAACACAAGCACTTGCCTTTAAAACCCTGCTGTCAAATGTAATATTATATTACATAAAATCAAGAGACATTTTAAAGATGAAAAAAAAAAAAGACTAATATGAAAATGACAAGCATTCAAAATAATCTAAAAGGAGTCTAGTATATAGCCCATATATTGCTGCATGAGTAGTCCTAGTTGTAATCATCACATTAATCACTGGAGATTTGGTTTGGTTTAACAGTATGGCTTTCACCTTCGGCTTATAATATAGCACATGATCCAGCACATCCTATTATTTTGCAATTACTTTGATTTGTTAAATTAATAAAATAATGCCAATGTTCATATTAATTCTCTGTGCTCTCCTGTAAAGAAAATGTGACAAATGTTTGAAGGATAAACTGACCAAGCACTCTGCTACACTTACAGCTCACTTGAAGTGTTTTTCGGCATTTTAGCCATAAATAATTTGGTTCTTAAGATGGCTAATAATTTGCCTCTTATTAAAATGCGGTCTCCTCCAATGTCTTCCACGCAGAAAAATCTATTTGTGGTCTTTAAAGAAATGATATAATTAATTCATTAATAATGTCATATTTACATAATTAATATTGGCAATCCATGTTTTCTGAGTGTATTTACAGGCCAAAACATGGACTTCAGCATGACATATTGTGGTTACATCAAACCCTCAGAATTCTCCTCACACGAGCCGATATCACACAAAAAATGCGCCAAGTTCATATGTAACTCTCACATAACTTTAAGGTATGGTTTGAGGTATGAATATACGATATATATATGCAATATGCAATTTCAGTATTAAATCCTCATTACGTGTGTATAACTCAACTATGTATACAGTCCTTAGTGTATTAGCTTCTTTCACTATGACAAGTAACAAAAAAGGCTGAATTGTGTATATTTAAGCAATATCACACTAGCAAGAGTGCAGTTACACCGAATATCAGCATGGCTGTGATTTAACTGTAGGCACGAGCCTGCAGGGTGAATATCGTAGATAATTCAATATAAATGCACGATTGCGACTGCGATATTGCTTTCATACCATAGTTCTATAAACAAGAAATTAATATTGAGTAAGTGACATTTCAGACACAATACAGCCAAATATTCTGTTTATTCTTGCTCTGCTAGTGGAACTAGATCCCAAAGAAGCCACACTCACTTTATAGCACATCAGCTAGGTCTAGCTAGCTCACATTGATTTGTACATTCCCAGTAAAGGTGCTTCCGGTACAACTGGCACCCATGTGACAATAGTTTACCTCCCTGAATATTATCATTTTCCATGTCCACTGATGATGTCGCTAACAAGTAGAATTTTACATGGTGAACACAGATAGATGAAGTGATACACACAGTGAAACCTCCCAATGCGGTTATAGTGAATATAAGCACCCTTAGAACGCTGCTCGGCCAATCAAATCAGTGGACCGGAACTAACTGTTGTATAAATAGTGTATAACTCTTTTGCCTTATGCTTTGGATTGTTGTAATGTTGCAGGATATACATGCATTAATTTTAATATCTTAAGTTTTTCTTAGATAAATGGTAAAATGGAGGTACACTTTCAGCATGGTGGTGCAGCAGGTAGTGCTGCTGCCTCAGAGCTCCAGGTTTCCTCTGGGTTCTTCCCAGCTGCTCAAACTGGAATGTGGAGTGTATGGAATTACACTTTTTTTGCAGACAAGATCTCTTTGATCATTATGTTACTGACAGACAAATGAACCATCACCTACATGGCTATAAATGCTGCTGATGAACAGAAAGAATGGTTGCATTAATGCAGGTGGCCAATCAACTCTCACCCAAACCTGCTACCTGCACAATTAATTTTTTTTTTTTGTTGCAGCGTATATTGCTGTGCATGCTGATGTTGCAGCATCATTTATTGTTGCTCTGTTAAAGCATAACAAATGCATACAGTATCCAATATTTGACATTATTATATAGAGATTCTCAAAAGTACTTTGAAATGTAATTTAAAGTTCTCTTTTATTTTTACTAGAAGAAAGGCTCAACCCTGTGGTAAGATATACTGTGTATGAGTGTGCATCTTTTTCTTTTCACTGCTTTTCTTCATCGTGATTATTTTTCACTATAGTGCTCATCTCTTTTCTCATCATTCGCACCGCTATTGTCTTTCTGCAATATCTTCTACTTTATTAACCCTCGCTGCCTAGTGATAGCTATCCAGTCCGGCTGAAGAGTCATCATATTCTATCTAGGGAACCCAAATCACACTCCCATTCAAAGTTTCACTTGAACTCACCTGTCCAACGCAGGGATAAAATGAAGTGGTGAGTGGGGCTCCAGCGGCCCTAAAAGAAATCATAAATCATGAAAGTCCATGTCCTGGGGACAATGGGATCCGCGCTCATTCAAGGCTCCGATTTCCATTTCAATTTTCTGCTCAGTGGAGTTGATGTATGTGGCGAATGGCACGGCGGACCCACTGCGCGGCCCTCTCCCTCTCCACACTATTTATTAAGTGTGGAATCCCGGTGACCTTGGCTCTGCGTCCGGCGTTAATGCCACACCTGCTGGCAGTCCCTACAAAGCAAGAATCACAAAACCAAACGGCCCAGAAAGTCAGACACTGTACATTTATCACCTTCTGCATTCTGTAACTAAAAAAATAAGCTTTATACAGTACACTAATCATCTTTATTTAATTAATATGTTACCTAATATAAGATAGCAATAACTATAAAACACAAGAGACACAAAAAACTAGTAAGAAACGAAGATTTACTAGTCTCCTAAAACCTGGTTAATGAGCTGGATGAGCAGATATGTGCACACATGCACCCCCCACTTCTCCATCAACCCTACAGTTAACTACATAATTATTGGCACCCTTCAAAGAATTGCCAAAAATGATTTCACGACAAACTTTCTTTTCCTTTAACAATAAATCATTCTTAGCCTTTATTAAATCATTTAAGCCTGCGAAGTAGCCCACAAAATGAAACAGCGTGTCTTACATACTGCATAATAATTTTAATTATTATATTTTGTTTATTATTATATCAATGAATCCTTATATTATTAAGGAATCACTATTGTAAATCTGTTCTGAGGTTCACAGAATAAAAAAGTGTGCATTTTGTTTTTGTCATTTTGGTTAGAATAAAAACAAGCCCGCCACAAAGGTTTTGTATTTTTATTTATTCACTGTTCAGTTAGGCCCACAGCTTTCAAACAAGAACTTTTGTACACTTAGATGTTGTCTTATTCAGCTTTTATTTATTACACTAAACAAAAGTCTGGTATTCAGCAACGTCAACCTATAGGTGTTTTTTTAAATGATATAAAACACCACATAGCTGTTTAAAATGGCCATGTTTTTATTGGCTATTAAACCTAGGTATGCAGAGTATATATATATATAATAGTATTTTCCCCTAAAAACATATGAGGCAAAATTATTGACACTGAGTAACATTTAAAATAAATGCAAAAAATTATTCATCCATCTTCAGTAAGCACTTTATCCTGTTCAGAGTGATGGTGAATCCAGACCCAATACCAGTAACACTGGGTCAAGGGGAGTGAATATACCCCAGATGGGATGCCAGTCTGTCGCAGGGCACCATGTACACACATTCACACACAGGGACATTTTAGTGTAGCCAATCTTCCTGCATGTTTTTGGACAGAGAACATGCGCAGAAACTCCACACAGACAGCAACCTGAGCTCTGGATCAAACCCAGGACCTTAAAATTAATTATGACCTTGAAAGTTATATAAATATTTAGAAATAAGCTTAATAATCTTATATTTGGTTTATTGTATAATATATTGTATTGCATAATAGGAAACACTATATAAATTTGACAATATTAAAAATATAAAAATAATAAATAAAAATATTTATAAAATGTCTTTTTTTTTTTTATTGCAGTGCACTGTGTCCCCACAAACAATTATGCTTGAAATAATTCTTCTGTTTATCGCTCTTGGTCTCCAGGAATGCTTTGACCATGTTGTTGATGTAGTTGACCATGGACTATTACCCTGGGGTATAAATATGAGGTTGCACACATGTAAAACCACCAAAAGGAAAATCAAAGAACCTTCAACACAAAAAAGACAGATGTACAAATTAAGTACTAGATACAAGATACATCAGCAGTTAAATATCCTACTAAGCAAAATCAGAACTATAATAGAAATGTTGTAAAAGTCTGGAACAATAGCCATTCACGAATTGTATACTCCTGTCCACTCCAGTGAGCAGGGGGTCAAAGAAGACCCCAAATATATATTTTGCTTCATTCTTGGGGTTGTCAAGTGTCAAAACCAAATAATGCCACCTCTCTTCCAGCATCAGACAGGATTAAAATGTGAAACTTTATCTAAATGTGAGTCCACTTGCTTTAGTAAGCCACTAATTGCAGGACTTTTCTAATGTCCTGTATATGTTAATTGGTGCTGATTTGCATGGCAGGCTTCTGCCACCAGCCACTGGCCGACTGATTTGCTATAATTGCCTGATAGATAAGGCAGTGTGGCAGGACGGAGGATGGAGAGGTGAGAGCTGGGAAAGAAAAAAAAAACACTGTCACAGAAATGAATAACATTTATCTTAGTGCTCAGGCTTTTCTGGGTGCCAAACATTTTTGACAGGGAATTCTTTGAGGATGACAGAATAATTAAAAACAGGGACCTTGTTGCTATTCACAAGAGAGAGTGGTGGAGGGGTGTGGGGAGGAGGAGGAGGAGAGTAATTTGCATTCTGACCTTCCTGTTTCAATGGCCCGTCTGCCCTTCTACTTCCAGGACACGGACCGCAGCTTGAAGAAGTCGCACTGGTGCACTGGTGATGGTGTGGTGAAAAGAGAAAAGGCTGCAGAGAGGAAAAGATTAATAACACATTACCAATTCAGCTCTTCTTTGAAAACAGTTTGAGCTAAGCGGGCAGATATTTGAATATCTAAATTGTCTGAGCGAGGGCTTGGAATAGCCACTAATGGGCCTGTGTCCTTGTCAAAGATCTCTCAGAGCTAAAAGAGAAACTGTGACTCTTAAATGAGTGGCTGGCACAACAGTGCCTTGGGTTATTTTTTTTCCATTTTATCTGCAGGGGGGAAATGACACTTCCGTTGCATTAGATACATTAGCTTGGCATTTTGACATTCAGGCTACCTTTATAAACAGGAGTTCCTCTTAAGTCGCTGGTAATTGAAGGGTTTCACAGTTGACTTGGAGCTGAACATAATCACAGGAAATTTGTCAGTCAAGAAAGATTGATTCCTTTTTAAAAGAATTCATCAATTCGTGTACGCATGTAGACATGAAGTGTACATTCACTGTGCCATGATTTGAGTCTTGATTAATACGCAGTCCTGTCAGTTTTGTGTGATGATCCAGCTCTTTATAAACTATGAGACATCCTGTAGCTCCATACTGTCCTTCAAAACTGGAATCTTCACAGAAGAAAATAAACATTCATTCATTAAAGGAATTGTGTGATATAAAATTGTGGGGACTTCAAAAATTGTTTAGTGAAACCAGAACAAATGACTAGTCTCTAATACACTTGGAAAACAATGTAATTTACCCTTCAGGGGAAAAATGCTCATGTTCCCAGGTCCCTGGCTTTGAATTTGTGATTGAGTGCTCTGCATGTAAGTGTGTTTTTGTGTATGTGTGTGTGTGTGTGTGTGTGTGTGTGTGTGTGTGTGTGTGTGTGCACCTGTAACATATTGGTCTTCAGGTGAATATAAAAGTATGGCTTTTGCCTTGGCTCTGTTTTTGATGTGAAGATGTTTGCTGGAGGCCATTTTCCTCTAAAGAAGCGTTTTAGTTGTTAAAATGAGCACAGGCTGTCACTACTCAAGAAATAGAGACGTGCCTCACTCCATCACACATTCCTCTGAAAGCACGAATGGACATCTTTTATTCACAGATTTCCTTTGACAATATAATTTTCTGCTTTGCCGTCTAGTTCAAATTGAATTTGAAATGAACATTGCCGAGCACATTCTGCTAGGGCCATTTCCTGATCAACATGATTTGTGTTTCTCGTTGCATGCAGCTGAGTTTGCTCCAGAGTCCAAATATCCGTCCCTAGCACGCTCTCCCTTTCCCTGTGGAAATTCAATAAGGCAACTCACCGTGTGTGCTTTCTTTATGGTTTCTATGTAGGTCTGTTTTATAGAAAATTTGTGTATTACACTTACATGCGAAAAATATTTAGCAATGTTTTCTGATATTGTTTTTTTCATAGTGCTGTGTACCGCCCTGGAAAATCCTATAAAAGTAACTAGGGATTTATACATTTAAAATTTACATCTGGAATTTATATATTTCTGTAAAGCCGCTCTGTGACAATGTCCATTGTTAAAAGCACTATACAAATAAACTGAATTGAATTGAAACTGAAATTGTAACTCAGTAATTCATAGTAATAGCTGTTGTATTCAAATTGGCAGGAAGTTTCTAACAAACATCATCATACACCAGCTCAGATACATCCCGTATCATCTACACCTAAAAGTAGTACAGCCAAAGATCATACCACAAATTTCCAGTATGGTTTAACACACAGCTGCAGAAGAGAAAACCAGAGAAAGCTTTTTCCTGTAAATTCTCTTTGAGCTCACATCAATTGGCCTCAAAGAGACATTGAACCCTGTGGACAACTTGTAAACGCTCTCCACAGACCTTCACAAGCAGTTCTCTGATGATAGTTCTAGCTAGCATGCTGCTGTTAGACTATATGCTCCTGTTGACTTTGTCCTGTGTTCTGATCTCTGGGCAACAGGCAATTGTGTTAGTGAGTCACAACTCCTTTGGGATCAAAATGGACGATGTTAGTGAGTTAACTGACTAACATTAGCATCTTCTTCTTCTTTCGGCTTTTCCCTTCAGGGGTCGCCACAGCGAATCATCACTCTCCACCTATCCCTATCTTCTGCATCCTCAACACTTGCACCCACTGGCTTCATATCCTCATTTATTACGTCCATATACCTCCTCTTTGGCCTTCCTCTTCACCTATTGCCTGGCAGCTCCATGTCCAACATTCTCCTACCAATATACTCTCTCTCCCTCCTCTGAACATGTCCAAACCATCTTAATCTGGCCTCCCTAACTTTGTCCCCCAAACGTCCAACATGAGCTGTCCCTCTGATGTACTCGTTCCTAATCCTGTCCAACCTTGTCACTCCCAAAGAGAACCTCAACATCTTCAGCTCCGCTACCTCTAGCTCTGACTCCTGTCTCTTCCTCAGTGACACTGTCTCTAAACCGTACAGCATGGCCGGTCTCACCACTGTCTTGTACACCTTCCCCTTGATTCTCGCTGATATTTTTCTATCACACAGAACTACCTACAGCTTTCTTCACCCATTCCAACCTGACTGAACTCGCTTCTTTACCTATTTCCCCACACTCTCCATTACTCTGGACTGTTGACCCCAAGTACTTAAACTCCTGTACCTTCTTCACCTCTTCACCCAGTAATCTTACTGTTACTCACTGTAATCTAACTGACTAACATTAGCATGCTAGGTGGAAAAAAAGCAACCACCCATCCAGGGTGGCTTGCATTTTGGATTTTATTGCATAGTATCCTCTAGTATGATCTTTTGCCACTAGTATCCCAAGCATCACTACAGCTGAGGGTTAAATCACTCAGTCAGTTTCAGTAGTAGTAGTGGTTGGAACTGTACCTACTGCTACACAGCTAGCATACTCTGCTAACACTTACTGAAGGTAAACTCTGCCTAGTGTAACATTTCTGACGGTACTTACCTTAGTTATGATCTTTTTTATATCAGCACTACTTCAGGCATATGAATTGCTGTGCCTGGATTCATGGCGTGCTGCATTACTTGCTTGGGTTTCATTGGTGGCTTTGTGGACCTGTGGACCTTTATAAACCTGTCAGAACTGACATACTGCAGAAACCTTTGATGATTAGATCAAACTCGTGAGGATTTTTTTTTGGTCTGCGTGTTTATGTAAGATGCACCAAATATGAAGTAATTTAATAAGCTTAATAATCATATAATAATAGCATAATAACATATGCAAGTGTAAGTGCAGTTGTTTTCCATGTTAAAATCTAATGCTAATGCTAATGCTAATGTTATGCCAATACCAATAACAAGTCCTAACAGCTTAAAGATCTAATTTGTTCATTTTTGTATTAGCTTCTCTATTCTTATTGGACAGTTAAATCTCATGACACATCCCACGAAATGTAGGACATGGGTAGAGAGAACTGTTGTATGGAGTCAGTAAAGCAAGGTGCTGGAAGTCAATCCTTCTCCATCATGCGAACCCGTCACTTACATTTGTTTGGACGTTTACGACAATACAGTGGTAAATATCTCCAGACTTTGCTAGAAGAATTTGCTAGAACTCTTCTTTTAGATTTCTCCATCCAACTGATCTCACACACCCTCAGTAATGTGTATGCTTGGTGGCCAATTTAACACTGCAATTCTGCTTCAAGTAGGTCTTAATTAGGTTTTCAGTATGTTGGGGGAGTCGTTATTATGCTGAAAGATGTATTACCACTCAGTTATTTTCCCAAGGATGAATCAAACGCTGTTTAAAATGTTCAGTGTTCATTATTCCATTGATTTTCTACCTCTCTAGCTGAAATGCACCCCAGAACACAACAGTGCTGTCAAGAAACTGAAACCCACAGACATTCCCTCTTATATTCTCACCAGCTATTCTTCTGACACACTGGTGAACCAAAATAAATAAATAAATTAAGAAAACACTTTGCCATGCCATGCTTTAATGTCTCCAGTGAATGGACTCTCCTCTGATTTGCCAGTTGTGTCTCTGCTGGATTAGACTAGATTTCATTCTGTCACTAAACATAACTTTTAACTAGAGCTCATTAGATGAATTGTTTTTTTTCCCCCACTGCATTTTCTACTTCACCTTGCCCAGTTTCCTCAAATGACTTTGACAGTTTAAACAACCATGACACCATACCATCAAGTTTAGCAGGTTTTTGATCTCTGATCATCATTTACAGCTCTCATACGCCCATGGATTAGTTAAATTCCACCAATAGGCAGGGGATTCAGATTATCAATGGCTTATTAAGGTAGTTATGCTGAAACAAACAACTAACTGAAAAGGTCTGAGAACCAACCACTTTTTTCTGAGGTGGTTGAACTTTATAGTGCATGTTGTAGTGTCCTCTACTGGTGAGAAAGAAGTATTAAGCACTCAGTATTACATGCCGGGTCCATTTTACACTGACTGAACACTACAAAACTACATAAATCTCCTACTCTTGAGTAGGATTGAGTAAGATATGCAGGAAATATGGAGATATACACTGACATGGATAATTATACTGGTAGAAATCCATGATGAAAGCTATAGGTCCGTCCCTGAAGATGAGTCTGGATTTTACACTAGATGGTAAAGGAAGTGAAGAAAGGTCATGGTCAGGTGTTATTTGAAATCATGGCATGAATGAGATAAACACTGTATGTGGGCGATGACCTGAGTTAAGTGACTGATGAATTGTATTGTATTTATGCAGTATATTTACACACTGTTTCTAACTGTGTTCAGTAATTTTTATTTGTCAGCTCACCAGCATTTCAGTAACTCATATCAATCAGAGCAACACCAGCATACAAGTGAGAGCTGAAAAACATGAACACATTCGATCACAATTCAGTGTATACTCAAAGTGTTTGGCGCATTCTCTGTGGGATACTTGAGAAGTCTGTTAGTACAACAAACAGTTTCCTTTTCAGATCTTTTCATCCATCTGCCATTCTCCTGTGTGACCAGCTCTGATCTCTTTACAGCTCCGTGTGATGCAACTTCTTGGCTTTTAACATGTTCTCCTCCACTAGACACAAACACAGAGGAGAGGATGTGATTAATCAGAAGTCATCATATGTCATGATTTATCAGGTGGAAATCAGTCATCTACAAAATGACATCATTAGATTCCTGCATGCTGATTAAAGGTGCATTAACTACCAGCACACATTTTACATGTAAACCTGTGGGAGTGTTTATGCTTGTAAGGCGATTTCTCAGATTTGTGGATAAATTGCATCTATAACATGTCTTCTCTTACGGTATAGTAAATATCAAATAAAAAAACACAACAGAAAAAGTGTTCATTTCACTGTTTTTGTACACTGCATTATCTGAAACCTAGCATCTTGGATGAAGGCTTTAAGCTCCACCCACTTGGCCCAATCACATCATGTCATATATCCCTGAAAAGCTTGTTTCCTGATATATACGTCCATTTCATCTATTCAAACCCCACTACTTCTAGAGTAAAACATATGTGCTACGGTTCAGATATGGTTGGATTTCATTTATTTAATGTAAATGAAGCTGCAAGTAGAGCTACAAACACTAACTCCGCCCCTAACCATAACCTCAACACAAGTTAAGTTTGAAAAATGCAAAAAAAAACTAAGCACAAAAGTATTCTGATACAAATTTCATGCTCAGATACATGTATCGCATATACTGCTCATCTCATTGATAGACACGGGCAAGGCAACATGAGCTTTAATTAATAGCTTTAATTAATTAACCAGAAAACTGGTGTGTTTGAGAAGAACATGTTAAGAGCAGAAATAGATGGAGTAAGCTGCCCAAGTGTATCAGGTCATATAGCTACTAGTCATCAATATATCGGGTTAATTAAATACTCACAGAAATCCAAGTCCTCAGGTTCATAGGTGTACTTGCGGTTGCCATACTTGCCAGTGATGTCGGTGCGCACGGTCAGCGTGGAATCTGGGATAAAGACAAAACAGATAGCTCGTCATTTAGTCTGAGATATTGACACGGAGAGGATTTGGTTTCGAAAGAAAAATAAAGTATTTACAGTTTTGTGTGCAGTCAATATTGATACTTAAGTGACAAATCATTAAATTTAATATTTTCAGAAGAAGCTCACCAACAAAAAGAATTCTGGGAACGTAATAGCCGTCAGGAGCCATATTAGGATCCGCTGTTTCTTGCTGCAAGTAATATTCAGGCTGGGTTAGACAATCAGTGAAATGTCCTGTCATTGATCTACAAAGAGTTTATATCAATTTACACTCACTGAGCACTTTATTAGGAACACCTGTACACCTACTCATTCATGCAATAATCTAATCAGCCAGATACGGGCCACAAGCTTTCGGTAATGTTCACATCAACCATCAGATTGGGGGAAAAAATGTGATCTCAGTGATTTTGAAGGTTTCTATAACTGCTGATCTCCTGGGATTTGCAAACATGACAGTCTTGAGTTGAGTGCGTGTATAAGTGTAAAGTGAGCACTACATTGACTGTATGTCAGTTATGTAAAACAAAACATACCACTAAATTGACCATGATGAAATCTTCTTTGGCCATTTTTTGGATGGATTTGTGCTCTGCAAAAGCCTTTTTGAGAGCTTGGTGTATGAATGAAAGAGATAAAAGTATGTTAACAACAATGTCCTACACACACACACACACACACACACACACACTACACCATATGCTGTACAGTAGTATGACTTTAAAGGTCAGAAGTCCTCATATACAGATGGGTGAAATGTAAAGGAAAAATCTGTGGCTTTGTTATGCTATGGGGTCATTGTAGAAATATTTCTATCCTGATGGGAACGGTCTCTTCCAGGATGATCCTGCCCCCATGTAAGTGACATGAGGCTTCACAGAATGGTTTGATGAGAATGCTATAACCTTCACCACATCTCGACCCAATTAAAATCCTATGGGAGATTTTGAAGTGACGTGTTGGACAGCGCTCTACACCACCATCATCACTGAGACAATATCTTTTGGAAGAACAGTTCTCCATCTCTCTAGTACAAGTCCATAGAAACTGTTTCAGCAGCATGTGGTGGCCCAGCTCCTTACTGAGACACTATATGTTGTTTTTTCCTTTAAATTGTCACCCATAGGTATATGTGGTATATTATGCTGATTAATACTGTACTTTCACTGGTAATCCTTAATTATCTGCATCTGATAGCATAAACTATTAATGTATTATCTAAATCACATATGAATCTTTAGATAATGAACAAATATATCAAAGTTACAAACCTTGACTATATGGGCACTCATCTAAGTGATGAATGACCATCAGTGGCTTGTTACTGTAGTGATAAAATGTAAAGCACACACAAACACACATTAGCAGCATTACGTAATCTGTAAATATGAGCAAATCAGAGTTTGATTTCATATTTAGCTATGCAAAAATGGAACATCGTACCTTTCTGTCGTTTTTGTCAGGCCATCCTCATATGTCTGCACCCAGGAGATGTCATCACCCCAGCCTTAAACAAGGAAAAAGTCCACGTGAATGACATCAACATATGCTAGCAAAAAACTAAACCAGACCTACTGTTTGTGCGGATGAGATCACTCTTGATCAACCCACATGTGGGGAGACATGAAGTGATTAAATTCGATAAAATTCTCAAAGTGATAGACTTTTTCACTCATTCCCACCAAATAATTAACTGGTGGCCATGTGTTATGATAATCCATAGCATATTAAGTCGTGAGCCCAAATTAAACAATTTGTGATCATGACAATGGCATAATTCAGCATTCGTGGCCATGAAACACTTAATTTCACCTCAATATTACCTTGTGGCCTCAGTATATTAATTCATGGCCGTGCCTTATTGAACAATGACCTCCATGTCACTTCTGTAAAGTTTTCACAGACTTTCATATATTTTTTTAAAAATTCATTTGCCTTCTCTGTTTCAAGTTCAAAGCATGTCTCATCTGCTCAGAGTCAGTGGTGTTCATCAAAAGTGATAACTTGAAGTGAAACAAAACATAACCACCGCAAACTGTCTTGTTTACAGCCACGAACTAATCACTAATGGTTAAAAATTAAAAGGAAACTTCCCGACTTTTGTAAGTAAAGAAATGTTATATTTACCATCCATACAGGTTTACAATACACACCAAATTTAGCATTATATTCATGAGACTCGATGAGTCTCTTACCTCTTGAGAGAGTCTGGGCTGGTTTCTTTTTCTTCTGCAAGGCCAAATCACAGGAGAACAGCAGCAGAAACACATACAAGGACCAGCAGGCCATGATTACTGCGTACAGAGTAAAAAAGGTGGACTAACAATACACACCTTACACATACCGGTATGATTAGTATTGTGTATTCTTCTGCCTTTGTTCCATTGTTTTCACATAAAAGCATTGTAGCTGTTAAACAAGCCCTGTCAAGAGCTCCTCAAAAAGAGAGTCAGGTATGGGCGAAGGAGCTGTTAGGCATGAAAAACTGGTTCAAAGTCAGTGTTTAGAGAAATCATTTCCTTGTATTGTATTCTTGCTTTTTCATTTTAAGTAAGGTTTGCGTTCAAGGTTTTGTGTTGAATAAAATACTGAGAGCCATGCACATTATTGTCAATTTCATGCCAACATGACTTTACATAGATTGGAGTAATTGTTGGGACCCTAGCTTTTTTTTTTTTTTTTTTTTTAAACAAATTTAAAAATATATATATTTGGCAAAACTTTGGCAGATTCTCAAAGATGCTTAGAAAAAGTTACCAGCCAATTTCTTTATGAAGCTGCACAAAATAAACCTGATACTACTCATGCATTAAAACAAAAAAAAAAAAACAAAGGTTTGTCACACCAAATACTGACTTTGTTTAGTTTATTACTGTTTACTGCTCTTTATAATAGATGTTTTTTTATGTAGAAATGGTTCATTTCATTATTTTTGAAGTTATAATTGCTTTACATCTTTCTTTACACGTGCCTTAGACTTTTGCACAGTAAGGTATATTTATAAAAATCAGATTTTTTAGATTAGATTGAAATTTTAGATAAGAGTTAATTTATGGGTGTGTTGGTTTCTTTGCAAGTTCTTGACTCACATGAAGTAGAAAACAAGAAAGACAGATTAAATATTTATTGAAAGAAACATGTCTTTAACAAAGCACTGAAAGCAAAGTCTGCACACAACATATTCATATTAATATTCCATAAAGTAAAACTTACAGCAGGTGAAAGGTGTGATCCTGACCAGTTGTCCCTCACTCCAGTCTGACAGAGTTTACTGTCATGCAGGTGCTCTTATAGCTGTTAAAGCCACCAAACAGGTCTGACTCACAGCTATTCTTCTTCTCCCAACAGATGAAAATACATGACATTGCATTCATAGTTTGACATAAAAGTTTAAATGAAATACAAACTCATTAAAAAAACTTGTGACAGAGAGGCGTGGTCGAGAGTGAGGTAATCCGCCTCCTGTCTCCGCCCACATCCGCCGCTCGACCACGCCCTCTCTGCCACAAGTTTTTTAATGAGTTAATCTTTTTAACTTTTTTTTTTTAACTATTTAAAAGAGAAACGTGACTGTCTCTGTTCGCATGAAATGTGCAGATTGTGCTTTGAAAGCTGTTTTCCCCTCTATTTTTAAGTAACATAGTTACTGTAGGCTAATTAATATTTACAGCTGTCTTATTGTAATATTTGTTTACAGTAATGTAAACAGATTTTAATACAGTGCAAACTTGTAACTTTTATATATTACTGTAAAAATCAAGCGTGCGATTTTATAGTTTTATTGCCAGACATAGAGCTTAAATACATTTGAAAAAGTAAATAAATAAATAAATAAATATCCTAGCCAAAGAATCTGAATAAATGTTTAAAAATGTCTCATTAATTTTTTTTTTTGCAATTTACAAAACCACAAAATAGAGCTCCTACAACTTCCGGACTGAACTCTATTTATTTAACCTTGGTTTTATTATTATTATTATTATTATTATTATTATTATATTCATATAATAATAATAATAATAATAATAATAATAATAATAATAATAATAATAATAATAATAATACTTTTTTTTCTGAACACATATGGGCGTATAATAAAATGGATTCTCAATATTAAAACTCTTATAAATATTAACAGTTGGTATTTTAAATCGGATAATATGCAAATTCAACTCAGACTCGGAGTTGTTAGTTGTTGCCATGGAGATTCCCTGCGCTTGACAACCAGGCAGTTTTGCGCATGCGCACTACGGAGCAGTGGAGCATTGTGGGATTGCACAGGTATTGACACGGCAACGAGACGAGACGCTTTGGTGTGATTAGAAATCTGTTATTTAGTTTCTTCAGCCTTTCGGAACAGGGCCATTAGGCTTGAAAAGGAAGCGATGAACGGGTCAGTGGCTAAAAAGACGCAGGAAACTCTGGGGAAAGTGATAAAGAAACCTCCTCTGACTGAGAAACTGCTCAGCAAGCCGCCTTTTCGCTACCTGCACGACATAGTGAGCGAGGTGAGTTGCTCCCTGCCTCTTCCACCGTTTACACTCCAGCTGCTTAACCTAGACATTCATCACAGAATTAGCGCTTACTGCTAGCATTGAGGGCTGCAGTGTTAGCTAGCTTCTTTAAACTAGACACGGTTTAGCTCTGTAAAAAGCGCTATGTTGTGCTTAGCTAGTTATGCAGGTAGTAAACATTGTCTCGAGTTCTCCTGTGGCTAACAGGCGATGGGGATTAGTGTGTGCTAAGCTCATCTTCATCTAACACACACTTATCCACACAGCAGCTAACATGCTAACTAGTGCACAAGTTAGAGATAGCTAGCTAGCATGAATACTCTTATCTACTTACCGGGTAACATCATGAAAACTCTCTTTCGCCTTTTATTTTCCATTGTAGTCGTTATTGTCTGCTTTAATTGAAACTTTACTGACATTCTTGGACCTTGAAGTGCTAGTTGGCTAATCAGCTAGCGTCTTTTTTGTTGCTAGGCACCTCTCTGGGCACGGTTATGCAAACACGGGTTTCTTCCACCCGTATTCGGTGAAACCCAGCCTTTTTGCGTTAGGAGTGAGTAGTGGGAGCTGATTTGGTGCTGTATCATTGGCGTGTCTAATTGTCCAATTGACGCACAGCTTTTGAGTTCGAGTAATCACTACAAACCAAACACAACGCAACAAGCCGCATCTGTCGGAATACAGGTGGGGAAAAAATGACTCCAACTCCCACTGAGTGAAAGTGAGCTCCCAGCTGCAGCCCTGGAGGCCTGGAGTTCACCAACATCTGGGGATTTACTCTGCTCATTACAAAAGCTGGTAATTATTTTTTGGAGATGAATCAGAGGTCTCTGAGCAGGAAAATGACCAAACTCATGTGCTTTATCCTGGTCAGGGCTACGGTGGATCCAGACTCTGTCCCGGGAACGCTGGGCATGAGGCAAGAACACACCCTGGATGGGGTGCCGGTCTATCACAGGGAATGGTGAACACATTCGTTCACACCTACAGGTAATTTGTGGGAGGAAACCAGAGAACCTCCAGGAAATCCACACAAACACAGAGAGGACATGAGAAACAACACACAGACTATGACCGGAGCTCAGGATTGAACCTGGGACACTGAGCTGTGAGGAGGCAATGTTACCTGCTGCATCACTAGTAGTAGTTTATAATAATACTACTATTAAGTACAATGGAAAAACCTGGAACGCTCTGTTTGGTCAGATGCATCCACAGGAAGCAGAATGCTGAGCAGAGGCTTGAAGCTGCTTGTGTCATGTGGAAAATGATGTCAAAACCCGACACCATCCCGAAACTCTCCCTGTTCTCACTGGGACTGTTATTTATTGTGAAACAGACAGAGGATACGGTTCTGGATTTGGTCCAGGATTAATAAGAAATCTGTACTGCCTGTGCAAAAAATAATAATAATAAACAACAACAACAACAACAACACCAGACTCTCACTGACTGAGTATTTGTGCATTTGGTACCTGTGGTCTAAATCTATAATTCCTTTTCTCCTCTGTCAGGTGATTCGCACCACAGGCTTCATGAAGGGCCTTTACGGAGAAGCAGAGATGAAGTCGGACAATGTCAAGGTGAGTTTCTATATTCAGACCTGCCAACTTGTACATAATTTGCGTACAAGCTCTGCATTTTAACATCGGACTACGTTATGAGTTATCACTCACAGATACGGCAAAAAAGCAGTCTTTTTTTCCCCCCGAATAAAAACGACAGATCGACATATGAATCTGGAATGATTGACAGTTGCTCTCAGGTGTGTTGAACTCTCCTATATTAACTGATGCCCTGGAAGCCCCGCCCCCTCACCCCAACTCGCATTAACAGTGTTCTGGCTGATGCTCTCGTGCTTGACTTGCTTAAATGAGCAAGTATGACTTGATGAGCAGTATTAGACAGTATGATGCAGCAATATTAGGCAAAATATTTGTAACATGATATTGAAAATGTACCGTGTTTTCTTTTAAATTGTATACTACGACCCCTCCCCCAGTGGGACTACCCAGTATTCCTGAAGTGCAACGTAGGTTTTTTATTTATTTATTTATTTTTTTTTTTCTTTCTTTTTTTTTCTTACTTCTTTTCAACCTGAAGCCATAAGCCAGCTTAGTTATAATTCTCATCATCATAGAGAGCTGAATAACATCCAGTGCCTTACAGTTTCACATTATTGTGTCCTGCTGAAGGAACTGTACACCACTTTCCTGAGGTTCATCATATTTATATTTATTGCTTTAGAGTTTCTTTATATTTATGCTTCTTATTTCATAACTTTATCTTCTTTCTTTTACGTTCTCATCTTACCTTACAATGTTTACCTTATTAATGTTTTATTTCTTGTATTTTACTGTTATTACTAAGCACCAGTACACCAAGACAAATTTTGTTGTACATGTAAACCCACGGTACTTGGCAGTAAAGGTGATTCTGATTCAGTGAGTCAGACAGGAAGTGTGAAAATTCAGGCAATGAGCTGAACTAGTCAGCTGAACACAGAATCACCCTGTGACCCTGTAAAAGAAACTGACTCCTAGCTCTCTGTTGCTCTCGGAAGGAAACTGGGAAAAAAAAACTGGAGTGCTAAAGAGAGATTAAAAAAAAGTGGCGACGTGGGATAAACTCGTTCACACCTGATCTCTTTTGAAAATGCTGTGACGTGCGAAAGGAACCAAATCCTTTGATGCTCCAGCATGCATAATGGATGCTGTCTCTCCAGCACACACGCATGACTGAAGGGCTTCAGCCTGAGAGAGCAGACTGGGGGCTTTGGTGATGCTCGGCAGATTTTATTTGACGACTTCTCTTTAGATACTCTTTTATGATTAAATATCCAATCAAATATTATCGAACTATGAGCTCTATGCCCTGTAATAGGTAATAATGGCTCATGATTAATAGTCTCTGCTGTCTGTGATGCGTGTCTAAGCTCATTACGAGCTGGCTGAAATATAATCGACTCCTAATGGGAACAGGGACAATTATGTATCATAATATACGGCCCATTTACACTACGCTCCAGAGAACTGAGTTCAGACCGTACATAATTATACATATTAATGTGGATAGACAACTGAAAGATTACAAATCTATTCATTTTAATAATACAAATATGTCATTGTAAGACAGAGATAGATTATCTCAATATAGTGTGTTCTGTTTTCTTTTTTCCTTGTAGGATAAAGACTCAAAGATAGCGTTCCTCCAGAAGGCCATAGACGTTGTGATGCTGGTAAGCGGGGAACCCGTGGCTGCCAAGCCTGCACGGATAGTGGCCGGCCACGAACCCGAGAAAACCAACGAGCTGCTCCAGACCATCGCCAAGTGCTGCCTCAACAAGGTGAGGATGAAATGGCATCTGATTGCAAGGACCACTCAGCTGCAATAAAACTCATTTCAGCATTTCTGCAGGCTTTTAGTAATCAATTGAAAGGAATGACACGAATATCTAAGACCTGTTTACGTTTCTGTGAACTGTAACTGGTGACCTTAGATTTTATGAAGGCAGTGAAAGCTGGATCAAGGCCAAATCTCTCATCAAGAGAGTGTAATGATGCCCACTTTAGTATTTACAAAGGCTTGAATGGTAGTGTACACTATCTGGCCAAAAGTTTGTGGACACCTGAACATCACACCCATATGTGGGCCTTCTTTAAACTGTCGCCACAAAGTTTGAGGCACACAGTTGTATAGGATGTGTTTTTATGCTGTAGCATTAAGATTTCCCTTCACTGAAACTAAAGGGCCCAAACCTGTTCCAGCATGACAGTGCTCCTGTACACAAAGCGAGGTCCATGAAGACATGGCTTGCCAAGGTTCAAGTGCAAGAGCTGTACAGAGCCCTGACCTCAACCCCACTGAGCACACCTTTATGAATTGTAGGGTGACCGCACCCTGGGCCTCCTCGCTCGACATCAGTGCCCGACCTCACTAATGCTCTTGTGGCTGAATGAGCACAAATCCCCACAATCACACTCCAAAATCTAGTGGAAAGCCTTCCCAGAAGAGTGGAGGCTATTATAACAGCAAAAGGGGACTCAATCTTGAAAGTGCTATGTTCAGCAAGCACATCTGGCTGTGATTGTCAGGTGTTCTCAAACATCTGTTTGGCCATACAGTATATGCCTCAGAGGTGCCAATATTTACAGTTTATCTGGAGCATTTATGCTTTCGTTGTCCAGTTTTCTGCTTTTTAAGCTAAAACAGCAGCCAGACATTATCTAGGTGAACTATATTAATATTAAAGCCTCCATCTTGTGAACCAACAGAAAACACGTGGGAGGAACTGTGGGCTCTTTGATGGATAAAATGGAGGAGCTGCTTAGTGTTGAGTAGCTAATTATTAACTTACACCAGACGTTTGCCTCGCCGCTTTCTTACTGTTGCTTGGTGCACGTCTGATAAATTAAACAATTTCCCTCAGGGATCAATAAAGCTATCTATCTATCTCAGTATTTCTCTCTATCTATCTATTTATCTATCTATTTATCTATTTATTGATATATCAGTATGTGTGTCTATCTATCAATCTGCCCTTCTATTGATTTGTCTGTCTGTCTGTCTGTCTACCTAGCTACCTACCTACTGATTTATCTGTCTGTCTGTCTATCAATTTGTCTATCTATATCTATCAATCTGTCTGTATATCTATCTGTCTGTATGTCTGTCTGGGGGAAAAAAAGCCATCCCATCCACTGATATACACTATGGCGTTTATGGTAACATTCTGATTTTTCTCTCTGCCTGCTAGGATTTTCTATTTTCTTGTTAGCAATATTAGCACCTCTGATGTCACATCGTGAGATGAAAGCAGTAGACATATGGATATATACTTTGACCACAAATATAAATTACATTGTATTACTTATAATTTATTTTTTTTTTTTATTTATAATAACTTATTCCAGATTCTACATTCTAATTACTGCAAATCCTTGTCTTTGCTGTTACGCTGTCTGTGATGCAGCTGTCCAGTGATGAGGCTGTAAGACATGTCCTGGCTGGAGACAAAGTGGACCTAAAGGGCAAAGCCAGCACCTCCAGGTCCCAGGGCAAGGAGAACAGAGAAGTAAGCCACTGATGTTTGCAGACATGGAAGCACAGAGATCGCTAATATCTTCAGGCTTGCGTAACCTCTAAGATATGAGATAAAGAGTCATTTGCTTGTCTTGTATAACTGGCATAATGAAGCTACTGCTGCGTTCGTGGTGCCTTGTAAGTGATAATTTGCTAGTTGTAATAACGTCATTTCCCACTTCAGCACTTTCGATGTGTGCAGTGAGGGGGAAAAAAACGTGGCGCTATCATGAACGCAAGTCTTTTGTTTGCCCTGTCAGAGTGCATAAAGCTTATCAAAACTACTTTAACTGCACTTTTACAGTTATAGACATGATTGTCTGTTGGTACTGGTCTGCTGTAGTGAACTTCAAACGTTCATGCAACACTTTGGTCTGTAATTACAGTACAACAACAGCGGAGAAAAGCGAGTAGCGTTAACAGCATGCTACCCAGCGGATAATAGCTAGCTGTATTAGCAACAAGCTAGCCAGCTAACATTAGTGATAAAGGAATTGGTAGTTGAGAAAATTACCCCAAGTTGATAAGTTGAAATTTCAGGTTGAGAGGGTGTTTTTGGTGGCTTTTACTGGTTGTAGGCGGGAAATTTTAAACTTCACCTTGATTACTGTTCCTCTATATGATACTTACAGTTTATAACATCTTGCTCTTTATTATTTAGTCTACACACCACTATCTACGGTAGCGACATATGTTATACATGAACATATTTCATCTATACACTGATATAGAGCGAGGTTTGCTGAAGGCTTTGGGTTTGGTGTTGTGCAGGAGAAGATTAAAGAGAGCAGTGTGAACACTGAGCAGAAAGACCCAGACCAGCCCAAGGACCAGGAGAGCAGGAGGAGGAGCGAGAAAGAGCGACACAGAGATGGCGAGAGGACTGAGAAAGCCCGGGAGAGAGACAGGACAAAGGACAGGGATCGGGATAAAGACAAAAGCCGTGATAGGGATAAAGAAAAAGTCCGAGATCGGGACAGAGATAAAGAGAAAGACCGTGATAGAGACAACGAGAAGGACAGAAATAGAGAAAGGGACCAAGAGAAAGAGAAGACCCGGGACAAAGACAGGGATAGGACCAAGAACAGGGAGCGAGATTCACACAAAGACAGAGAACGAGTGCGGGACAAAGACAGAGATCATGAGCGGGACAAGAGAAGAGACCGGGACAAAGAGCGGGAACGAGAGAGAGCGCGAGAGCTTCAGAAGGAGACTGAAGAAAAGAAAAAGGACAAAGCAGAGAAAAAGGTCAGTCTCTGTACCTCTCACAACATTTGTGTTAATGTACACTGCCAGTCCAAAGCTTTTCAACACCCTGTACTAACATTTTGGTTAAACTGCAAGAAATGGGGTTAAGTTAAATACTATGGAATTAGAAAATCTACATAAGAAATTGGTAGAAGTGAAGTGAGAAATGGAGAACTGCAGGAAAAAAAAACGTGTGCGATCAGATAAACTGTAACAGAGGATCCGCTACAGAAGCCAAGCTGGCTCAAGAGTCACTGAACGATGGCCAGTTATTCATACGTATATCGGCTCTGCTGCGCTATTTTTCTGCTACATATTTCAGTGCAGCAGCGCTTTAGTCCAAGAGTCTGTCCAGCTCTCTCACTTCCTCATCTGTACACTCTGCTCAAACAGATCAGCTTCCAAAACTTCAACTTTCATGCTAATACTGCCGCCAACACCATTGTGCTCGTCATCTTGTAGATCATTAACTAGCTGAAACGAGTCTCTGCCAAGCCGGGTAACTCGGTGCGGCTGCATCATAACCGCACTGCATTCTGGGACTTTGAGTGCAGTGTTTGCTGTCGCCACTACATCCGTTAGATTTCTCATTCGTGTGAAATTAATGGCTGTTATCCCTTACGTTTTTTTCTTCTGTTAAACAGCTTTGTAACTATGCTAGCAATGTTCCCCTGTGACATCAGTGAGGCAGGGAACTGCTGACTTTTCAGAGGAATAATAAAAATACAGCCATCACCAACTGACAAATTAGCACCAGAATCACTAAACACATCACAGAGGTTTCAGTATAGACATGTTGAATGCATTTCTTTTAAAAAAGCACTCATTTAGAGTCTTCTTAGAATCTGAGAGTGGACAGAGAGTAAGTGATTAAATACAAAGATTTAGCTGTATGGTGGATGTCTTATTTAAGTGCCAGTGTTGACTAAACTGCCGTAAAATAAAATAAAAAAATCAGTGTGTTCAAAAACAGTGTAATATATATAGACGAGTTTGTTAGGCAAGGCCACTGATATTAATCATACAGATATGTCTAAGAGGTTAGTATTAGACATTTCTGAGTCCCATCATGCTGTGTTTTCACAGACTCGAACCGCAGAGGAAGTGAACAAGCAAAAACCTCACCCAGAGGAGCTGAACAGGAATCACAAAGCTGAGTCAGGGGAGGTGAATCTTTCCCCATCTTTTCCCTCTTTCTTCTTTTTTATTTGCACTCCGGGGTGTACACCTGTGTTGCTATACAGAGTTCCCCTTCGAGGACAGTGCGTTCTCCTTTTCCTTATTGTTGGATGTAGGGGTGGACGATATGACAAAACATATCATATCGCAAAACATTTCTACGATACACGATATACGTACATCATGATCTATAGGTGAGCTAACAAACTGCCAGACTCCGAAACAGTAGTGTCGCATTATTTTATGCTTTAATGCATATACAGTTTAATTAAACCTGAAAAAGGAGGAAAGAAATTAAAAATGTTAACAGTTTAAATGTTAAAAGACTCAAAAGTTTGTAATAAAAAAAAAAAAACATGTAATGTGTAAAAATGTATCACGATACTCAGAATATCTCAGAAAAGTATATTGTGACATTATTTTTCATGATATCAATATTATATTGTCATATTGCCCAGTCCTACTTTAAAGGTCAGGTTTACATTTCTAGATACATTTTAAAATAAAATGGTGTTTTATATAGAATTTTATAGAAATATATTGTTAATATTTGTTTATTAACCACTGTGCATTTTTGTCCAATTGTTAAAATATTGAGCCGCTGTTCTACATGTTTTATTAGTTCTCTTCTTTAAGAAGAATATATCAGTAGTTATAGAGTTATGGAGCATGTTATAGAGAAGTTCTTTCAGGATCAAGGTTTCATGTCATGGAGCTGCAGTGACTCACTGTACTGTCTGACATTTCTATAATCTCATTTTTGTCTCTTTATTCCTCAAGACTGAAAGAGATGACCTAGACGAGGTACATTGGCACTTGCTTTATCATCTTTAAGTTGCGGCTTGCCTTTGTGTCTTTCATAAGTGTCCTGTATTTCTGTAATAGTGTAAGTGGGAATAGATGGCAGTGTTGGGGAAAGCTTTGTAGTTTCTTCATGCTGATGTAAAAGCGAATTCTCTTCTCAGTAAAACATAAGGCAGGAAGGCAAGGCTCCTGAGTGGCACAACAGAAAACGTTCAGCCAGGAGAGCAAAAGTGGCCGTGCTCTCTGCGTGGGACGGATATTATACTCTTTCTCCCCTGTCAATCACAGCTACACTTGCCAGTCACGGGCATCTGTGAGCTCATGTGTGCGGAAGAGGGCAGATAGCGCTTTCCTCCGAGTGTGTTACGCTGCCCTGTGATGCAGCAGATCGAAGACATGCAGTTGATTGGCTTCACGTGTCCAGGAGGAAGCACGTGATAGTCTTTACTCTCCCTGGTTGGTAGCTGTTGTATGATAGGGGAGAGCTGGTTGGTGGGAGGGAATTGACAAGCAAGAAAAAAACGGAGAAGAAAGGAGGGACAAAATCAGTGTGCTTCATGTATAGTGGTCTACTTATAGGATGTTTACAGAGTAGTCTGTTAATGAGTGGAGTTAATTAGCAGTTAAGCATATTTGTGTGTGTCCTGCTTTTCCTCCCAGGTGCCTGAGGCTAACGACGATGAGGTATTTCACCA
>CM040979.1:21429592-21520820 GCA_022985145.1 Pangasius djambal
TACAACAGTTCAGAACAAATGCTGGTGTGTGTTCAGTGCTCTGAAGCCAGCTCATATTCCTACTATCCTTTGAGGAGTCCCTCAGAGGTTGCATTAACTTCCCATCTCATCCCACATGCAGCTCTGAGTACTTCTTGTCATTTAAAAGCACTACATAATATTACGTGTAATTAATGTAATGTGAAAGGCGTGAGTATGGGTTCATAGATCATGCGAAATGACCGGACACTTGGCTAAGGGATCCTGTGACTGAGCCTTTGTGTCTCTGTGTTTAGCCGGACAGTCCTGCCAGAATACCCAGGCCCTCTTCTGCCAAGGGACAGCGACGCCGGCCTAAATCAGGAGCGCTAGGTAACCCGCTAATCTAACACACGTTCACATGTACCAGGTAACCATTAGAGCTGTCCAGATTATATTCTGATTTTATTTAATTTAAAAAAAAAGTATACTTGAATAATAACAAGCACAAACAGAATGAAGACATTCACTTGATTTGTTTTTATACCACAGTGCTGTTATATTCTCGAATCTGGTTAGCCAGAAGATGTTGATTTAATGAGGGAAAAAAAAGAAATTTGGAGCTTGCTACACAGCAACCGTGATTCTGATCTTTCCCAAAAGCACAAGAACCACATTCCCTTAATGATTCATTCCCACATTCATGATTTAAAAGCATAAATATTGTACTTAAACAGTAAAATTTATTGCAACAGCTCTAGTAGCCACTTATTTGAGATGGAAATAACCAGCGTGTTCAACACATCAGAAGCCAGTCATTAAGTTGATAGTTGCTTATTTGTGGTTTAGTAATGTCGCAATCCTAATTCTTTATTTATTTATTTATTTTTTCTCTTTCTCGTTCTCACTTTCTTTCGCAGATGAATCAGATAGTGATGGAGGTGAGTAGCTGCTGAGAGTGTTATGTACCTGCACGCCTTGCCATTCTCCGGGAGAAATCTCTGGCTCCGTGGGGAGTTCAGGCTTTCAGGCTTCTTTCTTTTTAAAGCGTCTATATTTGGCATTTGTCGCTTATTTCAGCAGGCGACAACGCTACAGTGGATAAACCAGTTCACCTTGAAAATGGAGATGCATCAGATGCTTTGGCACAACATACATCCCACAGGTCAGCTATTCTCATCATGTAGTACTTTAATAGCAGTTATTGTAAGCAGTGCGTATCTTTTCTTTTCTCCTCATGACCTCATGTGACCTCAGCATGTTCGGTACAGTTTCATTTCAGCGATAACAAAAGAGCCAAAGTTAATGAGCTGTTTTGTGTCCGAGATAGAATTGCATTTAGCATTACTAAGTTACCGATAGCTTTATTAGGTTGCCTGATGCTGTGAAACATTGATGCGAATCTTATATTTTCACTCCACAGTTTAGCAGTATAAAGCACCACACCCACTTTGTTTTCAGTTCACTTCGTAAAAGTGATAGAACTAGCTGTATTGTGGACTTAGCATCATGCAGCAGTGTTCTTTTTGAAGCAGCAGCAGCAAGAGGATAGCACGGCCCAGTAGTGCGAGACCAGCCCCGCCCCGACTGAGGAGGCAGGAGAGCTACACTGACGCAGGCCCAGTGGAGAGGCGAGTATTTCGCAGAACAGATGTGCTCCAATAATGAATGAAAGTCTCTACAACTTACAGACAAAGCTCTGAAGACGTGGTGTAAGGAATAAATATGACCTTATGGTACAGGAAAATAATCAAATAATCCTGATGGGGTGGGGTGGTGTGGCCTGACACTAAGCAGGGTTTCTGCTACCACCCTGAAGTTCCTTTAACAGCATATCCCAAAAGGGTTTTCATTCCTTTTATACCACAGCAATTTTTCTCAACAGTAACAATTCTGCATTTATTAAAGAATGACACGTCATACATTTTATCCGTTTAGAGTTACGTTTAAGGTTGCAGATCGTCCATGAAGCAACTTAGTTTCTTTCATTATAACAGCTACATACAGTCGTCCCCTCACAAGACGCTTTTTTTCTCAAGTCAATTTTACAAAAAAAATGTTTTCTGAGAAACCATAAAACCGTCCTAATTGCTTTCCCGTGCTGAAAAAAATGAACGCTTTACCTTTGACTGGTACAGAGTGCTGACACTGGCGATTTCTTCCATAAATGCTGCATAAATGTCTCCTTACAGAAAATATCGCCATGTCAACAAGTAAACCCTTTTTTTTTTTTTTTTTGTTTCAGTCCATTTATATGGAGCCACACAAATCCATATTAGAATTAGTGCATTAATATAAACCTGTGATTTGTCTTGCAGTGAGCACTACTGTCAGAGCTGCAGTTATAGACAATTAATTGACACATTAAAATTGAGAACTCGGCAGTGCGGTGGTATAAAAAATGAATACTGAATATTAAAAACTGATACAAGGATTGTTCCTGTTTCCGTCCGAGCCACCACAAAATTCAATCTAAACAAAAAGACATTAGTTATTCCTGATGATGTTTTTCTCCATTCATCTTTGGGAGCCATCTATAACTGGTGGTTATTAAACCTGCACTGCCTTTTAAGGATTATTTCGCTACTTGAGCAGTGCTAGCTTTTTGCATGTTAGATAAACTGGCTTTCATCCTAAATCAGGAGCAGCGAAATGAGGTATTTTCCCATGTGAAAATTATTTTGCCCCCTCCGCAGACTGGGCAGTGCCAAGCCTCCCTCTGCAGTCATCATGGACGGTAAAAAGCACTCCGAGGATGAGGATGACGAAGATGGGCAGTTTGTGGTGGAGGAGGCAGGTCCACTTCCCCTTGACATGCCTGAGCTGGAGATGGTGAGTATTTTGAGATGCGTTATGAATGTAGATTCGACGTTTCAAATCAAAACTGTATGTATACTGAATAAATAAACATGTATTGATTATTGATGTTTATGTTGATCATTCGATCCTACAGGGGCCATCACTTGAATTACGAGGTGATGAGAAACATGGTGAGTGGTAAGAGCCATGTGTAAGCCATGGGCTGTTTGTTCATCTCTTGGTCTGTATAAATATGTAATATGTTGTTCGTCTGTGTTTCATGTTACTGATTTCTCTCTCATCAAAGGTGGGCTTGTGAAGAAAATCCTGGAAACTAAGAAGGATTATGAATCATCACCCTCAGCTCTGAAGTCAAAAGACCAGGTAGAACATTTTTAATAGACTCTTTGTCTCCACTAGAGGGCAGTGTAGTCTCACGCTCCCAGTACAGAAAAGCCTTATTTTTCGCAATGGCATTCCACAATTGTGCGTAAGTGCATTTCAAAATGTATGCATCCAGTGAATGAGGGTTTATTTCAGTAAATACAGTACCTTAGGGATGGGCTTTTAAGCTAAAAACCTTGTCCAGAAAGTCACTAATTTACCAAAGAAAGCAAATTTGTAAATGGACTGGAATAGGGCAATTTGTGGTTTCAGAGCCACTGGTGTTTTTTACCGTAACTGTAGCGACTAGCGTAAAACCTCACGGCTCCACAGATCACATTTTTCACATAGTTCACACCTTTGTGTGTTCCAGTGTGACAACTAACATGAAGTGCAGGTTCTTTATTTAGATACACTGCATATAAATCTCAGAATCTCGACTTTGAAATCTGGTAGGCACAGTTAGATGAGTTATTTGTGAAATTGGTTTTGTTTTAGGACTGGTTTATTTTTATATCGTTGCTCTAATTTAAATTATTACATAAGGCCTCTGTGTTGTCAAGGGCTTTCAGTGGGAAAGAATAAACGAGAATAAATATTCATATAGGATACATAAGTTATATAATAGTACATAATGTTTTGACCAGATAGATTTTCAGTGACTTTGCTATTCAGGGCAACATTTAGTTCTTTTAGATGCCTCCAAAGGGGGGAAAAAGCCACCAATTTAATCTGCTCTCTCCCATGTAACTCATCATTGTTATATCTCATTAAGATTAATATAAGCCTTTATAGCTGTTATAACATAAGTGATAACAGGAAGTAACTTGTTTCTTGAGGACGTTCCACAACATTAAATGTAACTGTATACTGATAAAAAAGTATGACATGTTGTCATTTAACAAATAGAAAAAAAAGTCATCGTTGGCAAATTGCTATGGTGTAAGAGGAATAACACACGTTGGGGCATGCTGTTTTTTGGAAAATAATCAACTTTGGTTCCCTTCACTTCATCACACCATTTCATTGTTGATTATTTTCCTATAACGGCACATCCTGTCATGTTTTATTCCTTACTTTTTTTAAATAGCAGTTATTGTCACCAGCGTGTTCTTGATTTATTGCTGACCCGAGTTACAATACCGAAAAAGCATTTCTTATTTTCAAAGATCAATAAAAATCTGTTCCACAGAAAACAACTCTGCCGAGGCCATGTCCTCCAGCCCTGTTCCAACACGCAAGCAGACAATAAATGCAGTTTCTTTTTCTCCATTACCATGTAGTAACAATAAACTGGACTTTCCATATTTTATAGTGAATATATTTTTCAGAAGCAGTGGCGTATGATTTCCATTCAGACGTGGTGCATGGTGGAGCTCTCTCCAGTCCTCAAGCTCTGCTGCACTAGCTTTCCCTGAGCCAGCTCCCACAGTCAATATTTAGACACTGATTCAGTTGGGAGGTGCTTTTATCTGCACCGTTTTCACAGTTTTGGGTGGTCCACCTTGCTGGAGTGCGCACTGGGCTCACATCTGTCTGAGTGTGACTGTTGGTCTGATGGACGCGTTGTTTAGTAGTGCAGCTCATGCCGAAAGCCCCAGCCTCAGCTTGACCTTTGCCATGTGTGCCGACACGCAGAAATGCATGCCTTGTGTCTGTGTGCTTCATAAACCGGGCCGGTACTGTGTGTGTTTCACTGTCCAGCGCTTTCTGCCTGGCTGCTCCGCTCTACAGCACTGCCATGTAAACACACAGGCACGATCCATTCCTGCTGGCAACTCGCATAATACCAGCATCCAGTGCTGAATGCCACGCACCCCTTTTTCTTCTCTCTAGGTTCTTCATTTCAAAATAAGTCCGGATTTCCTTTCATTCCGAAATAATCAAATTAGATTTCCCGGGCTGGGTTCTGGAGTGGAATCCGAGCAGCGCACAAAGTGTTCGCCTAATTCACTTAATGCTGCTTCATCAGTTCTCTGACTGCGCCAATTATCGTTGGCCATGGGCTAGCCACTTGCTTTTTTTTAGGGTACAGCATGCTCCTAAACACGGCTGCAGGTTAACTAGCACACCGCACCTCCCTCGCCTAGTCAGCTGCATGGAAAACAAGCTACAATGACTTCCTTCCTGACTTGAAAGGGGTGAGGGTTCAGCCTAATAAAGCCGCAGCTCCCCTGTAATCTTGGTGGAACGTCGAGGGTTAAAAATGTAAATACTGAGCCTCATATCCTCCAGACATGTATAGACTTACAACACTTATAACTCATTCTTCAAGTGTAGCTTCTCTGTTTCAGAAAATTCAAGGATGTCTAATACAAGTGCTTTTCTATGATCAAATATCCATATAAATCAATCATTTTTAAATGAGTGTAGGTTTCTGGCATTTGTCACAGTAGCTTATATTATTTCTAAAGCCTGCTCTGTTCTCTGTAAAACTGTCTTTCCAGACAGAAATGAATGACAGGCTAGCGGCTCCGATTTTTGCTTATTAATTGTGACGGACAATACGCAGAAATCTGGTCATTCCTACGTGCATATTTCATCCACCTACAGATCAGAGGCTTCTTTTACTACTTTATCATTTTAGTATTTTATCATCTATTTTACATTAATATATATTTCATGTCAGTAGGGTTGAATATAATTTTACTGTGGTCATTTAACAGACTGAGAGTGAATAACTGGTTAATAACTGATATTAGTTAAGCCACACTGTCGCTCATCACATCCAGTTTGACTGAAGAATGTGCTGTGTATTTTACAACCGACCTCATCACTGACCCCCTGAGCGCATGTATATTATTATAAAATACTTGACGCGGGGTGTCCTTTTATTTAGACAGAATCGGCCCCTCGCAGCAGCTGCGTTTTTATAAGCATTTTTTCTTCCTCCTTTTCCTCTTTTTTTTTACGCCATCAAATTAGCTCTGATGAAGGTTGGCGATGTATAAATAAACCCAATGGCACACAAATGGATGGCTGTTGAGTGAGCGCTGCACAGGAGAAAAGGCCAGCATGTTCTCCGCAGGACAGGCGGGAAAATAAATCTTCATCTCTTCAGGCCTTTATCTTCATAAACACCTGCCTTTTTTGTGACAATGTGTACGATAGTGCATAGCAGTGCACTGTCCCCAGAGAGCAATCAATAACTTGTAGAGAATTTGTAAATCACTGAAAATGAATTCTGAATTGGAATCAACCTATAGTCCATAAGTGAGGAATTAAACACTAGGGCATGTGCTGCTTTAGGAAAACAATCAACAACAGAGTGGTCTGATGCTGATGTGAAGCAGAGTTTCTGTTGTCGTCCTGAAGTTTCATAATTTTCTAATAACATGTTTTATTCCTCTTATACTGCAGCGATTTGCCAATGATGATTTTTTTTATTATTATTATTATTATTATTAAAGAATGTCACATCATATGTTTCATTCCTTTTTAGCTACGTTTAATGTTGCGGAACATCTGCAAAACAAGTTAGTTCCTGTTCCCTCGCCGTTCTCTCTTTTTTTAACTTGAAGGTGCTAAGACAAAAAAAATGCTTTTATACAAAGCTGCTGTTATAGAAGATCTATCACAATTGAACAGTGCTGTTGTATAACATGCAATAGCTGGTAATGATTCTGTCTTGTTGTCGCTCAGCTATGAGAATTGTCTTGCATGACCGGCTCCTACTCCAGGGACGTTTGAACAGTAGCTAGCTGCGTGCGTGATTCTCCTGGAGCTCGGTGAGGTCGGGGCAGTGATGTCAGCGGTGACCCCCATGGGGACAAAGCTGACCCTGCTGCATCCTGTGCTCAGGACTCTGTCCTCTTCTCACCCCATTACCATGCTGCTATTTTTATTATGTAGCTGGACAGGGCGTGTGCTTCCCTTATGGAGGAAACTCCTGAGGAGAGCTCTATTAATCTTTCTTGTCAGGAGCCCACCATGAAGCCTCACACCAGCAAGAGAAATGTAAGCAACAGGAGCAGGACGAAGGTGGTTCTGGTGGCTCTGTGTGTGTGAGACACTACTTAAGATGGTTAATAGGGGGTGTATGGATATGTTTCACTTTAACTGAATGTCTGAAAAATCATCAACAGATGTCTGCAGTCATAAGCCTCTATTAACTACTAGGGATGTAAAAATTCTCCAAATGGAATAATTTCCTATTATTTGCAAAACTATGTGTGTTGGACAGACTTTTGAAGGCATTCGTGACTGAATCTGTAATCTCAGAAAGGTCGACATGATCTCTTTGCTTATTACTGTTATAGTGTTATTTAGAAGCGTTATCAGATACATTTTGTCTCTCTGCATTGTCAGTCCTCAAAACTAACGTATCTTCGAAAAGTACTGAATCACAATGTATCCCATTGTGTTACATTGCAGTGTATTGCGTCAAAACAGCTGCTTTAAAGGCAGCATACACTCACCAGCCACAGCTGAGGCTTGGAAAAAGACCAGGCGATGTTTTTCCAATCTTCAGCTCTCCAGGGTCGGTGAGCCTGTGCCCACTGTAGTTTCAGTTCTCGGCTGACAGGAGTGGAACCTGATGTGGTCTTGTGCTGTTGTAGCCCATCTGCCTCAAGGTTCGATGTTTTGTGCATTCTGAGATGCTTTTCTGCTCACCTCATTTGTGAAGAGTGGTTATTTGAGTTACCATAGGCTTCCTGTCAGCTTGAACTAGTCTGGTCATTCTTCTCCGACCTGTCTCATCAACTGCCCAC
Source organism: Pangasius djambal (assembly GCA_022985145.1). NCBI lineage: Eukaryota > Metazoa > Chordata > Actinopteri > Siluriformes > Pangasiidae > Pangasius > Pangasius djambal. The sequence continues at coordinate 21,437,446 of CM040979.1, forward strand.
AGAACTGCCACTCACTGGATGTTTTTTTGCTTTTTGGGCATCCCGATTAAAATGACTAGTGAGTGTACATTATGGAATGGAAAACCGACTAACGTCAGTTACTATAGTAAGGCCCATGCAGTATAGTGTGTGAAAGAAAGGTGTATTTCACTGTGTATTTCACTGTGTGTGCGAAAGAAAGGCGTATTTGCAGAATTTTATACATCACTCCAATCAATAAGCTGGGACAAATTGTGCATGACTTTGTAATCTGTTGACCCTCGCTTGTCCAGACTCAAGCATTGCTACGTGAATGTTAGATGATGTCATGGTTTTGGATTCAGTGTGCTACTTTATCCATCCTCATTTATTATCCCTGTGAGGTTTCATGCAAAGGGAGCCATATTTCTTGTCAGAGTTCTCTTTGAAGAGCTCTCTGTTCCCATCTCCTGATTTCATTCCTCATCAGCACTCTGTCGTGTGTTTTGCGTGTGTTTTCTCATTAAGCAAATGAGGTTTGCGACTGAAGGCTTAAATTCACATAGCAGAGTAATGAGAGTGTGGTTGCAGCCCCGGTTCCCTGCCCTGCCGTGAGGTTAGGAGGGAAGGCTGAGGGCATCCAGCACCCGCTGTGCCACCTGCAGCAGTCTCACTGCGCTGCTACTGTCTGTCTGCTTCCGTCACTGTCTGAGCTAATGGGAAAACCTGCCCTCATCCTCCTCACTCTCACTCAAAACAAATATTTTTCTTGGGCCAAGCAAAGAAGGGGGAGATAGGGAGCGCGCAGGGATTGTAGACCCCGACAGGGCCCCTATAAACGATTGATTTATGTCCACTGAGACAGAAAGTGCTGCTTTTTTTTTTTCTTTTCTTTTTTTTTTCTTCAACTGCGATTTCGTGCAAGAGGGTTGAGGTGCAGGAGTACGACAAACAGACCAAATCGTGCTTGGCCTCCGTGCTCCACCGACAGTGGGCTGAACGCACTGGCCAGTGTTTGTCTAGAGGGGGTGTTCAGGGGTGAGCACAGCCACCCACCTTGCTGATGGCCAGCAGACATTTCACTCCTGACACGCAGACTGAAGGGGGAAATTGGAGATAGGAGAAAAAAACAAGGCATTCTTGTTAGACATTTTATGAACTTATAGGAAACTTATAGGAAAGTAATATAATCAGTGTCTAAAGCATCTGTCCACAGTTAAAACACGTTTTAAGGCTACAACCTTAAACCTGTATTCGTGATATTCGTGTGATTAGAGACCAGGTATGAATGAAAATAACTTTTTGATAGTCATGTTGGTTCCCCCCCCCCCCCCCACACACACACACACAACTCATGTTGTAGGATGTGGATTTGACACTTGTGTTTCCTACTGAGGAAGATGTGTTAGTTAAGCTGCGCTGTCACGTGGCCTGTGTTTAATTAGCGTCATCATGACAAAAGTAGTTGTCAGTTTGACGAGAATGACAGAAATTAGCCCTTGAGCTAAAACTTAAAAGAGGTACAAGTGAAGTAGTTGTTATTGAATACTGTTGTAAAATAACTTCACTGCCATACTCTGTTGCTAAAATAAACTAGGCCTAAGCCATGTCTTCCAGACCATTGTGGAGGGGTGTGTGTGTGTGTGTGTGTGTGTGTGTGTGTGTGTGGGCAGGCGGTGAGAATGAGGCTTGTTTGGCCTAGTGCCACACACAGCCTGCACCTCCAGCTGAGTAAACATATATGGCTGGTGTGTATGTGTGTGCCAGGAGGGGTGACTGGGCTGAGCAGGACCCCTAAACCACACAGCGTACAGAGCAGGCCCTCACTAACCACTCATATTATAGATCCCAAGGCCGTTTATGTTTGATCTCGATATACATTGCTACGTTTGTATAATTCCTGCCTTGAAATCCTAAACAATTGTAGCCTTGAAATCCTAAACCGCTAAATACAGACTTCTAACTCATTCTTTTTTTCAATACGTTTCTGGTGGGTATCGAGTTCTTCTAACCTCGTTTGTGTAATTGACTTGAAGTGCTCCCTCCTGTGAGATGTGGGTCTGAAAACGTGTGAGGCTCTTCCTGCCGCAAGCCTGTCACTGCAAGCCGACATCTAGCCACTTTTTATAGCCCGTAGCACTTTCTTTCTAAATCCTGATTAGGTTTACTGGCAAGATCACACCATCAAAGATAAAGCATTGCCAAAACATTTTAAAGACTCAGTATCATTAATAATGAAATGCATATAAATGAGTTAAAGATGAAAAGATTTTATAATGCACAGTAGTAGTAGTTTTATCATTTTAATTAAGAATAATAACAAAATCCATTTAAAATGGGATTATCAAAATACTATAGTCTAATCAAATCTCACTTAGGGCCACCGATATTACACGAGTCAGAGTCATGGAAAGCTTGCTTTCAGCTATAAACACTGGATATGTAATGAATAAAACACTTTAAGAAAAAAAAGCGTTCTTTTATAGGAAATTCTAGGAAAAGAAACAGTGACGGGGTGGTGTGGTGTGGTGTGGTGTGGTGCGGCCAAACATGAAGCAGTGTTAGTTGATTATTTTCTTACAACAGCACACTCCAAAGTGTTTTATTCCTCTTATAACAGAACAATTTTCCAATAATGAAACATTTTTACTAATTAAACAATGACATGTCATATATAGTTACATTTATGGTACAGAAACGAGTTACTTCCTATTATTACTTATGTTCTAGTAGCTATAAACAATCGTTCCCTCATCCGCCTCTCTTTTTCTTTCTATTTGCATAATAAGACAACAAAATACACCTTGTTACCAGAAAACTGCTCCTCTGTCCTGAAGACTCTCCCATGATGGAAAACGTACTGACTGTTAGAAAGCACCGACACCGAAGACTCCTTCCATGAATGCTAAAGAAACATCTCCTTAGAGAAATCGTCACCATATCGACAATAATTATTTTTCTTTGCTAAGTACCTTTTTAGAAATCTGTTCATTCTTAGTCTTAAAGTATATGGAGTGTCCACCATACAAGTCCCTTCGTACGTTAATAAACCTGGGATCTGAATTACAGATAGCACTGCTGCCAAAACTGCTGTCACAGAAAACTTTACTGTGGTGTAATGTGAGAAAATCACACCTTAAGACTTATTTACCCTTCAAAAAAACTATTTTTGAAATCTCTATTTTGTTATTATTATAGGAACCATGAAGATGATTCAGGACTGCAATTGCTATGAACAGTTTTGCACTCCAGTCTCCATCATTGAAAAGTTGATAACTTCATGATAAAAGTATAATGAATTCAGAAATAACTCTGATGCTCATATCCATAAGTTGCTCATAAGTTCCTGGTTACACATTTGCACTTTCTGACCATATAGTATACAGTTATAGAAGGGAAATTATTTCTAATCGCACTATCTGGTGTCACCCAGATGAGGACGGGTTCACTTTTGAGTCTGGTTCTTCTCAAGGTTTCTTCCTCATGTCATCTCAGGGAGTTTTTCCTTTCCATCGTCACCTCTGGCTTGCTCATTAGGGATAAATTTATAAATGAAAATTTATATCCAGAATTTCTATATTTCTGGAAGCTCCTTTGTGATAATGTCCATTGTTAAAAGTGCTAGACAGATAAAATTGAGTCAGTAAAAGTATATTGTCTTATTACTGCTGTTACTAAGTACTGCTTATTTTAATATTAAGCACTGCTGCATGACCCTTTTCTTCTTTGACTCATATGTTGAAGTGACATGTGGCTAAGTATGGTGACCCATACTTGGAATTTGTGCTCCATCCAAGTGCGCGCGCGCGCACACACACACACACACACACACACACACACACACACACACACACACACACACACACACACACACACACACACACCCGGGGCAGTGGGCAGCAGTTGCGGGTTCGGTGCCTTGCTCAAGGGTCTCACCTCAGTCGTGGAATTGAGGGTGGAAGAGAGCACTGGTCATTCACTCCCCCCACCTACAATCCCTGCCGGACCTGAGACTCGAACTCACGACCTTCGGGTTACAAGTTTGACTGTCTGACCATTAGGCCACGACTGCTCAGTCTGTGATGGCTGAATCTGCTATCCAAAGTAGCAGTATGCCTCTTTCCATGTATTTTTAGCTTGCTGCAGTCAGAAACTCCAATAACAGGGAAATCTCTTTTTTTTAAACTAGATAAGCTATTTCTTCTGAATATGAAGCATATCTCACTCTAAGCCCCCGGTGCTGGCGCGTTTCAGGATCGGACACCGGTGTTGGAGGCGGCTCGTAAGAAGGAGCAAGAGTTAGTGGTCAGAGAGATCGAGCGCCAGCGAACGTCCATCCAGAGTGTATGTCGCAGCGCTCTGCCGTTAGGCAAGATCATGGACTACATCCAGGAGGACATGGACTCCATGCAGAACGAGCTGCAGAGCTGGAGACGTGAGAACAAAGAACACGCAGAGGCCCTGCTGCAGGAACAGAGGTAGTGTCTCTTCCTTTATTCCGAGCTAGGGATTCAGTGTTGGTGAATGAAATATAAAAAAAAAAAAAAAACATTAAACATAACTATAAATGGATAAAATGTATATTCTTTAATAATAAAAAGCTTTTCGTCAGAAAATTGCTGCAGTATAAGAAGAATAAAACACACTTAGAACGTGTTGTTATAAGAAAATATTCAACTTCTTAGTGGTGAACCAACCTTTCATTGATTAGTTTGCTATAACAACACTCCCCCAAGTGTTTTATTCCTTACATATCTAATGTTTATAGCTGCGTAAACCGTACATAACTGCTTGACAATTCTGTTACACTGACTGATATTAGAGCGGACTGTATTTTTTTTAATGTATTATTCTTAAATAAAACGATAACTTATTACTTAATAAAACTAGTACTGTCTAGCATAAAGTTTTATTAGTATCCCATTCATCATGTTTCATTCCTTGCAAATCACCTGGGCTGTGTGTGTGTGTGTGTGTGTGTGTGTGTGTGTGTGTGTGTGTGTGTGTGTGTGTGTGTGTGTGTGTGTGTGTGTGTGTGTGTGTGTGTGTCAGGATCACCGACAGCGCTGTGAAGCCTCTGAAGGCTGAACTGGCTGAACTGGAGCAGCTCATCATGGAACAGCAGGACAAGATCTGTGCCATCAAGTCCAACATCCTCCAGAACGAGGAAAAGATTCGAAAGATGGTGTCCAGCATCAACGTCTCACAAACGTGAAAGAAGCAATAAAATAAAGCGTCCTGCACACTGTACACACAGGAGAGCGGTTTTACCCGCTCTCTCATGGTGGGTCTGGGTGTGTGTTTAGCACTTTGCAAGGGTGTTGGATGAAAACCGGAGGAAAGTGGTACAAATCGGGTCACCCTGTTCATCTCCATGACGGTTAAAGGTGCCTTCTGTCAATACCCGAATCTGTTCTGGGAAAAACAAAACAAACAAAATAGAAAAAAAAAACACTCCTGCACTGTGTTGATCCCTTCACATAGATTTGCACACATGGTTTGATCGAAAAATAGATGTTTGGTCACAGTGATATTGAAGTGGTATATATTTTATAATTGGGATTTTCTGCAGATTTGTCTCTACAAAAAAAAAAAAAGGATTCATTTACATTAACTGCTTGTTTTTTGGAGATACATAAGTGTCTTATCCAGACTTATGTTTATTTATAGTACTGATAGAGACCTTCCTGGCAATACCTAAAACTTATTGCTTTTCAGGTGTACTGTATCTCGCTATCTTTCCAAAGCTTGTCTAAAGCAATAGCAGCGTATTTTCTGGACAGATCTTACCCCTTGTTTTAGTCCAAACCACACCATTCCCAGCTTCCTGTTTTCATTTTAAGATTTTTTATCCCCCTACTCTGTCTGGAAAACCAGCACATAATGTTAGCAGTTGAAAGTTATGCATGCCAAAAGCACTAGTCAAGCACCACTGCACTTTGATCAGAAAGACTGTGACTGAATACGTCTGTGTGAGCAGAAAGCTGTCGAGCTACAGTACGAAGACCTTTAAAAATAATCTCTCGTTCTGCTTTAAAGGTTAAGACGCCTGTATTTTTTACCTCTACCTTACATGTTCTGGCTGTAGGTTGAGGACATATCGGGTTCATGGTACCCTTTTGAGAGCAAAATCTATCCAGTCATACGCAAACCTTTTCGAAAATGACTCTTTTGTGAGGAGGTCCAAACTTTACAAAAAAAAAAAAACAAAAAACAAAAAAAAAAAAACGTGTGAGCAGAAACATTTCTAAATTACTTTCAACCTAGGTCCTGAATCATTGCATAATAACTATATATATTATCAGTATTATTAGCTATATCGTAAATATGAATTATAGCACTGTTGCTAAAAGAGAAAAAATATACATTACAGCCATTTATCATTTAAAGATTGATTATGAAGCATTTCCTATAAAATGTACACTGTAAACTGTTTTTTTCCACACCCATATTGTCTTTGCTGTATAATATGTACATTTTCTTTGTATCATAGTTCACATATGACTATAAATTTTGTAGTGGAGTGAAATAAATGGCTACGTTTAAGTAAAACACTCGCACATGCCTCGTTTTGTGGGAGACGTGAAAGTGGAGTTGTGAAAGTTTGCTGTTTGGTTGATGTGAACTAAACATTAGTGGGGAATTTTAATGATTATTTTGGACAGCATTATTGTGGAAGTGATTAATGTGGGGAGATTGTGTTTTTGACGAGTTCATGTGAAGTCTTGGTGGCGTCTGGCATGGCACAGTCACATGCTCCACTACAGCCTGCCTTTGAAGGCTGATCCAATCTCACTTAACAAAAACAGCTTGATAATCTAAATGCCTATATTACAGAGGCCTGATTTTTATTTTTCTGGCAGACATTAAGACAGCTGCACAGGACTAACACACACACGAACACACACACATATCCACCTTTCTCTTTCCCTCTCTCTGTGAAGCATGAGGGACCCTTAGACTGGTATTGAGAATTGAGACCTGGCCATTTCGGGTGAGATTTTCGGATTTGGAGGCTCTTCAAATCCCAGGCACCTGGCTGAGAGCCTGCTAGAAGAAGTGAACGAACATTAGGATTAGGACTGAGTGATTGGCCTGCATGTGTTCCTTTTGTCTTTCTCCTCTCCTGCTGTGTGCCAATGACAGGGGCAGCCGTCTCCAGCTAACCCTGTGGACAGAAACGTCTTCATTACAGTGGACGAACTACATCCAGCAGTTAAAAGCAGTTTAAAATGATTATTTTCTTGATGATGCATTAAGTAAGGAATAAAACATGACTGGGAGTGTAGTTATAAGAAAATAGTCAACGCCAGGGCTGTTACCACACCAAAGTTTATTATATTCCAATAACAGCACATTCCAAACTGTTTTATTCCTCTTTTACCACAGCTGTTTAACAATTACACTGTTTTTTTTTAAATGTATGAAACAACATTTTTTTTTTTAACTGTTTATTGCTACATTTAACTTTGTGGAAGGTCCACGAGAACAGTTACTTTCTGTTATCACTTATAACAGTTCTAAAGAGTTGTTCCCTCACTACTCTTTTTTTCTCTCTCTCTTGAAGTCAGTAAGACAAAATAAAATGGTTTGTCATATTACTAAGAAACAAGAAAATGCAGTGTCTTCTGTGCAGAAGACTCTCCTGTGGCCGAAAACATACTGACTGTTAAAAAGTGCTGACGCTAGAGACTCCTTAATATTAAAATAAACATCTGCGTAAAATAACAGTGCTTTTTTTAAAATCTGTTTGAGTCTTCTTCTTCTTCTTATTATTATTATTATTATGTGGCACCGTCACCATACAAGTCCTTATGAATGAGCTGTATTAGAAAATGCACATTAATATTTGAATGTGATTTGAATTACAGTCAGAATTACCGTCACAGCTGCTGTTAGAGAAACTTAATCATTCTCCAATCAGATTTGAGAATTCAACAGCACTGTGGTGGTTATAATATATATTTTTATATGAAAGTACCGTTAATGTCAGTCTATACATTAAGCCGGTGGAGAGTGAGAGTAAATGCAGCACAAATTAGGTGTGAAATTTTAAAACCCGTGTCTAGTGAGAGACGAATGGAATGAAAAGTAGTCTAGTGTGTGTGTGTATTCACTGCAGAAAAGTCTGTGTTTAAAAAGCTGGGTGTTCTTGCTCTCCGTGCTCCACTCCTTTCTGAGTGACACATGGGCCCGTCCGACTGCCTGTTTATTTTTAGAGCCTACGGCCCAGTGTCTATGGTTCAGCTGTCGTCAGGCAGCAGTGAGGTACGCCTCTGCGGCTTTGCGAAATAAACTTCCAACAATGACAGACTCACATCACCTACCACAGACTAACAGAGAGCAGAGCGCCGGACCGCCGTCTGACCGCTGGACACACACTGGACTGGGCACTGACCCAGGGCAACTCTCAAGTACATGTTCCTGAATGAGACGACAAAACACACAGCTGAATGTTTGCAATGTGTGAAGAGCTTTTTGACGTTGTATGGAAATGGTCTAGACTATTTTCTGATTTAGAAATTCTTAGTCATAGTGAATATTTTTGAACTTGACTGGCTTGTGCATTTTATTTCATGATTCTTTTAGTCTCTACTCTCTACATGTGCTCAAAGTTTACACGTCAGTAGTTGTTATTGGGTGTACACGTGTATACTATAATTTCTTCATCTTCATCACTTTTTAGGTATCTGCAATTACTTACTGGTATAGCTATACTCTCAGTCATTAAGCATTGATCTCTTACTTATACACACACAGCTACAGTCAGCTCAAGAATTATTCGCTCATGGGAATGAGCATAAATTAAAACATGCATTTTTAAAAAAAAATTTATCCTGGTCAGGGTCACAGTGGATCCAGAGCCTATCCCGGGAACGCTGGGCGTGATGCAGGAATACACCCTGGATGGGACGCCACTTCATTGCAGGACACCGTGTACACACGTATTCACACACTCATTCTCACCAATTTATCTTTTGTCTTTAGCCAATCCACGCACTGGCATGTTTTTGGGAGATGTAAGGACACCCTTAATACCTGGAGTAAACTCATGCAGACACTGGGAGAACTTGTACAGAAGGTGACCACCGTGCCACCCTTAAAGCAACACACAGCTGTCAAAATTACTGGCACCTCTACTAGTACCTTCTCTGGAAAGAATAATGGTACTGAGCCTCTTCTCTAACATGATTAGAGTGGGATGGCGGCACAGTGATGCAGTAGGTAGTATTTCCCCCCTAACAGCTCCAGGGTTGCTGGTTCGAGCCTCAGCTCAGGTTACTGCCTGTGTGGAATTTCACATATTCTCCCAGTGTCTGTGTGGGCTTCCTCTTGGTTCTCTGGTTTCCTCCCATGTCCCAGAAACATGCCAGTAGGTGGACTGGCTACTCTAAATTATCCTGAGGTGTGAATGTGTGCGTACATGGTGCCCTGCAATAGAAGTCCCTTGCAGCCTGGCTCATACCCAGGGTTCCAGGGATAGGCTTTCAGGTACTGAAGATGAATGAATAGTGGGATCTTGGACCACTTCTATATGCAACTTTTCAGAAATGTTTTGTGAAATATATATTTTATACAACACTTTTTTTTTAAAATCTGTTTTCTTGAATGATGAGTGCCAGTCATTTCAGTCATTTCTTTACAACTCAGTGATGAGGGTCCATCTTAGTAATATTTACATATTGAAATATTTCATGCAACTTTTTTCAAGAGATGTTTGGGGTGGATAAAACCTAAAAGACAAAAAGAGTGTGTTTACATTTTATAATAAATAAACAAACAAACAAACAAACAAACCTTGAAAATACAGTGCAATGCACAGTGCACACCTCACACGTTTCCCTTTAGGCACTTGTTGCTGTACCACCTTAACTGCAGCCTGGCTGAAACCCGGAAGTGCTCTCAGCCAATCAGATCACCGCAAAGACAAGCAGCTCCAAAACATCCGTCATGCCACCGAGGCTCAAAACACTGGCGAAATAAGCGCCGTTAAAACAGTTGTTTTCGCTGTAACGTCACTGCTTTTAGGAAAAAACACGCTTAAATCGCCTTTAGAGCAGATTGAGAAGCGATGGCTGACGGTGGGAATGTTGTGGAAGGGGAAGTAGATGATGAGCCGCCCACCATGAGCTATCCCCTGATCACTGTGTCTGACCTGCCCAGCAGCAGCACGGCAGGTATTTACCCACTGCTGCACTCACAGCCACTTACTCTGTGTTCTCATTATTATCATAGACTGCTTTTATTCTTTATTTATTAAAAGACTTATGTTGAGATTTTGTATGAATCAGTCATTCTCATATGTACATCTTACATAAAAGATTCTGTTGTGTTCAGTCACCAGTTCATCCTGCTGAAAAAGCCAATACAGACCCTCATAGAAACTGTAATGGTTTTAATGGTTATAATGGGAATTTTATTGGTTTTAATGGAAACTGTAATGGTCCCTGTGGGTCTCTGCTGGTAATCTGTTGCCTTCTAATGCTTGCATGTTATGTCTATTGGATACCTTTAAGGACCAATAATGGTAATGGTTTTAATGGTAATGGATGATGGTTTGTAATGGTATTTGTAGTGGAAACCATTAGAATTTCTGTGATGTTTTCTATTTTTTTTTATAGGATATTAGGCACACCAAGTTCGTCTACCATAAAATCAATTTCTGTGTGTGCAGTTACTTACTGTATCCCAGCTGTTCTTCTGCACAGTTTGTTGGAAGCCATGACTGGGGACCGCCGCAGGACCAGGATGTTATTTGCATTCTCAGTACAGCAGTCACACTGACATGATAGCGAGTTTGGTGTTGATATGAGTGTATCAGGTGCAGCAGCGTTATTTGAGTTTGTTAATCGGTGGAATGATGGCAGCAGGTACTCACAGCTCCAGGGTCCACGGTTCAATCCTCAGCTCTGCTTACTGCTCGTGTGGCGTTTCTGTGCATGCTCTCCCAGTGTCCAAGTGGGTTTCCTGTGGGTTCTTCCACTTCCTAAAACATGCTGTTAGGAGGATTGTGGACTCTAAATTGCCCCTAGGTGTGTGTGAGTGTGTGTGTGTGTGTGTGTGTGTTTGTTAGCATCCCACCCAGTGTTCCCACGATTGACTGTGACCCTGACTAGGATAAAGCAGTTACTAAAGATGAATGAATAATGCACCTCAGTACATTTTTTAGATGTACAGAGACTATAGACTCATTTGTAAAGCACATGTAGTGTATATCTGTTTCTGTGCACAACATGTGTGTTAATTGTTTTCTATCCCATTATCAGTGTCACTTTTTTGACCATTTTGTTTGTGGGACATTCTCAATGTTGTGATACCACTCAGTGAGGTATTTAAAAATCCTAGCAATGTTTACGTTCAACACATTTGTACCAGGTACTCACATGACATCTTTCGTGTCACTGCTGTGCTGAAAATCATCCACTACCCAAATGATACTTCATTTCATTGTGCGGTATGCCTAGTGGTAATAAAATTGAGATTGACTGATTAATATCTGGTCGGTGGTGGACCCGTGGTGGTCCTGTTCTTATTGATAGAACGGGGGTTGGAGGTTGACAGATCGTGCAGAGCCACAGATTGTAATTGTGTACTTAAGTGCGTCTATATGGTGGGTTTACCTGATATATATCCCTCTCAGGCCGTAATCTGAAAGAATGGCTTCAGGAGCAGTTCTGTGACAAACCTCTGGAGCAGTGTGAGGACATGCGTCTGCATAATGCCGCCTACGTGGGAGACTTGGACACCATCAAGAGCCTGTTGCAGGAAGACAGCTTTAAACAGTGAGCCCCTTCCACCTTTTAACACGCACATCCTTATTTTGCACAGTTGTTATCATTCCAGTTTTACTATTCTGTATGCGATACCTTTGGGCATGATGCGTTCTTAATATCATTCCTAATGTGATTGTCCTGCCTGTGCAGACGGATCAATGAGAAGTCGGTGTGGTGCTGTGGCTGGCTGCCCTGTACACCTCTGCGCATAGCTGCTACTGCTGGCCATGGCGACTGTGTGGACTTCCTCATCAGCCATGGGGCCGAGGTGGACCTGGTGGATGTCAAAGGTCAGACAGCTCTGTATGTGGCTGTGGTTAACGGACACTTGGACTGTGTTCGGATCTTGCTGGAGGCAGGGGCAGACCCAAACGGCAGCAGACACCACCGCAGCACGCCTTTATACCACGCGGCCCGGGTGGGCAGGGTGGACATCCTACAAGAACTGATCAGGTGGGAAGCGAAGATATGCTGTAATTGGCTTCATGTGAGGCTGCATCACAGCACTCCATCATTGATTATTTTCCTATAAGTGCAGGCACCATTGTGTTTTATTCCTTACATAAATTATTAGTATCATTATTGGTTTAACCAGGGCATGCTGTGCAACTCTGCAGGTTCAACGCTGATGTGGATGTGGACCACCAGCTGGGACCGAGGCCTCTGTTCAGTGCCCGCACCCTCTCCACATTGGTGGTGTGCCCATTATACATCAGCGCTGCCTACCATCATTTACACTGCTTCAGGCTGCTCCTGGAGGCCGGAGCCAACCCCGACTACAACTACACCGGCCCAGTGAGCCGTGAAGCGCTAAACAGAGGCCTGGCCTCCTGCCTGCTGGACGCTGTGCTTAGGCATGGCTGTGAGCCGGCCTTCGTTAGACTGCTGCTGGAGCACGGCGCTGATCCACTACTCGTGCCATGGGAGGAGCCTGATCCCGATGCTATGGGAAGAGTGCGTGTCAACCCTGAGGCCTTAAACATCTATCAGGAGGCCAGGAGTAAGTTTTGTTATTTTATTTGGGTAAAATCTATTTATGTTTTCTTAAAGTGGCAGAAAAACCTGATTTTTCATCATTTTAGTTTTCTAGAATTCAGGCACAGCAACATCTGACATGTTTTCCCAGACCACAAGACTGATATGCACTTAGATTTATTTGTACTCACAGCATATTTTGTGATAAGATGGAAAATGCATTTAGACCTGCGGTGATTTAGACCTCTGCTCTCTTTCAGAATGTCCGAACAGGCTGACTCATTTGTGTCGCATAGCCATTCGGAAGGTGATGGGCAAACACCGGCTGAGGCACATCTCCAGCCTTCCTTTGCCTGATTCTATCAAGAATTTTCTGCTCCACAGAGACTTCTGTTCCCTTTCCTGAAGGAGGTGTGAATAAAACCGAAGGCCCTAAAAGCTGTATTATGGCCTGTAACTGTACAAGGGACACTGGTAAGTTTTTGTGGGCTGGAGATAATGCTGATGGACAGAAAATGATCTACGGTTCTTTGAGATCCAGAAGGCTTTTGTCCTGTATCATGGCTTTGTTGTCACTGCAGTTGCATTGCACTTATGATGGTGGGAGCACATTCCCTAAGAAAGCAAACACTTCCGGTTTCATAGCACATCGTTCTGTATGTTGCATGTTGGTAAAATCTCTTTGTTTACACAAATATACTTAAAGTAGCATATTCTATAAAAGTAATATATTCACCTGAATACACTGCATAATCATGTTATCTCTTGAATATCATTTAGACTGAAGTCTGTAAGAGCATTGGTAATTTATATTTAAGAAATTTTATATGTCTTTTTTTTGTTCATGGTCACTGTGGTGTAAAAGTCAAAAAGCTTAATTTATGATTCTTTCTGAACGGTATTTATATGATGCTTAAGCATATTGTTAAACCTTGCCTTTGCCTTAAATGAAATTCAGATGCCTGTAATAAACAATATTATCCCCACATTATCCCCACTGTCTGTGTTCTCGTGTGAAGAAAGCCAGTGATCTCTCATGTTTCATTAGCCTGTGCTTAGTGTGTCTTGTTTTTCTTTGAAAATCATTTCTCTAATAGTTTACAATACTACTGAGGTTCGAGTCACATGAATATGATTCACGTTTTTGGATTTATGGATCGTGTTTTGAAACTTAATTACCATCCTGTGCAGGAAATGCGGAGAGCCAAACTTCCTGTAGGACCTCTTTACCAGCCACAGACTATTCCTCACAGCTCTAAGAGTCTCAGTAGAGATCATGTTGAGGTCTCGCTGACAGAAATAGCTCCTTCATATGATGTAGGATTCCTCGGAGGTTTCCAAGTATATGGCCTCCTCAATTTCCCAGCAGCTTTGCTTAAGATACTCACTGGGTATCTGGGTAGAAATTATTTTGTGCTTTTTTTTAACTATAAGTTTCAGTGTTGTGAGAGTAAAACCACATATTGTCAAAAACCACAAGCTGTAGAAAAAGGCAAGCCTGGGAAATGTCTGGATCTGCCAACATATTGCTGGCGGACCCCCGTCCCACTGAGAGCTGCAGATTGTGGAGGTACTCCTGCCAGATGAGGAAAAGGTGCGATTGTACAATAACTAACAGATGCATGCTTTCAAATCTCAAGATATCATCATCATCATCATCCTCTGTCCTCCCTGTCTGATTCCTCTTTAATTTAACTATTAGGCATTTCAGCAGAAGGATCAAAGCAGAGACATCATCTCAGCTCTCAGCTCTCAGCTCTCCTACGGAAGACGAATCATCCTCTTTTTCCGACAGCTTCTCAGTTGTGGATCTGGAGCGCTGCCATAGAAAAACCCAAAACCCCAAGAGTGCGCTCGTGGAGTGACGTTTCCCACTGCAATCCTCTCTCCCTTTTTTAGACCCATCTGCCTGTGCCAAGTCTCCCTTACACAGGGTAATTGTCTGATTATGATTCTCAGCCTTCTGTAGTAATTGAGCTACATCAGTTTTTAATATGAAAATGGGAAAATCCAGCTGCATGCCTTCGGGTCTGTTTTTCATTACAGGTGTGACAAGCCAGCAAGTGTTTTCTGGTTATAGTGTTTAGCCATAGATTTTGTGGGTCAGTTTTAACAACACGTTTACATGCTATTGTCTGTACAGATCAGAGCTGCCCAAAAGATGGCACTCTTCTCATTCAAGCACTTCTCTCTTTCTTCCTGAGCCTCACATCTGTTTTAAGAGCTGATGGTATGACTTCCCAATATTATCACTCAGTTTCATAAAAGTATGGTGGATATGCAAGTACAGATAGCTCTTCACGACATGAGAAGGGCATTTTAGTAGGAAAAACTCTAAAGATATGAAGTGTTGAAAGCACTCACCTGAAGTGAACAGCAGGAGAGACTTAATACACTTAAATTTCTTTGATGCAAAGAAAGTCTTTCGAAAGTTCTTAAACCATTGAGTAGTACATAAAATTATTATTCAAACCCATTCAACCACTTAAAACAGAAAAATAAGTAAACCACTATAACAACTTTTATTTATTCTAGTTTGTGTGGATGGCCATGATTATTCCTCTTCAAGTCCCATTTAAAGGAAAGCCTCTGAAAAATGACTATTAATTTAAAACTTCTTAATGCTATGCCTATATTAAGCATTCATACACTGTAGTGTTAGTGACTGAGAGATTGTTTCTTATAGCACAAAATTAGCTACATGTTATCTGTAACATATACGTAGGTTTTTTTTTTTTTTAAACGTCCCATGTTACAGGCTAAGCTGTAGCAAGCTATCACACATAAGCTACTAATTAGCGACTAGTTAGCAGACTGTTTATACAATGCCTTCATTTACATTTATAGAACTTTTTTTTTTTAAATTGTAACACATTTAAAAAAAAATCTTTCACAGCAAGCATTATTTATTTGATTGAATTTCAATAAGAGCTTACTTTTTGTGTCTAAGCTACCTAGTTTTACTAGCAAACACTTTTGTATTTTGGTTATGCTATGCTAGTTATGCTATGCGTTTTTCCCTAGTGAGCTAAATAGCTAACAAATGTTAATTCAGTGTTCAGTGTGTGAGGTATTTCTGTGGTAAATGAAAACTTTTTCAATGCTTTTCCAGATCTATATATGACTGAAAATGAGCAAAAATAACTAAATAAAATAAAAAATAATAATTGTATTTTCTTGTGAATTTACTTTGTTACAGAAACCTAAGGGGAAAACCTGCAGTTTGAGCCACTGCATTATCAGCTGTTCAGATAAAGATGATAAAGGTAAGACATTAGCAATGACAGATTTGCCCTGATGATGATACACACCCTTCCGTGTGTTAAAAGCTCACTTACTGTTATTCAAGTGTCAAAATAATACCAATTAGCACAAGGAAACTGTGTACAGCATTACTGTAATATTGTAGGTGTAAAAGCATATATTTTAAGGAATAAAAAGAGCAGGTAACAGTATCATAATTTCTGGTCCAATATTCAGTACAGAGCTCTAGAATGGCAGCAAGATAATTGCAAGGACCCATATAAGAAAAGGATACAAGAGTCAGTTACAAAAACAATAGATACAACCTTTGTCTATCCCTAAAATAATCATCTGTGAGCTCTGATTTCCTTTTATCTGAGATTATTGCACTTGGATATAGTTAATAAATTGATACACTTATTTGCATCGATTTGCTAACTCATCCATCAGCAGCCAAATTTAAGACCTGGTTGATAATAAAAATGTTTCTGTGGTTCCGGCTAATTTAAAATAATGATATTTAAAGTTTTATCTTTGTATTTCCGTGATTCCTCGATTGGCGTATGATTGTGCCCCACCGATATTACATTTGCAAATAAGTATGTAAAGGTAAAATATATTTTAGAAAAGGGTAAAGTGTTGTCCTTCACAACAACCTAATTGCATTTATTTCAGATAAATCATTTTAATTATTTATTAATAAATAAACCTACATATACAGAACTTTAGAAAAACAAAATATTTTTGCCTGTCCCAGCCAACTATAACTACACTTTGAAATATAATAAATAAAATACTTTGAAATCTGATTATTTTTGTTTTACGTCGGGAAACCATTTAGCATTTCATGCTTGAAATGCATTTTTCATGAGTCACTTTTATAGGTTTTGAAAAATGCCTAAAAATACATTTTAGTCCCACAACATTCACTCAGCAGTTACCTGAACACATACAATCCGATGATATATTTGGAATATTCCACAAGTCACATGTTTAACAGGAAGTTGCATAATCCACGCTTCCTGAAGATAATGAGAAGAAGAACAGTAAGTACTCACTCTCTCTTTTTTTTTCCTCCTATATTTTCATTGATATTGTGATATTGACTGACAAGGACACTTTGAAAGTACAATCCTGTTGCCCAAATTATAGATTTAAAGTAAACTTTGAAGAATCTACTTAATGTCCTCAGGGCACTCGCATGGATTCTTGGTGACCATATTTTGCGTATGTGCTAATTCTGTGCTAAACCTCAACCCTGTTCATTTCAACCATGTTACTCATTTAAGAGCAAAATGCAGCCATTTTTTTCAGCAAAACAATCTTTATAGAAAATTATGTCTTTCTTAGATTCATTGTTGAATTTTTTTTTTTTAAGTTTAATTTTTGAGAGTTACAAAGACTAAATGGCAGTTGATGGACCACCTATTTAATTTCCACACAGTCAATGTTATTGAATGCGTTAATATACCAATATAATCATAAGAATAATGGATATAATTACGATTTAGTTTTAAAGAAAAAAACAAATATGATGCAGATTACTAATAAAATATTTGGTACAGCTTGCATTGCACCGTCTCTTTAGCTGGCCTAAAAGCAGAGATCTACACTGCTGCCAAGATAAATGATCAGTTTTCCACGTCACTGAGTTAAGCCTTAGTTCTGAGTGCATTTAATAATGAATTACACTATGCTGATTAAAGGTCTACTGGTTGGTTTTAATAAAAGACAGTGGACTCTTCATCTGTGTAACCAGAATGAGATTTAGGCATCAGAACATGGCTAGAGCTGTGGCTGTTGCTTGTAATGGTTCTCCTGCTGCATTACAGAAAGTGTTGGCTGCTTTTATTTCAGGAACTGTGAATGCTATAAATGGACGTCTTGCCAAATAAATGTGTTAGCTAGTAATTAAAGGTTTTTAGGTGGAAGTTCTGCAGTGGATGTAGGTTAAATAGGAAATGCAACAGACAACATCAAGAATTTATATGACCATATAAAATGTGTGTGCGCCCATATGGGATATTAAACGACGTATTTCGTTTTTATAGAAATTGAGCAACAGCTGCGTGTTGTTTGGAACTTATTTTAATCTGCCTCTCCAAGTAATTCACACTTGCACTAGAATTTCACTGCCTTAATTACAACACATTTTTCTAGGGGTGATTTCATTTTTTTTTTTCCTTTTGAACTTCCACTGTTGCTTTAAACATTGCTTGGTTTTGGATACAGGGCCAACCATTCCCCCCCCCCCTTACTTATTTGCAGATGGTATGTGATTTGGATCACAGTATTTAAGCTGTGACTCCTGTTAGAAGAATGCTATCAAGAAGTTGAACCCTTTTAATATGTAGTCCAAATAAAACACTATTTTGCAGGATGTTTCTGTTTCAGATCACTATAACAGGAAAGGTTAGCCATGGAGAGTGATTCAGAAATTATTGGTAATTTTTCAATGTTTTTTGTGTCATGAACATGCAGAATCAATTAAACAATGTGTGTCAAGTATTTCCTGTATCAGGCGAAGATGGTGTGCGTGCCGGTGTTATGGCTTTATGATTAGGATAAGGCGACAATGAAATCATTAACAGGGCTTAAAACAGGAAATATAGAATGGAGGAAATCTACCTATAAATTCGTTACTTGGTTTTAATTGGAAAACCAAAATTGCGTAATGGCACTTCATGTGACTTGTTTTCCAGAGGCACCGGTAGTTGTGAATTGTGCAAATACAGGATGGCAGGATCATAAAATACTGTCTCAGAATCTTGGTTCTTGTCACTGTAATTTAAAAGCAGCCCATATAAGAGTTTTAAGCAGTGCCTTGAACAATAATATTAGTGAAGTAGTGTAACTGAATACTTAAACGGTACAATAACGTTACTACGAAAGAGCCAGTGGTTTTGCAGCTGATGTAGAAACTGTAGTTACACTGATTAAATTATTTATGATCTAGAAATGTAGTAAATTAATGTTAATCACTGTTTTATTTTGCCGCACTCATATCTTATAAAACTGATATATACTACCATAAAATGTTGGAAAGTTGTTTTTTTGTTTTTTTTCCCCCCCACTTCCTTTTGAAATACCACAGTCTCAGAATCTTTCCAGCTCTGTAAGTACAGAGGATCTGTAATGGATAGTATTCATTAAGGCAAATTACCCATGGTTAATTGCTTCAGTGAAGCCCTGGCTCTGGGGAGCTGTTCCACAGCTGAGAGGAGCACTGTGCGCTATGCTCTTGGCCCACGAACGCAACAATCAGCCAGCGTGTCTGAGGGAATATGGACAGGAATTGTCACTCAGCTGACAAACCGCCATTCAACAACATCAGCAGCATACATAAAATTAGAAGAAATTAATTCCACAACCAGTGTGGGAATGCAATAAAATGTATTTTCCTGCAACCCACTTTTCCACACTTAAGCCTGGAGGCATGGAAATTAGCAAAAGGAAGGGTTTGCATCTCGAGAGACATGGCCAACTCAAATGGCCTGTGAATCCTATTGGCACAATGATTCATCATGATGCAGGATGAAGTCACCACAATGCATGACACCAATAGTGAACCCAGCATAGTCTATCTCAGTGTAGCATCTTTGTTTTCTGATCCTTTTTTTTTTTTTAATTTTATTTCCATTACACAACATGGAATACATTAACAGACTCCAAAAAGATTCTTCAAACCTTGAAAATGAGCCTGGAGAAGAGCAAAGAATTGGGGTGTCCCGTTTGGAGCACAGCATACTTCTCTCCTCCTCCCCCAAGTATGACCCCTCTGACAGAGGGTGGGAACGGCTCCAAGATCACAACCCAGTGCCACATCAAATCAACCATTTCCTCTCATGATAAGAAGGCACAGACAAGCTTTACAGATCTCCTGTAAAAGCTGGAAAGAGACGTTTAGAAGTCCCATGTTCTTGGCAGGGGCCCTGTTTAGCCCCTGAAAAGCGTCTCGCATTTCGTGCTCTGCGTTGAGGGACGTTAACTTCAGTCCCATGTTGTGTGGAATAAGCTACGCTGTTTCCTCTACACAAGAAATTCATGCGTGCAACCTGCTCTGATTTATTCACCATATTTCACAAAATGTATTTTGTTATGCCTCCAAGCACCAAATCCGAGAGCATGACAGTCAATAAGCGTCTTCGCTGAATTGCGTATTTAGAAGGAAGGAAGTTGAATTTAGGCAGACAGAATTTAGAAAACTCTCAAGTCCAGGGGGCAGTGAGCTTGCATGGACAGACAGCTGTGACGGAGGGATCTAAATTTGAGAAGTCAGCACATGAAAAGAGAAGGCGCATACGGCTGGGCCCATGTGGCAGAACCTGATACTCCCTGAGCGGAGCGGAGCTGAGAAGAGGCCTAAATCAGGCACGCTCGTTTAGAGCACCTCCACTCAGCCACGCTTGTTTAGTGAGCCCTGATTTCTAAAGACTTCTGACCGCTCGCCCCCTCTTTCAGTTTCCTGTCAAAATCATGAATTTCCTGTCGGGTTTGCTTTTTTCCCCTCTTCAGACATTAACACCGACAGGCAGGTGTGCATATGATACTCCCTTTATTGCTCTTGGAATACCAACATTATTGCACAGATCACAGGGTTGAGTTTATTTCACATTTCAGATGCATCAGAAAAACACCAATGTGTAGGTTACATTCATTCTTTTTATGAGTGGTGGCAGGAATAATTGACAGAAATAGAGCAGATGTAGTAGCAGTTCTGTACATTAGATGAATGTGTAGATATCCTGCATTAATTGAATTAGGAGTGTTTATATTGAGCATTGGTTGCAGCAGTGAGTCGTTCTCAGGAGACCCAGAAGCCTTTGGAGCGTTCCATTGGATTGCCTCAGCGTTGCGTGACAGTGAAGCGAGGATCCTGTCCTCAGTGAATTCCATGCTGAAGTATATTGCTCTTGTGGTTTCCAACCGTTTCTGAAGTCTTTGAGCAGCCTGTTGATTTATAATCTCAGATGTCAATTCTTCACAGTGACACTCCACTGAGATAAACCCGGCGCTCCAAGCCTTCTCTATATCAAGGCAAATTGCAGCTCTTAATGTGGATAAGAAAGGGCCTATTCATTAGATTTACTTCAGTGTATAAACTTTCAACACAGTGTAAGAGTGAGTGTCCTACAGAGCTTACAACAAGCTTTTGAACTGAAAGCATTGGTCTAAACTTCAGTGTATTCATCTTAACCAATCCTTTTTCTTTCTTTTTTTTTTCTTTTCTTTTTTTTTTAAATCATTCTGATTAAGTCCTGAAAGTCCTCTGAATATAAGCAACACTTTGGTAGTCCTGTATTCCAGCAGATCTTGATATTTTTCTACCATTCATTGAGGATAACAAGTTTTTGTGGGTGTTGTGGTTTGAAAATATTCTGTAACCCTTATCTTAGTGTACTATGTTTTCTGTAATAAGGCAATGTGTAATGCCTGAAAGTCTGAATTGTCAGTACACTGTTTACCTTGTGCTTTACTGCACATTTGTGAGCAAGTCATTTTTAATAGCGTTCTTTCTCCAAACCCCCCCTGATTTATTCCTCCCTTCAGTCCACAGGACATCCACCCATTAGCACAAACACTCCCTGTAATTTACTCATCATCAAGGCAGGATTCTCACTTTACTGAGGTCATCTTGCTTCTCATTTTCTTGCCCGCACACCATCAACATTGTGCTCCAGTACCACATCCCTGTACTTTAATTCACAGGATAAACAATTGAAAAAAATAGTGAGAACAAAGTTCTCAAGTTTTAGGAAGAAATAATTCGCAGAACCACAAAGTAGTGTGATATTTGGTATGCCGGGCCAAATTTGGACTGGAGTACTCTTAAAAAAAATGTCTTCTGTTGTCCCTTTGGGGGAAAACTTTAAAGATTCTATGCGGAACCATACAGCAGAGTGCTTTCCTATCAGAAAGGGTTCCAAGTAGAACCTTTCAAGGAAGCTAAGAAACTATAATTATCCAATGAACCTTCAGAAGTCCCACACTTTTAGGAAGAAAAACCTTAGTTAAGGACACTTAGCTTCTATTTGGAACCCTTTCGGATAGAGAAACAGTCAGTTGTCGGGCTCTGCAAGAAACTTCTACTGGTTCTTCCAAAGGGCCATTAAGGGTTATATTGTGTAGGGAAGTTTCATAAGATGCTACTAACAGATAAAATCATAGCGAATTACTAAAGCCATTTTCATACATGATGTTTAATTTCCCAGGGCAAATTCAAACTGTACACTCTTTTCAGAAAATTCAGAAGAGCTCTTCTGTCGATCCTCTGGAGGAAGCCTTAAATGTTCTATAAAGTGCCCCACAGAAAGGCTTCCCCTATTTGAATACACTCCTACAAAAAAAAAAACTTTTCAAGGTTTCTCGAAAGAATTTCAGTTACTTCAGGGCTTTTTGCTTCCTAAATGGTTCTATATGAAACCCTCTGTGATAGACACTCTGTGTTGCATCGTTCTGTTTAAAACCTTTGTGTGTTCCTTCCAAAGGACAACCACAGAACCTTTATGTGTGATAAACAGTTACAATTACTAAATCCAATTTCACATATTATCTTTGGTTGTAACGCTCCTGATCTTTTATTTGAGTCAGATTTGAGTGATCAAATAATGTAATAAAGGTTCTTTGATAGACAGGATGTTCTAGGGGTGCTGTTTTCTTTATCCATTTTCTCTGTGTCCTGCTGGGATGCCGTGTGTCTGCTTGGCAAATTGCAGTGTGCAGTGATAGGGAGGGGATGGAGATGGAGCTGAACTAGGGAAACAGCTGGATCTGAGCCCAGCGACGTTCCACAGGTCCAAGCTAACTTCTGCGTTGTGGCAGTTCCTTAATGTCGCCAGCCAGCATCTGACTTTTGACTCATCGATAAATCAAGCTGATTATCAGGAGTGAGTTTGAAATATGCATAGAATTCCAAACATTTCCTAATGTTCTATAAAGTGCTGTATAGTCATGCATGACTTTATAGGATCCAGTAATGAGTATTTACACTGGTGCTACCACGGACCACATGCAAGTAGGTGTATTAGGAGTAAAATAGCTAGCAGGTTTAAAAGGAGGAAAATTGGATCCTTAAGTATTTTTGCTTGAAAATGTCAATGGTCAGCATTACCATTTGATGTCACTGCATGTAATGGACATATGCAGCCTAGAGGTCTGTTGACATTGCTATGTGGGTACTGTATTATCCATGGGGTCCCTGACTGTATTTATTTATTTATTTATTTATTTTTAAATCACATGATGCTAGTGGAGATTGCTATCAATTAGTATCAAGGTTGCTATGGTTAAGTTGACTTTAATTGCAATTTTAATAAATGTTTCAATTCTACATCTGGATGAGATAAGTTCAGGAATAAAAAGCTCCAATGGTTCAAATAAATGAAAGATGGTGCATATTTGCCTTTTGCTCTTACAGTTCTTCTGTCCTGGGTGTTCTTGGAAATTCTTTTACTCTGAAATGCAAAAAAATAAAAAAATTTTAAGAACCCCTGCTTTTTTCTAAGAGAACCTGTTTTTCTGAGAGAGAAATGGTAAAAGCACTTGAATTCTTTTTGTAGTTGAAGTACAGCTTCAAATTCTTCAATTGAGCGAAAGTAGAAACTCTTACATTTACTTAAAGTATGAAAAACATTTTCGTGAAAGATTAACAAACGAAAAAGATGTCTGCCTCAAATCACACACAGATTGTAGTTACTGATGGTAACATTAGCTAAGGCTTTATTCCTAATCTCACAAATGTTGGCTAGCATGATTATAAATCTGACCATACAAATTAGCTGAATGCTATTAATCTCAGTAAATACAAAGTGACAGGTAGATTACAGTGATGGGTATTAGATCTCAGTATTGCCATCACATCAGTTAAAGTTTAGATTTAAGAATTTAGATCAACTCCGTGAAGCTGTCTGATGCTAAAAAGTCACCCGATGACTTTGAAATATATGATTATAAAGAAATGTAGCGATGTTTGAAAAGGTATCGAGTAGAATACAGCCTTCCTCATTCGGGTGCTGGAAAAGACTCGAGTATAACTGACTGGATTAAGTCTGCCTATTTTCCAATTTTATCATGTCACTTCAGTTTTTTTTATGTCACTTAATTTAATCTCCTGCTAATGCAAATTGCTTGTATTTATGTAAAGCATTTTGAATTGCCGTTGTGTATGAAATGTGCTGTATATATAAACCTGCCATGCCATGCCTTGCCTTACCTTACCTTGCCTTGCCTAGGAAGTAGAGCTTTTTCGTTTGAAATATAGTAAGTAAAAGTCACAAGTATTAGTTAAAAGACAGAACAAGAACAGATACATGAAAAGAGGAAAACTGGAGGTGGGAAGTACTTTGTTACTTCCCACCTCTGATGATTGTAGACCCCCTCACTGACTGTGACACTGCCAGCACCGCCTGAGGCATCATGTGCAATCACTCCCTCTATCATAAACACTCTTACGTTTTAGTTTGGTTCAGACCCACCATGATAAACAGGAGGCAGAAACATACGGCATGTGTGTATGTGGGTGTTTATACTGTTATGTGTATGTGTATGTGTAATAGAGCCAGTCTAGGCTGGTAATTGCTTTTGTGTATTTTCTTCTGTCGGAGCGTGAGGAAGGGAACGAAGTGCACTCGGCCCAATTACGCTTCTCTAAAGCGCTGCGTAAACATTTCAGCTTGTAGTGCCGTCGTATTTATCGCAACACACTTCTTACAGTAATGGTGGTCATATTTCTCAGATAAAAAGGGGCTTGGTGGGGAAGAGGACACAGAGGAGGGTAGGGTGTGCTTTGCATGCAACCGAGTGCTACACACTGTTATTCTTCGCTCGGCGTTTGATGGGTGGGAGGTTTGCCAAGGAGGTTGTGTGTGTTTATAGTGTCAAATGTGTACCACATGTGGGATCAGGTCTGCTCTTTTGCCTGCTTCCTCTCTCTCTTTCTTTCTTCCTTTCTCTCTCCATCACCTCCTCCACCCTAAACAGTGTGTCCTGGTGCACAGGAGTGCCTTTCTTGTGTCCCTCGGCATTGCCGTGCACCTGCTCACGAGTGAACAGTCACTTCACCTGCAGTAAACACACATTTTGGTGCGCGTATATACGCGTATATACTGCTTAAATGTATGCAAGTGGATTAGGATCCATATGGCTCTGTTTTTTATTTAACATTGTGAAAGGTATGGAAGATAGAAGCGATATCATTCGGAGAAGTGATATATACTACTCCCGCTATATGATATGGAGTAAACCACGACCAGCCTTATCTTCCAATATCAACATGTTCCAATATCAAATCAAGATTGACATTTTGCACCTTTTATCCATTTAAAGTTACATTTAATGTTGTGAAGCATCTGTGAGACAGTTATTCATTATAACAGCTATAAACAGTCGTTCCCTCACCAGCTCAAAGTTAACACAACACAAACTGCCACTTGTCATGTTACACAGAAACCACAAATTCCTCGGTCCTAACGACTTTCTCATGATGGAAAACTTAAAGTTACAGCTTTAGCTCTGACTGTTATGAAGCACTGGCACTGGAGACTCCTTCCAAAAATGCTAAATAAACATCTTCTCATGGAAAACTTTATCATATCAACATACAACTTTTTAAAAATACATTCATGTTTACGAATCCACCATACTTGCTCCTTTGCAAGTTTTTACTATAGAAACAATAACATATTAGAACGAGAGGATTAATATTAACCTTGCAGCAGAACGTGTCCGAGCTGTGCTGTTATAGAAAATTAATCTTTCTGACCAATCAGAATCGAGAGTTCAACAGTGCTGTGATGTAGTCATTTACACAGTCTCATTTGACTGATAACTCTATTTTTGAAAACTTCATAAACATGCACCCAACTGCCTCACAGTTCTCCAGGGCTCCACTGCCGTGTGCTTTTACTATACAGTACAGTGACCTCCTTGCACCCCAGCTTTTGCACTGTTACATAAATAGCTTCTTTACCCTTTGATTTATACTTGTTTCTTGCATCTTTCATTACTTCACCTACAGAGAGGGGTCCTGCATTAAAATTCAAGTTTAAATCAAACTCTTTCATTGCAACTACCGGACACTGTGTTGCCTTTTAGAGTCTGACAGTGTCGTAAAATACAGTAATGAAAGCCTGAGAGCACAGCATGCTCTGATAAATACAAGCACTGGGCCAAAAGCTCAGACCCCTCTGGCTTCCTGCTCTGCTGCCACTCACTCACCTAATTCATTTGAAGAGCTCAGATAGCTCAGATCGAGAAGAACGAGAGACAAAAGGCGAAACGAGGCCCAGTCTCATTCTTCATAGGGAAGTAAATATGCTTTTGGCATCATGGTGTCCAGCAGCCAGCTGCCTGGATAAAGAGCCAAGCCCAGGACAAAGGACAGATGTTACGGCAAATGTGCTTCCTCGGCGAGGTTTATTTATCCAACCTATTTATACACACTTTGTTTATTTACTTCATTAGTCCTCGTAGTGCCTGTCAGCAGGTCACTTCCATTGAGAAATTAAGAGTGTTTACTGTTTCCCCCTCGACCAAACACACGCACGCACATTCTCAATCCCAGAGCTCTACAAATGGCAGAGCACTTCCTACTGAAACCAAAAAGGCCGACATATCTCACAGTTTATCTAGAGACGAATGGCACATTATTAACCCGACTCTTTATCTTCAATGTCAGCATCACCACATTATTTAGAAACACAAGTGATTTTCATTTATTTTTGTATTTAGCATTTGAATCAGCTATGTCATTTTTTAAAACTGCAGACTTGTCCACAGTTTATGTTAACATCTGTCCTCTTCAGCCGGCTTCTGATCAAGGCGTAGAACCACCTTAATCTGGTCCCTCCAGCCAGATGTGTTCAGACGTATTGTCCTGCTGAATATTTAAATTCCGCGTTTGTTTACAACAGCTGCTGTTCCTGCAAAATGCAGACAGCATGTCCTAATAGTTTCCTTTCTATGATGAAATCGCCAGCGTAAAACTGACCATTTTGGAAGTGCAGCTCGATTCAGCAGACATATTAAGTTATATCCTGTCTTGCGTTTATCCACGATTTTGATGAAATGCAAGTGTCCAGACACATCTTCATGCCAACTGTATTTCTCCAGCATGAGGTTACTATGGAATGTACGTGAACAAAGCCAGGCATGCTTACTAGACTTCCTGACTATAAAAGTAATCCTGGACTAAATAATATGTTGTTTGGAATCTCTGTCTATTTTAATCTAGAACTAATTTTAGCTCGAATAAACCAGGCATTAAAATATAAATAAAATATGACAGATGAAAGGACTTTATTGATGTGCACCAAACATGGAAATCTGAGCGCAGAGCTTTTTAGCAGTTTGTCAACGTTAAGCAGTTATTGGTTGCTCTGCGGCCCACCATGTCACCTCCTGAGGCGCAGAGGGAATGCCGTGTGCGCTATTTCCCTAGCTCCTAATTCAAAGCATCTTTCATTGAGCGAGGCTCTGAAAAGGATGTGGCTAAAACAAATAAAAGAATCATAAAGAGGGGATCAAAGCAGGCCTGCAAATCCATTCCTTCTGGGCAGAGAGACTTTCAAATAAAAGGAAAAAAGGGAAAAATCCCACATCCCGACTACACATCTCATGGAGCAGGTCACTGCCGAATGCGTGCCTACGTCGACTTGACAGAATGGACACCATGAGGTCTGGATTCCAGTCTCTCCGTTTCAACATGTTCCTCCTTCTCCGTCAAAACTCTCCCTATTGATCAAGCCTGCAGGGGATGCTTTGTGTGTGTGTGTGTGTGTGTACGGGGTTTATAGAGACAGATGTAGGCACAAACATGTGACAATTATAAAGCGCAGGCCACCAGGAAGACGATAATGCTCACAAAGCCTGGGCAAGAACATTTGGCTTGCAGAGGCAGAGTGACATTTGTGAAGATGTCTCTCATCACAGCTGTTTTTTCCCCCATCTGACAGAGCTGAGTGGTCTGGTCCTCATCCTCACATACAGCCTGCTCTAAGATGAGGGCTTCACTGTGACTCCTGCATTATGGACATGAAGCGGCGACCAAATCCAGATCAGCATGGGCCTTTACACGCAGCACATACTTATAGCATGAGTCCTCCTCCTCACTCATAATTTGCAACTGCTGTCATTTTACAGTCAATTTGCAATATGTAACGCTCTCTGTTTCACAACACGTTTTCTTCATGAAAGAAGAAAAGAAATTTCATATTGAAAAATCAAACAAAGCCAGCGGGTGTTACAAAGAACTGTTAATTGTTGGATTTATTTCACAAAGGATTAAAGAATGTTTTTTTTTTTCCAAATAAGCCACGTTATGACTAATTTTCTGCTGAAAGAAAATCTTCAAACCTTTCATACACCAGAAACATATCAAGATGGTGAGAAGTACGTATTGCAGATTGAGAGCTACATTCTCAGTTGTATTAAATCTTTAGCTTTTCCAGGAAAACAAAAGAGACACTGTATGACAGTTTCTGTGTACTCAAAAGAGTACGAAAAAAAAAAGGCCTTTGTAATCACCACAAAGGACATACCAGTGGGGTAAGACAATAAGTCATCCAGCAAACATACTCTGATGTTGGTAAATGATCCAAGCACTTTTTTGACTTGTGGTCTGTCTAGGATCGGAGATGAACAATACTGCTGTGTGGTGGATTTCTGACCTCTGTATCATGACTATAAACAGAAAGGAATAAGTCTTATGTATAAAACTGACATCTCATGATGTAGACCTCTCTGTGGACTTGTAGTTTCCCAACAGCTTTGTAGTGACACTAATATTCTCTGAAAGCAACTTTCAAATGCAAACAGTTTATGCTGGTCAGATTTAATTCAGGCTAAGCTGATCGTCTGCTTCACTTATAGCATGAAAAAAAAAAAAAAGCTTCTCTTTTTTTTCCGAAGCATTTCTGGAACTTCCGTGCTCCACGGAATGACGGGAAAAAGTGGTGTAATCAATTCCAGCAGGATGAATAAAACGTAAATCTGATACGCTCGGCCATCATGGAAGTGTGAAGTGTGAATCACGTATGCCATGGAGCAAGGGGCATTGCGTAATAATGATCTGCCAGCCCCTGCCGATTGTGCTGTGCAGGGTCTCCTCTGATGCAGCCTTCCAACCTTGAAAAGGAATCGTTCCCAGCTATTAAAATACCTCCAAAAATATGGGATGCTTATCAAATAATAAGAACCACATTGGGCCATTTCCTCGCCAGCCTGGCAGGGACTTGCTCAGGCGATATCTTCACCTCTCAGGTCTCCTTTGAAGTCGGCGATCTTTTGTGGGCTCTGCGTGTCTGGGAATGCAACATACAAGCCATTCGAGCTCGGCAGAACACGGACCGCTCAAGGGTCAGGACCCTGCTGCGGTCTGAAGTCACCTCTTAGAGCTTACTGCTCTTTCTGCACTTCCGCCAGGACACATGATCGGCTGTCAGCACGAGGGATAATCACAGATACAGCCATCTCCCTGAAGGAGCTTTAAAATCTAGAGGCTACATTGTGAAGCGTGTTTTGGTCATTTCTGTCTTCCGCCTTTAAAAAAAAAAAAAAGGATGATCGGTTCTCCTTTCTGAGAATAAGGATGACCAATCTAGATGGGGCTTGGGTAATCTTCATATAAACGGCATAAAATATTTTCCACAGTGCTGTTTTTCCAATATTAAATGGTTGAGCTAATTTAAATAGAGGCAAACTGCAGGCGTGCTCAGATCCGAGCCGTCAGAATCAGTTAGAATCAGTTAGCTATTACTGTGGACAAACATATTTCCATACAGGGCCATTCAGTTTAAGAATAAAGTCTAATCACTAAGCAGTGATATGAGAGAGGAGTAAGTACGGTAAGGGATTAGGGCAAGGTAGGCCAGGAAGGGACAGATGCCTTTAACAGTGTATGAGGAAGTTAAAGAAGACGTCCAAATGACAACTGCAGGTGGAGTGTGCTTAGCAAACCTGCAAAGATAAATAGTGTTTGTTCCAGTTCCAGATTTAAGACTCTTTTTAAAAAAATAATACTCTATAATATCTCTCTCTGGATTAAAAAGACAAATTCAATTCAATTTTATTTGAATTGACAATACAAATACAAACAATACAGTTTATCACAAAGCAGCCGGACGTAGATTTTAGATCCATAATGAGCAAGCCAGAGGTGACAGTGTCAAGAAAAAGTCCCTGAGATGACATGAGGAAGAAACCTTGTGGGGAACCCATACTCATCTGGGTGACGTGATAGTAGAGTTAGAAATCATTGCAGTACGTAGTTGTAGATGAGTAAAGTCGAGCACTAGTAAGAGTGTTTTTAGATTTGACCCAAATACTCGGCACCATTCTGGGCTCATTTGGAGGAGGGGCTCATAATCGCAGGTTTGCTTTCACACACAAGAATTTCTTATGAGCCGTTGATTGATTGCACAATTCCATAGATCACATTTGTGCATGCAGGTTTCAAAAATGGTAGGCGTTAGGATAATCTGATTGCTGGTTTTTATTATTATTATTCTTATATTCCTTACGTACCAACACTTAAGTAGCGAAGAACAGCACTTTCTGGAAGCTTGGCATGTCCTGGTGCAGGAACACGCTTAGCCATGCAGGCTGCATTTTTCACGATTCTCTCAGCGCAAGCGCATAAGGTGAACTAATTACTGTGCTTTAGTTCTATGAAAGTCTGGTTTTATAAATCAGTAAGGTGTTCTGTCTCCTCTGCGTTTCCTGCCATCATGAAACTTGAAACAGGAAGTAACATGGCAAGTTGAACCAATCGCCATGCAGCACCAAGAGTGGATAGCTTCCACACGTGATATGGACCGCACACCATTCGGTTGAAGCGAGCCCTAGACCACTGTTTACAAGAGGACCAGGGATTGGTTCTCTGGCCCGCTCCCAGGCTCAAAAACAGATTTCCAAACGTACCCTACTCTCTGGCCAAATGGCTCAGAATCTGGAAAAAAAAAATGCAAATGTGAAAATGACCTAAGTGTGTTGAAAGGATGTTCAGAATAAGAGTCCAGGGCTGGGCACAGACAGTGTTTATGATTACACCAGCAGTTCTTAGGCACAAGGCTACAGTATCCAGGTGAGATTATCCACTGTAGCAAGGCTGAGTTTACTCCCTAGAGTACAGAAATACCTTCTATATAAGAATGCTAACCGAGGTTGGGTAAATACTACCGGGGCATGTGGTTGTAAGAAAGGCCGCCTGTCATTGACATTTAAGTCAATCGTACGTTCACAATCACGTATGCATTCCTCATGCATGCCTCATATTCTTCGTGTCCAGTCCAAAACGGCTCCCTCATGCAGCTCTTTCAGGAGGAAATTATTTTTCATTGCCCCTGAAAGAAATAGCCATTGCCAAGCACTTTCTTCTAAGTTGAGTTGCCAGATCTTCTCTAAATCCCCCAGGCCCCATTTTCCTTCCCTGCACCAGAGGAGTAATAATGAGTATTTGGGATCAGGGTCAGTGAGCATCAAGGACCAAACGATCTTCTTAGCTACCTGCATGCAGCACTGAGACATTTTATATTGAATGTAATGACTTTCTAAAATAGTATATACATCACTTCCTTTCATCTAGTTTTTTCTCCATGGCAACATTTTTACCAAGCTCATGACCATGATTTGGGAAATACCATTTTACAACTTTCATAAATTCTTTCTTTTTTTATGTCCATGTAATCTGTCACATCTTATGTATTGCGACTCTAAAATAATTACCAAGAACCACTTTGGCCACATTCTTTGTACTTGTGGTCTCTTTTGAAGAGTTTGTTTTTGTTCCACTTTTATGTAGTTGAATTATTATAGCTTTCATATAAATGTTGAAATTAAAGAGAATGTTAGGTTACCCACATACATTCCCGTTTGGCCTGTCAAACTTGAGACTCTCATGCAGGGAATAATCCTCATGTCATGCTGTCATACAGCAAGTGGATCAATAGTGGAACAAAATTCAATTTAATAGTGTGAATCAGTTTTTGATCATGCAGTGACTCACAGGCTTTAGGTAGAACATCCTATATGGCCCGTTGCCAGACACATCACCCACAAAGAGGCTTTAGGAGCGCTGTCAAACTGACTGCTTCGATTTGACCCCTATCAAATCAACAAGTAGAGGGCGACTCCCTTCTTAATGATTCAGATCCTGACCCAAAGTAGCCAGAATTATTCCCATAGGCTTGCAGCGGGCCCTGAAGTGTCTGGTGTATGTCTGGTTGGCTTCTCTCGCTCACACCCGATGTATCATGGAATATGATGAGCCATTGATCCTATGTTTTTTTCTCCATGGAAGCACTTTCATCCTGTTTCCTGTTTCTGTGATTCTCTGATTGGTGTTTATGTTCTGCAATCTGTTTCTCATAATCTTTTGCTTTTTTTTCCTTCTTTTCTCTTTCCTTTTCAATTTTTTTTTAATTTAGGAAATAATGGCGGATTATGGGATAAAGCACTTGGCAGCAGTTGAAACGCAGCAGGAAGTGCAACACCTTTGGCAGCACGAGATGCTCTGGCAATGTATAGTTCCGCATGACTCGACACCAGATGACTGCTAGTGGTGTGACGTACTGCTGATGGACTCAAATTCTATAAGAATCCTATTTATTGTAGTCTGAATTGTTTTTGTAAGGGTGTCGCTCTGCATATGCTTTCTTTGATCTTGCTTTTTTTTTTTAATCTACACTTAAAAAATATATATATCTGTCCTCGCCGCATAACTTGCTTTGTAATGCCTAAAGTATGCCTTTTCCTCTCACTGTGTCTTCATGGGAAGTTAAAGTGATACCGCAATGACTGTGACCTTTCACCAAGCCTTGAGGCTTTCTGCAATTAGCAGTTCCAGTCACATGGCTTCTGTGGAGGCTCTCACTTTGTTCTCATATACCGCTTAATTATGGGCCCTAACCTTGATAACATTCAAGTCTAACATTTAAATTTCAGTCTCCGCTTTGAAGTGAGCAAGTGTCGGAATATTTTATGAAAGGGGTCCGATGCCTTTTTATTGTTAGTGATTTGTAAAGTACGTAGGAAATTCTTGTCTCTGTGCAGGCAGCTGGATAATTCGCACACTCTGGCATGCAGCCCTTATCGATGTTTTCTTTTTGTGCTTCGATGCATGCATGCTTTACATGCAAATGCCTGCTTGTATCTTGGGCATAGAGAGAAAAACAGACTGGCACACTCCCGGCGTGGGATCTCAGGGGACATCACCCCTCAGCCGTGGCACCCCCTCACCCACCAAATTGTCCTTTTCACGGAAACCAAGCAGGCCTTCAAATTGTTTTCAGATGTGAGCTTTGGGTTACAAGAATGTAGTGCGGCTTCTCTCTCTCTCTCTCTCTCTCTCTCTCTCTTTCTCTCAGAGGTTGAATTAATTTATTGCTGCATATTAAAATGCTTCAAGAGTCTCCCTGGTTTTAGATTTAATATATATGCGTGGGTGGCAATTTCCTCAAAGCTTTTTACGGTTTTGAAAGGATGCGTGTGTACGGTACGTGGAGTTAGGCCTGTTTTCTCCAATTAATGATGCATGCTATTTTGCTTTGCTGGATCCGCACAATCAGGAGACTCCTAATTAGCTGATTCATCAAAAAGAAATTTCCACATCATGAATTTATTTTTTCAGAAAAGAAATCTTCATGCATGACCATATACAGCATTTATTTTCAGGGTACTGCAAAGCATTTCACAGTCTTTCAGTCTGTAACACACCGTCTCTTATACGTGCCAGGTTTTTTTTTTTTTTTTTAAACACTATTTCTTTATATCTTTGGCAAAATCACAAATTCTTTTCTGGGATACATAGATAGGTGCATGACTTTAAACCTTGAGGGTTTTCAAACACTTCTTCATGTTGTGTATGTGTGGGTGGGTGTGTGTGTGTTTGTGTGTGTGTGTATATATATATACATTGGATGAAATAAGGGCTGGGGGAAACTCTTCACATTTTTATTATTGGTTTTACCCTTAAATAACCTTTTTGTGTGAAAATAAAACTTAATTTCAGTAAGAAACCAATGCCAGTAAAGCTGAATGTAGAGCACTGTCAAAAGGAAATGGGCAGAAGAAGTGTGGGGGTCAGTTTCTTTTTTTTTTTCTCTCTCTTTTTCTCAGGATGTTTTTGGAGCTGCTTATTCATTCTGAGGCCAGGCTGCTGAGTGGCTGTTGATGAGCCAGGATGCACAACTGCCAGATTTTGGATGCCACACCTGACAAAGATGGAGACTATTATTTATATTTCATTGTGTTTCATTCCATTGTGCTTGTGCAGGCTGCTTCAGGACCTGACTCAGTGTAATAGTGTTTATGAAGGATGACTCAGAGGGCCTTAGCCATTCAGAGATCACTCACTGAGGCAAGGAACATATCTATAAAACAAAAGTGTACTTCCCTCTCTTATTTAGGTAGTGTTTCTGTGTTTAAATGATGAATTATTTGAAAGCTTACTCAGTTTATGGTGTTCATAATGGGGATCAACTAGTCACCTGAGGAATGTATTATAATTATTAGATTAGTTTGCCAGATTTTATGAGAGACACAATAGGTTTTATTTTTCCTACCTATTTAATTTTCCCTATTTATTTTTTAGATTTCATTGTTAGGATTCTCTAGGTTTAGCTATTTTTTGTCACACACCTACATAGTCTGACCAGTCCATTGCAAATTGTTGTAG
Source organism: Pangasius djambal (assembly GCA_022985145.1). Classification (NCBI taxonomy): domain Eukaryota; kingdom Metazoa; phylum Chordata; class Actinopteri; order Siluriformes; family Pangasiidae; genus Pangasius; species Pangasius djambal. The sequence goes on from CM040979.1 coordinate 21,472,066, forward strand.
GAACAGAATGAAGAGTCAGTCTTGAGGAAATAACAAGGTTTTCTTTAGACAGCAACAGTGTCTTTATAATCTTACATAAATATGAAGATCTTGCTGATGCCACAATTAATGCCAAAGTCTCACCCTTCCTTCAGTGAACAGTCTCACCTGGATACTATAGACTTGTCCCTAAGAACTGCTGCTGTATTCATAAAGACTATGATACTCGCACTGAACATCCTTTTCACACAATTATAGCATTGTTTGATCCGGTATCACCCAGAAGACTCCAGTTTCATTCTGGTTTCTGTCAAGGTTTCTTCCTCATATTGTATCACAGAGTTTTTCCTTGCCACCATTGACTCTGGCTTGCTCATTAGGGATAAATTCACATATTTACAATATATATATTTTTTAATCCATTTATTTCTGTAAAGCTGCTTTGTGACAATGTCCATCGTTAAAAGCGCTATACAAATAAAATTGAATTGAATTGAATTGAATAAAGGTTTCTTCCTCATGTCATCTCAGTCCCCTCTGGCTTGCTAATTAGGGATCTAAATCTACATACAGATTTCTGTAACACTGCTTTGTAACCACGTTAAGTTAAGTGTTGGCCTACACTAACCCGGTATATAAACATCTATTGATACCACCAGGCTCTTGTCTTAACCAAAGAACTTCTTTCATGCAGCTTCTCTTCCTCTTTCAATTCACCTGTGAAAGATGACAAAGCTCAAACTCTGACAAACAAACAACAAAACCAGGGACGGCCATTAACCCAGCCGCTGTATTCTTTCCTCAGTGACCCCACAGGCCCGAGCACTGTTCACGTTAGCGCCTGGCTGCTGGCTGCACCTGTGCAGTGGACATACAACCCATTGGTCTTTATCTCATTGAGTGCTAAGAGAAGAACGGCCTAATCATTCACATATGTCCTGTCAACACGATCGTCTTTCTGAAGGGTCTCTTCACCTTCTGCAGTCCAGGGTGAAACGTCTCAGTTTCTACCTCATCTCTCCCGCTTTGCACATCCTCAGGAGCCCGAGAGCTTTAACCCCCTGAACCATGAGGCCATTCAGCAGCTCTGTCACAAGCATTTGAGATCTGGAGGAACAATCAACACCCCCCTCCTTAGTCTCACCCACAGAGAAAGAGAGAGAGAGAGAATGAGAGAAAAAGAAGAAGGGACTCTTGCTTGCAAGTCATCAGAATATATGTCAGCTCTGTAAAGCTGTGGCTCAAACCTTTGCCGTCTCTCTTGTGGCGTCCTTGCCCAGCCCACGGGTGGACTGTTTATGCAAGTGGATTTTATGCACATGATTGTTTTTCCAGACAGGCTGTGTGATGCAGAGGGCCGGAAAAAGAGAGAAAAGTGTCCTGTAGCTTTAATGAGAGGAAGACTATGTGGTTGAGTGTGTCACGGCTTTGCTCCCGAAGGGGCCACTGTGTGCGCTGGTGTGGACGGCCATGGCATCATGATATAAACACTCATTCCCCTCTATAAAGCCAAATATTTTGACCAGCCATCTTTCCAGTTGCTTCCTCCAGAGCAAGTCAAATCAACTTTAAAATTCTCATTTATGCTTAGGAAGGTGCTCATCACATCCAAATGTCTGTTGCCATACAATTGTTATTCCAATACTCCTTACAGCTTGGGGACATGATCTGGGACATGGTTAATCTCCTTACCATATCCAAGCCCTTTCAGAGAGATCAGAGGAAGTAGAAAATGTGGTAATCAGGGAAATATGTTGCAATCCAAGAGGACCAATCATCTGACATCATTACAGAACAGCACTGAAGAACATCTGATTGGACTTTTCAGTCTGATTAAAGCTAGGATGTAAAGCTACTATCTGCCAAAGAATGATCAGATTTAAAGACGCCTGTGACCAATCTCCATGTAACTGTAAGTACAGGCTATACAGAGCACACTAAAGGGTGGCACCATCTACTTATGTATGGAACAAGGTGGATTTGTTCCCTGGTACAAAGTAAATGGTTACGTAATGACATTGCATTAGTAATGTACGACATTAGCGTTGGCTTTTTAGTTGCTCCGAACATCCTAATGCTAAAGGAATTTGGTAGAAAATTCATACAAACTACTAAATGATAATTTAATCCAGCACGAGCCTGATGAGTTGCCTGTGAGTAATAGACGACTCAGAGATGTGATTTGAAGCTAGAAAGGGAACTTCAAGAATGATTTCAATTCCTATTATTATTATTAATTTTACAGTGGTGGAAATCACAACCCTCCATTATTAAGTCTATTATAAAGTCACTTAAATTAACTTGGTTTAATCCGAACCTCAGTAACTCAAAAGCATGTCAACCTGGACATTGAACCTACTGTTTCTGTCAGTGGATATATAATTGAGATGTATGCCTCTGATAAATAGCCAGAATATTATTCTACACATTTGAACAATGACCCTAATATTTGAATATATTCGTTTAAAAATTATCATTAAAAGTAATCTGTGCTGGCGATCAGTGGAAATTGTATGATGCGAGTCCCAGGCTGCAAAAGATTTGACAACCAAATGTCAAAATTTTAAATAAATAAATTACAAAAAAAAGATTTTTGTTAGAAGTAACTGAGGAAAGATCAGTTTTGTTATAGCTTAATGTGTTTATGTTTACAGCCCAGTGCTTGACAAAAATCTGTAATGAACCACATACTGTAGCGTAATTTGTAGCATAAACTGTTAGATAAGTGACAAACAAAATATCCAGAGAGCAAAATATATTTTATTATTTTGTTGTTGTCATTAAACTGTTCTGACAGTTTTACACTCTTCTGGCAGATTAAAGATTTGACCGTGTTGGAGCTCATTTGCTAACAATCTGATATGTTCAATTACTTGTTACAGGAAACTGACAGTATGACTTTTGGTTCATTTTAGGTTTCTTTGACAAAGTTCAGTATCAGTTACACTGAAAATTATTAGCCACAAAGAAATGATTTCATATCCGGAGGCTGCTGGTCAAAATGGTCCTGAAGCAGGTGTAGGGTAACTGAAGCTAATATGCCTTTAATCCTGTGTTCATTTACATTTCTTGTTTTCATCAGCATAATTCTAAAGTCAAGACGGCTGCAGATCTCAGGGACTAATTGTCCACAGATGTGTTGCTGCGCTGGACTGAAGACCCGGTGTTTCACACACCTATTGAAGGAGCACACACTCCAGTCTCCTGTCCTAAATTAGGATAGGATTTTCTTCTAAATTAGGGCTAAATTTGGTTTCCTAATATTGAGTAATATTCCAGATTAACAGTCTGTATAAACATAAAGGTTTGAATAATACAACATACTTTCTTGAAAGCTTTCTCCACTGCTGAACTCGAGACTGCTGTTTATTAACTAACTTAGTCCAGCATTATGTCTTTCCAGAAAGTCCACAGATAATCAAGTTGTAGGCCAGATAAATCTGTGCCACCTTTGGATAAATATATATATATATATATATATATATATATATATACATACATACAATGTATAATCAGCACAGTCATAGATATTATGTTAAAAGCATTAATGTAATAATTTAATTTGTAAAAGTCACGTTTATAAACCTACTGCTTTATTGGACACCATGTGTGGCTGTAAGTGCATCTGTATTGTATGATACAATTTAAGCTAAATAAAGTAAAAATAAATAGCTTACATAAATTTGTCCCTAGCTACACATGCACGTGACATTTGTTTCTGAAAAGTTCCCTACATACAGACTACATGCCTGTATGATATTAAATCTTACAAAAGAAAATTATACAATTTACATCAAACATTGAACACTTGTACCAAAAGCGGGTTGCGGGTTGCGTGTGTGTGTGTGTGTGTGTGTGTGTGTGTGTGTGTGTGTGTGTGTGTGTGTCAGCTGCAGCAGACTGGTCGCTCTGCACGGCAGAAGGTTCTGACAGTCCTCTCATTTTTGCCACTTCATCTCTGAACAGCTTTTATTCGTTGCTGTTTAACCGGCTGTCTAAACAAAACACATTAGAAGTGCCATTGGTGAATATATTTAACATAGTCTACTGTTTATTAGTTATATTTAACGAGTCGTGTTTGCTATATTTAATACTCATTGTTTCACTTCGACTTCTTTGTCATAATCTAAATGTTCTTGCTCACTGATATCCATGGCTTAAGGACAATGACTTCAAACTTCAGGGGCAGTTTAAGTTTTTTGCTTAATTTCGGATCAAATTTAAGAAAACTTTAGTTAACCGTAATTAAATTAGCCTAGTTGAGGAAGTTTAGGAAGGTCACCCACCTTAAATGGGCTAACCTTTAGACAATTCAATCATTTCTGCATTTATGTTGCAGAGTATTTCCCACATCACTAGAATGATTTTTAGTTCTCATGAACATAGTCTGGAAGTAGTCTTATCTGGAAATAGAATAGAAAACTCCTCGGCCCAGCTAAGGTGTTACACAAAACTTCTCAAGGCACGTTATAGGTCTATGTAGCTCACTATTGTAGAGCAATTCAGTTTTTGTATGGGAAAAAAAGCTCCTAAATTATTTTGTTATTATTCACACGGCTCAAGGGAATACCTGCATATTTAATGTCCTCCCATATGACACTGTTAGGGATGTGCCCACAGATACAGCCGAAACCACATACTAAATAAACTAAATCACTATACAGTAATATAATAAATAGTAGGCTTTCAAATGTCCTTCTAACTCCATCTATGGTAGATACAGTATGCCTTACTGTTACTGCCAGTTTGGATGTTTCCATGGCAACCAGTGAGCATTATCATAGTATTCGAACATGGGGTATAGTGTAGGCCTACTTTCATAGGATACGTTATAGGACAGCTCCAGCAAAGCCCACTCTGGACAGGAGCACAATGAACTTTCCATCATGTCAGTACTCATGTCAACTTGAGTACTTTTAGTAAGCTAAATTAAAGCCTCGGGTTTATTTTTAGTTCGTTTCATCTGAGATATTGGGCTACCATGATTTTGAAAATAATATAAATATATGTCTATATTGCAATAGGCTTTTTTCATACTTAGTTTATATTATATATATTTTTTTGCAGATAGCCTTTAAGAATGCCTTTGACAAAAGAAGAACATATTGAAATCATTCTCATGGCTGGAAGCTGTCACAAGGTTGCGATGGACTTTAACAGGAAACATGGCGAGCACATCACACACGACACTGCTGCCAAACTTATTAACAAATTCAAAAAGACTGGGAGTGTCTCGGACGAACTGCGAGCACACCCGACGTGGTGCTGGCACACACAGTCCCCTAGGCATGGAGACTTCTGGGACACCTTGTATTTAGATTTTTTTTTTAATTTTCAATTTTCTTTTAATATTATATTAGAATATAGAAATCTAGGTCCTTTCAGAGAGCTGTACTATTGACAAATGCATGTTTAGGCCATGCAGCTGGTGTATACTGAATGCTTTTAATATCCTGGGATTTTCTATTATAATTTGGACTGCATAATTCAGTAACTAATAAACTGGGTGAAATAAAGCTAGTCTGTAAAGGAGAACTTGTGCTGTAAAAAAGACTTGTTCAATGTTTAAGTAGCTTGGTTACTTAATACTGAACTTCACTAGAACTTGAATAATCTGGACTGCATTCAGTATCGTAATAGAAAGACGCAAAGTAAAAGGATAACATTGTCAGTAGTTGCTGCAGTGGCTGCAGAAGTTCTTGCCAGGCTTGTTGTTTACTGGCCATGTGGTCTGTCTCAAGAGTCCGGGCGCAAAGCTGCTCGTTGTGCATTGCAAATAAGGCTTTTCATGTTATTGTAAATATTGGTACATCCTTTGAGCTGTATGGGAAACGACTTAAGAGAACTTTATAATTGTGCACGTGTTTTTTCCCCCTTTTCTCCGTCTGTATTTTCAAGCTCGGCTGATCCATTTGAATGCGCCCTCGCTTCTGTGTTTAAATGGCAATGAGAGCGCTATTAGGAGGAGGCACGTGTCCTAATGAGGTCTTTTTCAAGCCACTGAATGGACAGAAGCACCCCGCTGCGAACCCTGCGAGCCCTCAAGCTATTTAATCCCTTCTGGATGGGCTTAGTGTCAGGAGAGGCCAGTCTGAGGACAGAGCCCTAGTGCGCTACCGTCGCGCTCTCGAGTGCCCGGAAACGTATAAAAGCAACAGGTCGATGTAAGACACGCACTCAGTCACAAGTCACTCTGGTAACCGCTCAGACTTTCTAATAAAGCAGTGATGGAGGACATGCTGTTTGACTTTGACCAAGATGCAACCACAGATTTCGCCTTCTGGGGCCAAATGGACCCCAACTTTCAGTTTCAGTCCCAGCTCGACTCGCTGCTGTTCGATGGCACGGCACTGACAGGTGAACTGTCTCCGTGGTCCTCCTTCGGGTGTCAGTCCGTGTTCCCCGACGCGCAGCTCGCTTTCCCGGAGCTGGAGTCTCGCTCCCCGCAGGCCGAGGCGGACAGCAGCGCTGCAGAGGCGGAGCAAGAGGCGCAGAAGCGTGGGAAGCTCAGGCCGCGCCGCCTCGCCTCCAGCCTTCACACACACCACCAGCATCATCACCAGCACCAGCACCAGCATCAGCACCACCCCTACCGCGTCCAGCGCCACGCCGCCAACATCCGCGAGCGCAAGCGCATGCTCAGTATCAACTCTGCGTTTGAGGAGCTGCGCTGTCACGTGCCCACGTTCCCCTACGAGAAGCGACTGTCCAAGATCGACACCCTGAGGCTGGCCATCGCCTACATCGCCCTGCTCAGAGAGATCCTCGTGTCCGGCTGCGACCCCAAGGCCTATGTAGACGAGTGCATGAAGAATGGCTACAAAAATCAGACCAACGCCATCTGGAACACGAGTGGTGAGGCTTGATCCTGCGTGGTTCCAGTTCATACTTATATAATTTATACCCAATAATTTCTCATTCTCATTCTATAATATCATTCTGACATACTTTGAATGATAGTTCATTTTTATTTTTAAGGATTAGATCAATGTTTTCATGAATGTGTCATAAATGTGATTAACGTTTTAATCTTTTACAAGATTCAAAGTTCACAGCATTATAAGTACATATTATTCTTATGACCGAATTAGTACAAGTGCAGTTTAGTAGAAGTTTGGTTTTACTTATTTAAAAAGCTCAGGGGTTAGACATTTCATGTTTCCACAAGTCATAAGTCATAAGATATGAAAAATGTACGTTTTAGTCCCACACCATTCACTCAACCCTATTCCCTGAACACATGCAGCCCTAGGAAATATACTGAACATCCTACAAGTCACAGTAAGGTAATCTCTACTGTGGATAATAATTGTTTTAATAGCAATACATGTGTAAAAAAAAAATTATTTTTTTAAAATAAACATGATTATTTAAATACAAAATACTTTCCTTAATAGCACATGCGACAAGTGTCAGGTGCACAGGAGTGAATGGGTGTGAAAATGGAATGTGACATTTCATATCACACATTAAAATCATATTTAAAATGATTTGTATGCATTAATATTGTTATTTGTGTGTAAAAATGATTAGCAGAATTGAAACATTCCCTTTCGCTTCATTTTTAGTAAAGATTATTTTTAGTTCTAAAATCATTTTGGCTCAAAATTGCTGTTTACTGAATGTTGAATTCTTACTTTATTTAATGAGCCGTTTGGTGAAGGACCTGAAACGCGCACGGGAAATCAGGGCAAGCAGGAGCTATACTATCTCCACTTAATTCTTTTTTTCTCAAGAGTGAATATGCAAATATCGGGGAGCCGATCTGATTCTAAATAAGGCTTCATCTCTTAAACAGACATTATCAAACAGTCCTATTTATTGTTCATTATTTAAAGTATGTTTGTTTTTTATTCCCATCTGTCTAATTTTTGGCTTTTGTGCTCAGAAGCTTTGTAACACAAGTACTTTATCTGAGCTCAGTATGCAGCCTGTGTACTTTACTTAACCACATCTCAGTGCACCCTCTCATCGAGGGGAACATTTTAATGAATAACTGGCTCCTATTGTTAGTCCTGGCTTTAACAAGCCTGTGAGTGTTTCATTGGTCATTAAAATGTATCTAAAGACTTACATTTGTCCTGCTTTTGTCTGCTTCACCTCCAGATCTGACAGCTCGTCTTTCTTGGATAAAGTGGGATTAGTTTGCGGGACAGACTCGCTCGGCTCGGGGGAGAGATCCTGCTTCCCCCCACCTCACTGGCAGCTTGGCATCATGGCACATTGACATCTGCACATTTCTCACCGTGTCACACGTCTGCACTTGGCACCCGGGATGCTTTTTATATTCTAATTTGTTGTGGGCAGAGAATGAGACTCAGTGTTTCGCTGTGCCACTCCAGTTGTGTGTTAATGATGAATGAGACCAGGTTTAAGCCTTGGCAGGGCAAAGACACTTGTCTCTGTGGGAGATAAGAGGACTGCTAAGAATCTTGGGGCGCCTGTTTAAGTGTTTTGTATGTGTTTCAATATGGTCGCAAGCTGATGGGTGAGAATTTGCAGCATGGCCATTGAGCACATTTACATGAAAGAGTAGTATTGTTTTGCACTGATTACACTGAATTGAAAATTATAACTATAAACTGTTTAAAAAAAAAAAACTTGCTGTAACTTTAAACAATATTTATATATTTATGACCCTTACTATTATTTATTAAGACTATCTTATTTATTTGCTGTCTGTTTTTCTTTGTGTTCTTCAAAATATTTTTTAAAAGATCTGATTTTGTTCAAACCTTAATACCTCTTCCACTGTTTCCCATTAAATATCTTAACAGATGCACATCTCAGTGGATGAATTTATTTCTCCGTCATTTCATGTGATTGCAAATAAAACAGCCGAGCATGTTTTTATTATTATTTCCCTTTATGAATCCAAATCATTTTTTAAGGCTTAATGGAAAAATAATTAATGTACCGCTGAGGTAAATGTGCATTAGTACAGGTGCATGTGTTTGCATTGGCCCAGAAAAATCAGTTCCACTATCCACATTGAATTCACAGCTGTCCTGTGCTAGCACATTGCCATTCACTCACAAGACTGTGCGTGCTTTAGCAATTTCCCTTTTACTAAAGGCTAACTCGGGACCTCTGAGACTGCACTCGATCCCCTAACAGAAAGCTGGAGCACGAGGAGGGACGGGGTTTGGTCTCTGGTTAACACACACACACGCACACACACATTTGTGCATAATACGATGAATGCTTATGCTTCCTAGTGTGCTTATAAAAATGAGTGCAGGTGAAAAAGCTCAGTCTCAGAATGCACCTGGGTTGCAGGTGAGACATGGGCTATGTCTCTTCTCTGTCCTGTCCTGCAGGTGTGATTTCTTAGCCGTTAATGGCCCTCGGTGGAAATAATTAAGCAGGCGCATAGAAAGGTATGGGAAGTTCATTATGGTCACAGTCAAACCTAAAGCTTTAAACCAACTGCACCTTAACTTTACAGTTCGTCTTTGGGTTTCTCCGTCCTCTTGTGGACTCCGGCAGTCCAGTCTCATGGGTTTTGCTTTGTTGTAGTGTCACCTCTCGAATGAATATCATTCTCTTGACTGCATACATTCCTGCTGTTTTACACAGCCTCTGTGTCCATGCACTTACAAAATTTTGGACGGATTGTTGAGTCTCTCAGGCCTCGTTTTGAGAGTTTGGTGCTTAATTTATACATTTGGCTGACTCCTTCCTCCAGGGCGATGTGCTTAACAGGACCTCGACTCCATCTCCGGGCGCAGCAGCAGGTGTGTGATGGCTCTCTCAGTCCTAGCCATTGATCAACCTTACATTATTCCTGCTATGCTATTGCCATAACAGAGGCTTCAATTACACCACATAGGCAGTGTGCTTCTCCGCTTACATGTTGTGTGGCCCAGGAGGATGCTGTGTGTCAAGTGTTACACGCTGTCTGAGTGATTTACACTTCTAGGTAGAGGTAGAGCTCTGTCTCCTCATTGGAGACTCTTTCTGCTGTATGGATCAGGGTGATGATTCAGTTTTTATATCATCTGTTTAGGTAAAAATGTATTTTCTCATGTTTTTTTTTTTCTCCCATTCGGCAGTGGCAGGACTTGAAGTAATTGGACGTAATTGATCCATGCATGATTACTCTTGTCTCCCTCTAGTGGAATGCCATGACTTGCGTTTGTTCCAAGTTGCCAGGTGCTAAAGAGTTGCCATAGCTCAATATAGATCAAGTGTCTCATATCACCAATCAGTACGTAACTACAGTGATGATACCACAACTGAGGTGTGACCCATGTCTCGTCTTAGTCTTTTAGCAGCATTGGTTAAATGAAGAAAGCATGCATTAAAAAACATTTTTTAAAACCCATCTCAGGAAACAATATCTCATTTTTGCATGGTTTCTTTGCTGAAAAATAGCTGCAGTTTGATCTTGAATGTGTATCAGGGATGAAAGCAACAGGAAAGCAACAACAGAATTAGCAAGTACACAAAATGTGTTTAAGTAACAGACTTGTGCTTTCAAATCGATCTCATCATGATATCACAAGATCATGAAAAATAAAGAAAAGCAAAACTAAGAGGTAGACTTACTTTACTTCTTCCCATGATATTCAGGAAATTTGGATGATGCAACTTTCTGTCGAACTTGTGGAATATTTTCCATAGCCTATAAAAGATGACTCATGGATGTTTCAAGCATGAGATATTAAATGGATTCGCACACAATAACAAATTTCTTAGTACTTTAATGACTATATTTCAAGGTAAAGTGCAGTCATAGTGAGCTGGTACAGTCAGAAATGTGGTTTCAAGTGCTGTAGATTTGAATTATTTATCTGAAATACCATATCTTACTGTGAAGGACCCTTTCCCTATGTTTAAAGCACCTTTTAGCTTTAGTTTACATACATAATTCTGTGAAATCACTCACACCAACTGGATGAAGATATCTTTTTTCATACTTCCTACACATAATAAATTCATCCTGCTAACTGTATCAAGTTCCTGATTGTTTATCTGTACGTGAGGTTTGGTTTATTTAGTAAAAGTGATCAGTCTGCTAACGAGGGCAACAACAGGAAGCCTTCTGTACACAAAGAGGCAGGTGTGTTTACGGCATCTCCTTCAGAACCAGCATGCTTTTTATCCCATTTAAACATAGATATAATTCGTCTGGAACCTTTGTCACAAAGCAAACTACAGTGTTCATTTTGTTTGCATACTGCATACAAACATGTAACACTGTACTTCAACTTCAACAATCAACTTCAACAACTTACAGCCAAAGAATACCATCTGATCTCTGAAGAGATTTATTTAACTTGGAATGGAAGTAGTCGGATGGTTTAATCTAATTCAAATGAAGTAATAAGAAAAGGTGCATATAGTACAAACGCCACCTCTAACCCTAGTCTTTGTCATATGAATTGAATCGAATGGTTACACATCTGGAAGTGTGAAACCATGCTGAATAGAAATCTAAATATAAAACATCAACTACTGCTTTACCTAGACAATATGTACAGCATTTATCTTTTATTACAGATAACTGAGTATGCTTATAAGCATTACCTACAGCTACACTTACAGGTTTTAGCTTCATTATATCGAGGTATATTCAGGAGAAAGATATATGCTATAAAGATACAGATAAAGATCTAAAAATTGTATATTATGCCACACTGATAAATGTTTATTCATACAGAACGGATTAAATGGTTTTGAATAAGTGAAATCAACCTGGACCAGATCTATCATGTTTCAAGCTTTAAAACAAATACATAGTCTGCATTGTTTTCGGTTTGCTCGATATTAATCTTCACAAATCCTTGCCTTAGGTACAAAGAAAAGGTCAGGTCTAATTGCTGAGGACATGCTTTCCCCATTAGTGTTTAAGATTATTAACATTTAAAAGTCTATACACATTACTCTGTTTAAATTATTTTAGAAGTTATTATGAGAACATTTCTCCCCTTAGTTGAAATCACAGATTTTGCTATATGTTTAGTTATTGACCAAGAAAAAATATTTTATCTTAAAATCCTTTCATTTCTTTTAACAGATATTTCAAGACATAACTCTAATCAATTAGATTAGACACCAAAAGCGTCTCTGTATGAACAAGTGCAGGATTTTGTGTACTGTCTTCCTTTTGTGTACAGACTTTCGACTTACACTTGACTGTAAATGTCCGTCTTGCGTTTACACCAGTCATGGCCCTGTTATTCACTTGTGCCTGGCCAATCAGCAGGGTAAACAGGTCGTGTTTGCCCAGGCTCAGTGGGGGAGTCCTGGCCACCTGGTCGCACAGCGCTGTGAGCCTGAGGCTAACCTTGGCACTAGGGTCACAAGTGCATGTCTCATTAAAATATACTGCTCAGAAAAGGGTGTGTGAGAGGAGAGGGAGCTGTGTGTACATTTACTGCAGTAATGAGCTGCAGACTCCAGTCAGTGCTTCAAAGCTACTAATAACTAGAATTTCCCATTAAAGTTTAACAATGAATGAAATAATGAATGTTACGAGTTGCCAGTAGGTAGAAAATGGCTCATGGTTGGAAAAAGCTATGTGGATGACAGCGGAGGTTACTGACGGCTCTGATGTTATCACAAGCCATGTAGCAAGCAGCGAGACAGTATTATACAATGTAGAATAAAAGAAAGAAAAGATAAAAAAAAGACCCTAATCCTAACCATAAACAATAAGTGAATAATTTGTAAAATTTGAATAATAAAGTGAAATAACACTCCAACATACACTGTAAAAATGAAAGGTGTTAGAAAAGGTTCTTTAAAGTGAGGCCATAAAGATAACATTTTGGTTCCATTGATTTTCAGTCCATGATTATTTAACATCTTTTTGTTATTTTCATGATAAACCAAAGAATCATTTTCAATCATTTTTCCACATAACATTTATGACGCTGGTTTATGTAGTTCTCTGTGAAACCAGCAAAATAGTTGAATATCCCTTTCTCTAAAGCATGGGTGGACGTAGCAAAGTATTTCAGCATACTGAATCAAGAACTTGGAGAAACTACTCTAGCCGAACATATGAAACTGCACAGTAGATCAACATATGGGGAAAAAAACAGTCTGTAGTTAGGCGAATCTAGTTTTCCAAAGATGAACCAGCTCAGCTTCTGTCAGCTTCTCTGCTGTGATCGATCACATGCATTTATGTAAATTGTTTAGCTGAAGGCATTTATTCTCCCCTTCAGGTTTTGAGAGTCTGTTGCACATTAATGTGAAAGTGATAACATGAAATGCCACTACAAAGCAAAATATCCTTTGAAATTGTCTTATTTATGGATATGAACTAATCACTAATGGTAAGCATTAAAACATAGCTGCTTTGTATGTAAGGAATTTTATGTAACTGGACCATTTCAAATTTTAGTTATATACCCCTGCTCTATTGAATATTTTTCAGGCACATTTATTTTTAAGAATGTTTGCAATTGTTCTAGAAGAATTATTTCCCAGTTGTCAGGTAAACAAAAAAAAATACTGATAAGTGAGACCGAGTTAAGATTATTCGATATATGTGTGTGTTTATTCATTCGTACAGTGTAAGTAACAGATGTGTCTGATGTATTTCCATCCTGATGCATCAGAAACAGGACTTCCTTAAAGCCAACCAAATGGAAACTACCAGACACTGAGCTATTACTGGTTTACAATAGTCCAGCATGCTTTAACCTGAACTTATATAAAGTGCAAATAAATGTAACTCTTAAGCTTGGTACAGAATCATTTCTCACATTTCTTTACTCTTTTTCTCTTTTTTTGAGTAGAGAATTGCAGGCTTGGCCTGTCAGAGCCCAATCCAGAGTGTGTGATGGAAGCGTTCTGGCCCATTTGCTTCACCTCAGCTGAAATCAAAGCGAGCAGCGGCAGCAGTGTTCTGGGGCCCCTGGCACCCTGGAGAGAAGCCACGCAAAGCCTCCATGATCCAGCCCTGACAGCACACACAGCGGTTGAAGCCTGCATCATATTAAACAAACCTAAATGCTTCAAGCTGTTACACACTCCCTAATGCAACATTTATGAAGGACCCTTTAATGAGATTTTAAACACACCTTGTCGTGGGGGTTAAAAAAGAAAATGGAGGTAGGTACGCATCAGTTAAATTTCCTTGTGTATAGGTCTAGCTTGTTGAATTACATTAAAAATTCTGACAAATGAAGTTGGCATGTAGGTGCTGGACAGTTATAACCATAACGCTAGAGATAAAAATTAACATCTATTATAGGGTTTAACAATCACCACTGCATAAAATGACATCTTAACAAGTAAAGATATGAATAAAGGGAAAGTTATCTACTATAACTCATTATGAGTTCATTATATAACAAATACAAGACCATTAAGCCTATTTCTAGACATTTTTACTAATTATTACAGGCCTAATATTGTCTTATTCTATTCTGAATTTTATTACTTCAAACTGAAATTAGTAATAATAGCTTACATAATATTATATAATATCTTAAAAATATCAATAACATAATGGGCTTAATTATGGTGACTGTTTATTTCTGCTATAATGCAAGTGATAACAGGATCCAACTTGTTTTGTGGAAGTTCCACAAGATAACTTTAAACAGATAAAAATTACAATATACCATTCTTTAATAGATAATAAATCTAAAAAAGTGCTGGGAAACTGTTCAGGGAAACACTTCAGGATGTGCTATTATTGAAAAATAATCAACTTCCGGGTTGTAACAGTAACTCAGCTTCACCCTGGGCTCCTTCACACGACCCAGTCATTGGTTAATTTCTAATTTCTAAATTTTAATAACAGCATGTTTCCAAGTGTTTTATTCTTTACATAAATTACATCTAGGGTCTGAGTTCAATCCTTCTCAATGCTTCACACAGGCATGTCAAAAATGTTTCTGAGATAATAACAAAGTAAGTATATGTGGGAATTCCTATTCCAGTTTGATTTTTTTTAACATTCAGAATCCATTTTTATTCTATACAAATAATTCTTCCCTTCCCATAGAGTGAACAGTACACTGTCCCTTGGGTGTTGCTCAAGCAATTCCCTTGAGTAAAGTTGACTTACGATGAACTATGTGTTACTGTCATTGGGCCCTTGTCCTGATGCATCGAAGGGTGCGAATGAAGAGCTTGTGTATCCAAACAGCAGTGTTTGTTAGAACATGTTTACACTCTCAGTTCACCTAAGTGTGTCACATTCACACCACCTTTACAGCCTGTGCAGCAAAGCACATATTGACACTATGCTACTTGCTTGAAAGGAAAGAAAATGGCAGCAGCCTAGATCCAGGACACTATGCTGAAAGTTTCTGTATGTTTTGGCACCACAGGACTAAACAGGTGAGTGTGATGCTGCGCGCAGTAGCAGCAGCACAAGTTGATGGCAGTAACACTAATAGAGTCTGAGGTAATAATGATGAAAAACAGCTGCTCCCAGTTTTCCTGCATCATCTGTTCATCATGGTGTAAAGAACATATTGCATGCATAAGCTCACAAAACCAGTCCATGCACCTAATCAACAAATGTGAGATGCACTAACACACAGGGTACATCTGCCTTCACTTAGCATCAGCCAAGTTCATTTCGGGCAAGGCCTTATACATTGAACCATAGGATACATCTGGACTGTAAAACCACTGATCACATCCTACAAATCATCTCCTCTATGGATCACACCAGCTCTTCCTTCTTCATACGCCATTCATAAGCAATATCATCCTCTAACATACACAGTACCCACCTTTGTCCTACTAGATTGTTGAAGGAAACATCTATCAAAAGCTTGTGAGGTGCCAGTGCCACACAAAGTCACTCGATTTCTCCTGTTTCCTTTCTGTTTATTGCAGCCTGAAAGCAGCCACCGCAGCCCTCTGCCAAATCATATGACAGGCCTCTGCAGAAAGGATTCCAGCTTATTAAAGAGTTCCAGGCCATGTGGAGCTGATTTAGAGGTGTCAGGGAGATGTAAACGCGTCATCTTAGCAGAGTGAAATATGGCATTACACATCTTTGATCTGATGTGGGTCATCTCTAGAGCCTGCCTGTCAGTTCAGGAGAACAAGAAGAGTACTTATGAGGAACAGTGAGGAAATGTGTATGGTATTATACCCGCCGTCATGAGCTCATGTTCCAAAGGAGCTGCAGCATCCATATGGAGTCTCTCTGAAGCTGTAGGGGTGATGGAGGAATGCAGGGTAGGGGAAACAGGTCTCTCTCATCTACTTACCAAGACTGAATGGACAGATGATGTTTAAATTATGTCTGGGATGTGGTACCTTCAAAAAGCAGGAATAGTTTAAATACAGTTCGTGATTAGGGTCAATTTTACATGAAATTATGACATTCAGTTGTATGTATGTACAGATAAAAGGTATCTAGTGCTGGACAATTATCGTGCTGGACACTGTGCTGGATGTTCCTTGTTGTATTCAGTGCTAGGGCATGTATAAATCTCTAGTAGGGATTTTTATTTTGGCCAAAAACTTTCACAAGGCATCTGGTTGCGAGCAGAGGCGTGCATCAGGACTGGGATCCCACAGGACGCAACTAAAATTCGGTTTTTACTTTCAGATATGAAGCTTGCGGAACAAAGGCCATGTTAAGATGAATGTGCGGCACTGCAAATTGTACAGTATTTACAGCATCATTAGTAACTGTCTGGTCAGGGTCATGGTGGTTTTAAATCAGGCTACTAGTTTGGGAAATAGAACCAGCAAAATTTGTTAGAAATTATCATGGGCAGGTGCAAACAAACACAATCACTGCACAAGCTGAATAAAATAAAATCAGTCCTACGTGATAGTGAAGGAGTTCATATTTAATTTAAATAAAAAACAACAACAACAAACAAAACCCTTCAGTTTTAGGCCACACCCACTTTCTGGTTTAAAGATATAGATACAGATATTTGGAGCACTAAACAGATACAGACACTGTCACTGCGCTTCTCCCCTAGTCACTAGATAGCAGGGTATATTCTCATCTGCTGTGCTTTTACCTGTTGATGTTATTAAGGTCGATACTATAAGTTAGTTTTGTGACTGGCGTTTGTTGCATTATTTCGAATTTTAGCTCTACTCTATTTACTTTCTATCTTTCTGCCCTTTCTAAAACTATTTTGCACTTGTTTCAGGTCTACCGGTCAGAACCCAGTCTTGTCCCACTTGTATCGGCTCATTTAACTGCTTTCTTTCCCAGAAAATCCTGGCCAGGATTTTAAAGAGTGGCTCTTGGGTCAGAAACCATAAATTCTAAAGAGTAAGGTCTATGAATGATCTCCATCATGTTTCAGTCTGCCAGCAGTGTAACTGCAGCTTAGAATATAAGCATGGAGTAATCCAGGCTTAATAGGCAGTTTCATAAAGTATTTTGAGATGATTTCTCTTACATAGTTCAGGACTAGTTCTGAAATTATGCTGCCAGTAGTGATTATCAAGAAACCTTTTTTTATTGAAGACTGGACCAGGCTTAATGTGTGGTAACAAAATAAATTCCTGAACAACTTGCAATTCATATCATTCTAAAGCTCTGATACACACTCAACTTCTCCGACTTCCCAGAAATCAGACCAAAATAGGCTACCGATTCTCCCAAAAGCATCATACAAACGTTCATGTAGAGCAACAGCGGAGCAAGTGTGACTTTAAAGAGGTTTGTTTGTGGTGAAAATGACCGTAGTGTTCTGATATATTTAAAGCTTAGATCCTGGAATAGATTGTGAGATCATTGTACTCTCTGTGACCGTTTTAGGGACCTGTACTCGATTCGCATGTGCATTACATGTGCATAATTGAATGAAATATCAAAAGAAGATGCGTTTCACATGCATTTCACAATTTAAAACCTAACAAAACTGACCACGCTTCACCAGTATATAAAACATCCAACAGCCTCTTCTAAAGCACTGGACGCTGGTAAAAGAAATCTGACATGCATTATTATTGTCTTGTACAAGGAGACAGTCCAGACTCTGCATTGAAGCGGCAGAACTTGTGAGGCTTTGCCAAAAGTTCAGCACAACAGGCCGCCTTGGACATGTGGTTGGGGTATTGTGAAAGCCTGGACGTTTTTTTCTGGAAAAAAAAAAACAGGCAGAAGACTTTCATCATGGTTGAAAGAACAGATTCTGAGGAACATCAGAAAGCACACCTTGACTATTTATTTTGTTTTTGACTAACATGGACCCCAACTAGTACATTACAGTGAATTTAAAAAAAAGCTTCTTTTTTAAATAAAACAAATAAATCAAATATATGGGCTATTACAGTAAGAGGGTTTGTACTCGTTTCACGATGTGCATTGAGACAAACTGGTCTTAGCTTATTAATTGCTGCTTAACTAGCCAGTGATTCTGGTTTCGTAAGAGGAATTCGTATCAAAAGACAAAAAAAAAAAAAAAAGATTTCCAAGATGAACAAACCAGTTGCACTACTGCTACTATTACTAATACTACTAAAAACAAAGTGGATTTGTTTTAAGATTTCATAAATGTCCTGGTTATTCTCCACTGTGCTTTCAGACATCAGTAAAAATCCTCAAAACAGTCTACTATGTAGTGAACAGGGTGTTTCAGACACACCTGTTACTTTTTAGAAATTATTTTAATACATTATGGGAGAATTCGTTAAAAGAATCATATGATTGTGTGATTTTAATTAAGCAAAACAAGCGAAGATGCATTCTTCACTCCGATGAAAAGATGCCTAAGGCCACGGGCAGGAGCTGTGAAAAACTCGCACCATAGAGTCACGTGCGGCGCGCAAGGTGTAAAACACCAGACGTCATATATGAGCGACTAAAGCGCGCGGCAGGAAAAAAAAACCCGAGAGTCAATCTGTTTAACTGTTTAACAGAGAAAGTCATTTAATGGCCATGTTAAATGTCTATTCGTTGTAGTTTTTAAACATCGACATTAAATAATAATAATAATAATTATTATTATTATTATTATAATAATAATAACTATTATTATTATTATTACTATTATTATTATTATTATTATTATTATTATTATTATTATATAAGTATTGTCTAATATTTATATAATTTGTATAATTCAATTAAATTATTAAACATCCCAAAGTGTGTATTGCCGCACTGATTATGATGATGATGATGATGATGATGATGATTGTTATTATTATTATTATTATTATTATTATTATTATTATTATTATTATCATAGTTGTTATAACAATTTCAGAATGCATTAATGCTGAAAGCTTAGTGTGTAGACAGGACCATCAGGTATAAACGGGGCAGCTCATTTTTGTACAGATAATTGCTATAAATAATTGTATACTATGGACACGACAGTACTTGACATGTAGCCAGTGATTTAACTGATCTGAGATAGTTACAGTGTTTTTGTTGTTGTTGTTGTTTGTAAAGAACTGATTGCTGACTATTGAAAATTTGATGGTTACTACTACTACTACTACTACTAATAATAATAATAATAATAATAGCTCTTCTTCTTATCATTATTATTATTATTATTATTATTATTATTTGTTGTTGTTGTTGTTGTTGTGAATTGATGAATTGTCGGTTGTGCTTACCCTGCCTTCATTAGAAGATATTTATGGGAGCTTTCTCTTGATGAAAAGGGAGGCTGCTTGTGTGGCGTCTCAGCAGAGACACAGTGTAACAGTGTAACTTAAACCTGCTCCCTCCTGTGCGCTTGTCAGCCAATCAGACGCGACGCCACCTCCCCCTTCATCTATTTAGCATCAGAGACTGGACTAAAGTTTCCAAACCCATCAGGCCAAAACTTCCTCCGGGACCAGAAGTGAGGAGGCTTGAGTGCCCATCAGAGCGAAGAGCAAAACGAGAAGACAGAACACACACACACACTGACACACACACACATACACACACTCACTCACACACACATACACACACATACACACACACTCACGGTGAGGTGGAACATCCAAACTCCTGAAAGCTTTTTTTCTGGCTCTTGTCATCCCGCACGGATTTACTTTCTCACCACGGATCCGCAGGCGGAGAGCGTGTTTTCCCCCGTGCCCTTACATTTCTTTAAACGAGAAATGGAAGAGAGCTCGAGCTCCCCCGTGTCTCCGGTGGACAGTCTCGGGACCAGCGAGGAGGAGCTGGAGCGCCAGCAGCAGCAGCGCCAGCAGCAGCACAGGCGCTTCGCCCGGAAGAGGAGACCGAGTAAAAAGTCCAGCGAGGAGGACAGCTCTGGAGGAAGCCCCGGCTCTGCTAAACGGAGCAAGAAGGCGAGTCCGAGCCGAGCGCAGTCCTACGAGGAGCTGCAGAATCAGCGCGTGCTGGCCAACGTGCGCGAGCGCCAGAGGACTCAGTCTTTGAACGAGGCGTTCGCGTCTCTGCGCAAGATCATCCCGACCCTGCCCTCCGACAAGCTGAGCAAGATCCAGACGCTCAAACTGGCTTCCCGCTACATCGACTTCCTCTATCAGGTGCTGCAGAGCGACGAGATGGACAGCAAGATGTCCAGCTGCAGCTACGTCGCGCACGAGAGACTCAGTTACGCCTTCTCGGTGTGGCGGATGGAGGGCGCGTGGTCCATGTCCGCCTCGCACTAGCGACGGCCAACAGCGCGAGACACTTCTGCCACACGGGTATGACCCCCACACACACACACACACTCACACACACACACACACACACACACACGTTTTTTTTTTGTTTTTTCCCAAAACAAAATTCTGCTATTTTGTTTACGCATGACTTTAGTTTTAAGGTAAAATGAAATAAATTGCTGCCTGAAAACTGAAACCAACTGAAATGTAAATAATTAAAGTTTATCATGTTACCTAAACAACAGTGGTGAATTTAAATGAAATAAAAATATGATCACAGAATATTTAGGTGGTTTAAATGGATTTGGTCTGCTACAATAATAATAAAAATAATAATAATAATAATAATAATAATAATAATAATAGAAGCTGTATGGTTTTAATAATTAGAATGAATTATAACTGGGCTTCTGAAAGTGTTCAGTGTATTTAAGTGTGTTATCAGTGATAAAGCCAAATCCACTCCTGACAATGACTGTCTCTAAAGCATGAACTCTTTATAATGCCTTTAATAAATCAAAACTTGGACGTTAATCTAGCTTATTTTTCTTTCTTTTATAGTTTATTTTTCTGAAGCGTTTATGAAAAGAAAAAGGCTATGTAATTATTTAAGATGGTGGAAAGTCAGTTTATTAGTTTGTAGAAAACGTGAGGTTGATGAGGGAGAGAGGCACCACAGGAATGCTTCATTAATTCTGGGTAATTTCTGTAAGCTCTATGGAAAATATTTCCTCTCGTAGCATTTAACGGAGCCTCTTGCAAAATGAATCTTTTCTGTAGGATGTAAGGTGAAAAAAACACAAAATAACATGACAGTTCTCCAACAACCGCCTCTCCTTAGCATTAAACTACACTAACGCTCCATACAACGAGAACAACTGCACTTGAAAGTGGAAAAATACACACACTTAAATGCACAGTTAGAGTTATACATTTAACTAGCTAAAATAATTAGTCTAAATGCTAATTTTTCTGTTTGTGGAAAATGTTTTTTTTTTATTTTTATTTTTTATTAAGTTTTAGGTATAATCAGTGCAGTGGAAAAATGTTATGTTGAAGTTTAGGCGTGAAAGCTACTGTGATAGTGTGATAAATATAAATATATAAATATAATAAATTTATTTATAAATAATAAATGTCAGAATCTCTTATTGCAAAATGCAAACACTACAAATCCCAGGATATTTTCTAGCATCTATACATTTAAAGGAAATGGTTATAATAATACAGTGAATTTCAGGGGGAAAAATCAGATAATACAGATGATTAGTAAACAAGACATCTCAATTGATTTTTATAGTCTTAATAATTTAATCATTTAATAGTTTTAATAATCGCGCTTATGTGAAAGTACGGCATGTGGGAAAAACAAAACTTCTGCCGAAAATTGGACACCAAGACGTTTTTTTGGGACGTTGCTTTTGTAATAACAATAACGTGTCAGATTACGTCTTTTTATTATATTTGAATAGTTGTACTGGTGTTTCTCTTTAAAGAGAACCTAACGTCAGAATATAAATGTCAAACCCAGTCATGAGCAGTGATGATGACTCTCTCATACACAGTGTCCAGAGTGAATCTGGTGGAGTGTATGCGATTCTGGTGGAGTGTATGCGATTCTGGTGGAGTGTATGCGATTCTGGTGGAGTGTTTGCGAATCTGTTGCAGTGTATGCGAATCTGTTGGAGTGTGTGGGAATCTGGTTGAGTGTGTGGGAATCTGGTTGAGTGTGTGGGAATCTAGTGGAGTGTGTGTGAATCTGTTGCAGTGTATGTGAATCTGGCGGAGTGTATGTGAATCTGGTGGAGTTTATATGAATCTGGTGGAGTGTATGTGAATCTGGTGGAGTGTATGTGAATCTGGTGGAGTGTATGTGAATCTGGTGGAGTGTATGTGAATCTAGTGGAGTTTATATGAATCTAGTGGAGTATATGTGAATCTGGCGGAGTGTATGTGAATCTGGTGGAGTTTATATGAATCTAGTGGAGTATATGTGAATCTGGTGGAGTGTATGTGAATCTGGTGGAGTGTATGTGAATCTGGTGGAGTGTATGTGAATCTAGTGGAGTGTATATGAATCTGGTGGAGTGTGTGTGAATCTGGTGGAGTGTATGTGAATCTGGTGGAGTGTATGCGAATCTGGTGCAGTGTATGCAAATGTGGTGGAGTGTGTGTGAATCTGGTGGAAGGTTTGTGCTTTACACTGCTGAGAGAGCAGGAGAGAGGGCAGGTGTAGAGGCTCATTTTCCAAACCAAAATGACTAGATTAAATCACGCTGTTATTTTGCAGTGACGTCATGCCACGGCAGGGTCTGGGCAGCGTGTTTAAAGTGTAACGGCGTTTTACTGAAGGCCATGTGCTCCCACTTACAACCAAATCACTTACTCATTAATGACTTCCCATGCCAATATACCGTATGGCTCTAATGCGTACTGTAAGAAAACACTACAAGACTTTCCACTTTATAATACATAACATATGGTTTCAATGATTCTTTTTTAATTTACAATTTACAGTTTAATTCAAAGTATGGTATTAAATGATCATGATCTGTGTTGACATTTTCGTAGATCAATACCCTATTATATGGCATTTTCATGACGCTTATCCTCCCGTTTTTGTTTCTCTCCTCCAGACTGTTTACTTCCACTATTTCTGAAGACACCAAAGGATTTATTGAAGAACCCGTGAAGCTTCATGCCATGACCAAAGACACAATCTGAGCTCCATAACATGGACTGAAAGTGCTGATGAAGCCCAGAGTCAGGGAAAGCTCCACTTCACCTCCACACACAGAGAGAGAGAAAAGCAGAGCATATCTGATACTTAATCATTTCCACAACTTAGACCTAAACGCCATCTTCTATCTTTAATGAAACTATATTTCCCACTTGAAATAGAAGAGTTTATATATATATATACATATATATATATATATAGATGTATATGATTTTTTTGGTAAAGTATTGTACATAATGCTACCTGTGAGTTTGGTCAGCTTTTAAGGGGACCAGTACGATTTAGAGTAATAGTTTCCTGCATGGATTACTGCCTTTTTACATTTAAAACAAAGAAACAAAAAAATCTTTTGTTCTATGCAAGAATTTCAAGTTCCTTCCATTAAATTGTGCTTATTTATTAAAACATATTTTTTGAACAAGTAGGTTGATCTGTGGATTATATAACGTGGAATATACATATACATATTGCGTGATTGATATATATATATATATATATTTTTTTTTTTGCTATTTTTTTCTGTCTTTCAATGGCGGACAGTGAGCACAAAGTCTTGATCTGTTTTGAAATGAAAGCTGTTCATTAGGAGCCGGTGTTAAAGCTTTATCCGCCTCAGTAGCGCCATAACATTTCAACTGCTGGAGCTGGAGACCAAATTTCTTTGTTAACGACCAAAACGAGCCGATCTAAAGATCTCCTTCAGCCCTGTATAAATGGAAAGCTGCCACACTTGCAAAGCGTGAAATTGTTTACAGCTCATTTTGCTCAGATAAAGATCTGCAGAATAAAACAGAGCGATGTGCCATGCGCTGACTGTGGCTGATACAAGTGTACATAAATGTTGTGTGGAGTGCAGAACTAATGATCAACCACAGTGAGGAGATCTCTATCTTCTCAATCTACAATACTGATCATTTTCCTTGTCACTGGGGTGGTGCCATTAAGGGGATGGTGTTTCGTTTGTTTTTTTGAAGGTAAAAAAAGGTACCGCCCCAGTGACACACACACACACACAAAATACAGTTTGGTAATTTATTTCTGAGAGTGTACTGGTAGAGAAGATCAGTCTTGTCCAGTTTTGACAAGTTTTTTTTATTTTTTGTATTTTTTTTTTTGCAACAGATATCCAACAGCAAAAAAGTGGAATTGTGGAATTTCGTTTTCCGTTATGCTTTTGTGTTGTTGGCCCTGAAATCTTCAGTAATGTTGAGGAAGGTGCGGTTCAGATTGGACTTCAGTCCTTTAGTCCAAAATTATGTGCACCTGCCAAACTCGGCACTACCGCTACATTCCTTCACTTTACAGGAATGAGGATTCACATCCCAAGCTTAAATCCTTAAATGCAGCAGAGTAAATAGCCATTTGTTTTCTTAACTTAAAAAAAGAAAGTATTTTCATATCAAACAAAGAAAGGTAAATAAGGTCAAAAAGGAGGGGATCCTATGAGGATCTAGATCAGTGTGTGTGTGTGTGTGTGTGTGTGTGTGTGTGTGTGTGTGTGTGTGTGTGTGTGTGAGAGAGAGAGAGAGAGAGAGAGAGAGAGCTGCATGTAAAAGCCAGTAAAAAGCATTAGTGGTGTGTGTGTGTGTGCGCGCGTGTGTGCGAGGCCTCCATCGGCAGCGTACTATGTACAGTCTCATTATCTGAGTGCTCAGATGAGAGGCTCAGTTCCAGCCAAGAGCCTGAGGGCCCCGGGCCACACTTCCAACACTGTGCCAGGCGCAGATGGTTCCCGTAAAAATCAGACGGAAAAAGCAGCAAAAGTTTAATTTGCAGTAAAATGGATAAAGTGAAGGTTTATGCTGTGTGTGCCTCAAAATGGAATTCATTCTGGCTCAGTGTGGGGGGTGGACGCTGGTGTGATACTGTGACTCAGAAGTACCTTGTTACTTTCCTTAGACTCTTTGTACTGAAAATAGTGACTGTACATTAGGCTAATCAAGACTTGCCCATAATGTTATAAACTTTATTAAAAAAAATATTTATAGAGATAATTTAGTTTAGTTTACTCAGCATGAACACTGACAATAAATTCACAGGAAGTTTAGGAGTAAACTTGTGGAGAGGCTTAGTGTTGGTATCTACTTGAAAACAGTCTCAAATGGGTCAGTGTTAATGTCGTAACGGCCATGACTTCTACGTGTCACCTCTACTGCACTCGTAGCTGCTCTGAATGTATGCTGAGCGCTTTTACTGCCACAATGTCACACGAAAGCCAAAAATTCTCTATGTCCTAGCCAATACATCTCATGAGATTTCTGCAATGCTACTCAAAAATTTTAGATAGGATCCAACATCAGGGACTTAATCTCTTTGGCTTGGAAAGCCTCTCCTCAGGTTTTGGATCTCAAATTCTTAGATCCAGGACAGGGATGACTCTAGTCACAGTCGCTTGACATGTGCCATTCCTGTTGCTCTGGAGACTTTGGTAGAAAGCGTCTAAGGCTGAGAGAGATATGGTGCTAGTAAGAGTCGATTAGTCAGATTATTATTAAAATGAAGCATGTATATATAAGAAGCTGTCACTTCTACTGCAAATGAAACCTGTAGTCTGACGACGGGTATATATGATGTATCTCAGTAACTGTGCTAGACCTGGATCCACTGCTCATTTTTCACATTAAATAAATATGAATATATTTAAGAGAGACAGTGATTCTGGATCACGTCACTCTTTGGAGATGTTTCACATTTGTGCCGTAAATACGTTTGAGCAACTACCAATGCGCACAATTATTAGCATTTAAGACTTTATAATGACTGTAGGTAGCATTGGCCGAGCTATACAACGTGCTTCTGCTGAGAGCCTTGCACTAGCACAATGCAGAATTAGGCGGTAGCAATTTCATACCTGCTTCAGAAATCGGGTGTGCAGCCAGACAGAGCTTGCTTATGTTTAAACGGATTTTTCTAACACAAAGAAAATCACTTGCAGTGTCTCAAACCTCAAACTGCCAGAACCCTGGCAGAGTGATGAGTAAATTATGAGGTAGGACTGGAGACTATCCAAGGAGCTAGGAGGCCAGAGGTCCTGCGTATAAAACCGGAGCGCTGATCTCAAATCTGTTCAGTGTTTCATATGCCCATGAACCCATTTACATGGAGCAGAGTAAAATTATACCAGATCAGCACTTCTGACCTTGACCTAGACCTGTAGAAAGCACTCTAACATACAGTACCTAGCTGGGTAGTGAGTAGAATACACATACCAATGGACATCAGTTACTAGGTATGACTTGAATTTAGTGCATACACTCATTAAGAAGGGCATTAAACTGTACGTTCGCTTGTTGCTGGGGTGGTACAGTTATCTTTCATACTTTTAATATGTATCTTTCACCTGGAAATGTGGATGCAGTGTACCATTATAAAAGAGTTATGGTATATAATTAGATTTTAAAGCTTTAAAGATACACTATATGCACTTTTATAAGAAAACATCTACTAAAGCTATAAAAGGTATACCACTGAGGGCACCAACCCATGAGTGTACGAAGAATATTGTTACTGCTTTATTTTTTGGATTATTTCAGTCCATGTTCATACAACCCCCAAATGTCTTCGTTTTGTATGTATTAAGCTTAATTGCTTATCTGAAGAGCTAGATAATATAGAGTATAGCAGTTTGGACTGGGTCTACCGATATTCGTGACAGAATAACAGTCTGGCCGTGTTTTCACCTTTCATCTCGTCCTAAGGAGCACCAAGAATTTCTTTACACAGCCCCACTTTCCCCACACCACCATTCCCTCGCCACTGCCGGAGAGCGTTCTGCAGCCCGCAAAAGTAGAATCAGACTGGACAAGTAAATGGGTTAAGAACACAAAAGTGGCTGTAAAGATGGCTGTGAATGCAGGTGGAGGAATGAGCAAGCAGGCCAGCCAAGGGAAATTACATCGTTGCTCAAAAGGCTTTCCAAGGCCGCAATGTTTGCTTTTGGCTGTTTTTTTTTTTTTTTTAAGTTTTGCAATATTCTTCAGCCATCTCTGCTCTCTCATTCCCAGCCCAGTTCCTACCCAAAGGTTTAAACAGCCCCTCATATGACTGCCCAGAGAACAGCAAAACTTCAGCAAAGTACGCTCAGCAGAGCCGGCCTCATAAAACCCTAGGTAGCAAATGATGGATATTACTTTTGAACCATCATCCACGGCATGTCAGTTTAAACAGAAAAGCTGTAAATGTGCAATGCAAGTGAATGTGTAATTCTGGAACTATAATAAGACAGTCTATTCACAATGATTTGTAGTAGTTAAATAAACGTGTTGATCCCTTGGCTGCTGTGCGCTGTAACCTGATCTACGAAGGCAGAGAGCTCACATTGTGGCACAACTCACACCATCACTTTTCCTTTTATTAGCACTGAGGTCACTCGGGGTCAGCAAGGTCCTGCTACTAGAGGAGCCGTCTCACCGTGTCACACACAAACATAAAATTGATGTTTGAAGCAGTTACAAGGGACATGTAACATAATTCAGTGCAGTAAGGAATCCAAGAACATTTTCCTCCTTGAAGAGGAGCTTCACTTATGTGTGTATGTGTTTCTTTCTTCCTTTTTTTTTTTTTTTTTTTAACCAAGTATTTGGCCCTCTGTCTGTAATTAAATGAACTAAACAAAACATAACCATTGATCTACTGATGATACTGAAAGTCCCAAGTATTGTACAAGTAAAATGTATTGTATTGTTTCTATTAATCGCTCATTAAAGGGAAATTAAATCGCAGTAAACGTAGTGTGTAACTTAAGACCTTGGATTTAAAGTTTTATATGATGATTCTGTGATTTTCAGGTATTGAGGCAAAAATTTAAAAAGGATACATAACATTATACTTAATACTTTTTCTACTTTATAATATTTTCACAATAAATATAACACACACTGCATTAAATGTGATTTAAAATAACATATTTATAACATTAACTCATTTCTGCCAGAAAATAACAAATAGAACTTTATCATTCAAAGATCTCAATTTCCCAATCATACCAAATTAATAACAGAATTATACAGTCTTAAAAATAAAGGTTCCCTTATAGGTCTTTAAAAAAAACAAAAAAAAAACTTTTTTAAAATGATTTTTTAACCATTTTGCTGCTGCCATGATAAACTGATAAATGAACGTTTATGGCGAGAATAAAATGAATAATAAAAAAGGAAAACAGGTTCTGAGACATCACTTAAAAACATTTTCTGGTACTATTATTTTTAAGACTGAAATTGGAACACTAACACACTGTCTAATTAACTACAGTGAATAAATACCACATTGCATATTGCTGAATAACTCGAACACACACATATATTACCTCTGTGTGTGAAATGAATGTGCTTAGAGCCAGAGAAAGAGTGCATGTTAAAACGGAATTGAGACAGTTCTCAGTCGTGCTATCTAACCAAAAAAAATAACATTTTGCACTGGACATCTTCAAAAAATAAGGTGAAAGATTCCCACATCAACAGTGGACAAATCAGTAGCCTGGGCACCTGGGACAAGAAAATAATGTTTCCAGGTGATGAGTTGTTTATTCTTAGTTGCCTGATGGTAAAGTAGGCTAGGAATCACCAGCATTTTTTTTTCTTCCCTTATTCAACAAACAGA
Source organism: Pangasius djambal (assembly GCA_022985145.1). Taxonomy (NCBI): domain Eukaryota; kingdom Metazoa; phylum Chordata; class Actinopteri; order Siluriformes; family Pangasiidae; genus Pangasius; species Pangasius djambal. Next base: position 21,500,924 of record CM040979.1, read on the forward strand.
GAAAGAAAAAACTACTTACAGAATCTTGCAAAACAAAAGTTTTTATTTGGTGCGTATATTATTAAAAAAAAATAAAAACTTTTCACGGTGCTGTGATGTACCTCAATACTGTAACTATAGTATTTTTCATTCTGAATCTCACCACCTGCTGCACTACACACATCAGCACTGACATATGAAAATAAAAAATACTTGAATAATATACTTTATGTAAGAAAACACTACAGCTCATAGATAAAAATATATCCAGCCAAGGACTTGCTGACTTTTTGTTGAGGGGGCACAGACATGATGCGCTACCTCAGATACTTTCTTATAAAAAGATGCTATTTGTTACCTATGCTCAAATTTACAAATTGAGTTGTAAACACTTCAATGCATTTAAATGCTTCAGTGTAAGAATTATCCGAAGCAAACATTTTGCTCCCTAATATTATTAAAGCAGAAAGTCCACTTTGACAAAAATGTGTGAAGCACTGGAGAGTGTGTTTGTTGTTGTGAACAGGGAAGCAGTCCTGAACAGATTACTGCACAGAGATGTATGTGCTAATGCGTTCCTGATGTGGAGACTTTAGGATAAAAACTCTTTACGGTTAGCTGCACTTTGAGGGGGCGGGGCTGAAATGAAAATAGCTGTGAGGGGGTCGAGCTTTTCCTCACTCCCTGTTTCATCTCATTCAGCAGGAAGTTGGCAGGTCACCTGTATAATGCGAGCAAGCACAACAGGCAGAAATTGATGCAGCTTTAATTTGCTTGGGCTTCCACAAAGGTGAGTGTGTAGTTAATGTGAAAAATATGGCTTGTACCGCCTAAGGGCCACCTTCCTCTGTGTATGTGTGTGAGATTTTCTGCATACTATAAAGCCTGCTGAATCTCTCTTAATGCCCACAGACAGAGCAGACAGTGGAAAGCATTGTGTGAAAGCTGATTATTTACTGTTCTCTCAGGAGGTGAAGGGCAGACATACTGTGAGTGCTGTGATCACATTTTCACTGTTGTCATTTTTTTCCTGCCATAGCATGACCTTTAATGCCATGCCACATTCCAGCAGTGAAGTCTCACCTGAGAACACGCAGCGATGGGTCAGTAGGCAAATATGCTCTCTCCGTGCCTTTGCAGGCTGGGTGCTGCTTTCTAGACTAAACACACAGCAAGACAAGCAAACGCAGCCCAGCTTTCCAAACACAGCATACACGAGGCCGAGGCCTGAGCAAGCCTGGTCAGTCAATCTACAAGAACAACGCATAGCTGCTCTCTGATAAATTATCCCAATAGCTGTCTGGAATATCTGAGTATCAGTAAAGCAATAGCACAGCATGAAAACCACAACCACCTTGACTTAGATCTTAAAGCCAGATGAAGAATTAAAGTCACTAAACCAGAACTGAGAACCTGTAGAGAAAAGCTACATGTTTATTTAAAAGAAGCTTTTGCTCCCTTCAGTGTTCAAGTCAATATGGTTTCAGTTGAGAAGAAAGAAAGAAAGAAAGAAAGAAAGAAAGAAAAAGACAAAACCCATACCAACAAACTCCTGCCTTTTTACTTATTTCCAATGGAAAATTCTTCAGGGTTTAAAAAATCCAAACTCTATCATCAACAAATAAGGATGTCAACATTGCCAGGGGTGTAACTTTTTTTGAAAAGTGCTGGAATCAGGAATGATGACTGGGAAAAATAAAATAAAAAACAAAATCTGCAATCTGTTGAAGCAAAAGCAAGCAAAGCTCATCGTGTGTCATGAAAAATGATTAAAATGTAATTAATTTCTTTGGGGTAATTTGGGGTATCATCTTTATTTTGACCATTTTCAAGAATTGTGGTCAAGACCAAGGCTCGGACCTGCAGGGTGGTACAGTGGTCTTGAGACCAAGGTTGGCTTCAAGAACTACAACCCAGCCTCCGTCACTGGCACATGAGCTGTTTCCTATATCGTATCAAAACAACTTGGAAGGCCTGATCTGTAATTTGGTGCAGAGATGCAATGGTCCTCCACCACCATTCAGCACCACAATTAAAAACTAGAGCAGTGTACTGAAACATGCTCTGAAAGGAGAAGCTAATATAGGAGATGCTAATGAAAGACTGAGTGGCCTTACTGAGGAGGATGAGCTGAAGAAAGCAAGTACACACAGCATGAGAGAGAGAGAAGTGTGACCACAGACAGGACAGTCATTGTGGTGAAGAAAATAACTGGGGATTTCTTTGCTATGTCACGATTCAATTCCTTGTCAAGGTTTTATTGTGGGAATTGAGGTTTCACGGGGCTCTTGATCAGAAAAAAAAAGCCAGTGTGTCTCAAATCAAGTGCAGAGCTGCTCCTGAGTTTATCTAACCCTAAGCTATAGGGCAGGGGTTATGGGGTTAGCCAGCGTGGTCAACAGTCAACTACCGATGAGCTGTTTAGCAGTTTCACTGGCCTTAACAGCACCTCAGCTCCTAAACGTCCTGAAATATAAACACATTCCCCAACTTCACGTCTCCTTTGTCCACTTTTGTCCTGTCTGAAGTCGAGCCTTTAATGACTGCTAAGACAGTAAATATTGTCCCTTGCGTCTCTGTTTGCTTTGCTATGGTCCTGACATGCCTGAGTCCATTTGTATCCCCTATTACACATCTCACCCTTTCAGATTTATGAACATTTAAACATCTCAAGTTGCAACACAGGCCTACACTTTTTGCTCATTCCTAGTTTTAAAGAACAAGACAAAAAAGTTTAGCGTCAGCCTGGCAAATAAAGCAGAATTAGTCACACTACTGTTTATTTGAATATGGCTTTACAGGTCAGCTGCTTTTTCTGTTTGCTGTTTCTTTTTATCAGCTGTTGGTCTGACAAGTATCTGCTTATTTAGACAGATATCTGACCCATGTCTCGCTCAGAATTGTTGGAAATCTTTGGCATGATTCCAGCTAGGCCCAGTCCTCCCTGCTGCCCTCCACTGGTCAGAGACAGCAATGCCAGCTTTTTTACAGTACAGCACCACTTTTGTTCACCCAGGGAATAGGTGGTCAATCATTTTGGTCAAAATAAGTTAATGTTATAAATATATTAATGACATACCACTGAATAAATGTTATGGTTTGCACACACACAAAAATACTAATTAAACGTGGTAAAAAAAAAAATTAATAAAATTGAAATGTGCCTGATTTTGTGTTATGGCACATGTTATGTAATTTTAACACTAAACTTATTGTGTAAAAATTGTATCATATTATTAGTTTTATTAAAACTGTATTTAAATTCATACTAATTCATGTTTGTTGTTGACTTTTGGGTTAAACCCATTCACAAATAAAAAAATAATGGCCAGTCAATTATGCTTATAACTACAATAAACTAATAGGGGTGAGAGGGGGTGAGAGGGGGTGAGAGGGGGGGGGAGAGGGGGAGAGGGAGGGAGATAGAGAGAGAGAGAGAGAGAGAAAGAGAGAGAGAAGGGGTATCACCACAACCATTATAAAACACAATAATAAGCACTTTGGGCTCTTCGCTGAATGGACACGGTTTAATAAAATTAGAGGTGGATGATCTATTTTATAAACACTACCAGCCAAAAGTTTGGACACACCTGCTTATAAAGTGTTTTCTTTATTTTTATAGTATAATAATGAAGACATTAACACTATGAAATAACACATATGGAACTATGCAGTGACCAGGAAGTCACATCTTAAACAATAAAACTATTATTATCAGGATTCCTAATGAAGGAATGTGTGCACTTTTGGCATTTTCTCAACCAGCTTTCTGAAGGATCTATTTAGGAGGCTTTTCTTAAAATTCCCAGCTACGCTGAGCTCCTCACTGCTCATCCTAATTTCTAGATTAAATCTAAATGTTTGGGGAAACAATTTAATTTTAAGTAAAAATGATGTATTAAAATTAAACACTAAATGAAATTTTGACGACAAAGATTAGTTACATACAATCATCCATTGACTGCTGGTTGCAAAGTAAAGGGGGAAAAATGTGAACATGAGATGATACAGCTGTTGATCCCAGTCCTGGGAAACACCTGATGCTGATCATGAAGGGCCAGTAACCATGAGTTAAATCAGAGGAAACACAGAGACCTTCAAGTCAGAGTGACTTCAGGACTGGGACTGAGAAACACTGGGTCACACACAGCATGGCCTTTTCATCTACAACAGCAAAATTGAGTGGATTTCATGTGACCTTTATATTGGTCATGGTGGTTTTGCAGAGAGAAATATCCACAGCCGGTCCTTCTCAAGCGCAACATGAAACTCAGAATTATTTGCTGAAGTGTGGGCTGAATGACAAAAAAATGACAAAAAAAAAAAGAGCAGTGTTATTTTCCCTGAATCTCTGATGTATTGCTGTATATTAACATACTGTATACATATACTCAATATACTGACAGCTACATTTGCAAGAACACCTGTGATTTAATAACGAGTGCCAGCATTGCACTCAGACTAACCACATCACACTCAATGTGTTCTGATTATATTTAGAGTTTGCACGAGGTGTGCATGAGACTGTTTATTTAATCCCACTTCTGGAGGAATTCTGACCAATCACACCCTCTCACACAGTATTTCTGTTTATACCCACTTATGATATTTTCTAATGAATCTAGTTGGTTCAATTTCCCAAAATGTAAACAATATCCTCACCAGGATAAAGCATTTACTGAAAATGAATGAACGAAAGCGGTAAAGGTGAGCCGCAAGCACCCAACATGCTCCTGTGATAATGAACGTAGACTTCTATAAATAAAAACCATGTACATCTGTACCTGGAAGCATTGTAGGCCTATATGACTAGAAACTCTTCATGTAACAATATAAAATATACAGTACCTTCTTAACATGAAATATCAATATTTCATTATCAACATACTATCATTTGCACAGTCCTGTAAGTTTTAGAATAGATGCTGCTTAATGTTTGAATTAAATGCTAAACAAACACCATCTGTGACGTAAAGGCGGTGGGGCAAAACAGCACGTGTTCTGACAGCTTTAAACAGCTTAAATCTAATTAAAAACCACAGTGTTTCTTCTTTTTGTCTTTTTCTTTATCAATAGCAATAAGGGATGACTGGTTGCTATCAAGAAGGCTTTTGCCAAATTAACGGAAAAAACGCTAGCAGATTTTCTTAGAATGTACTAACATATTTTTAAAGAAAATTTCCTGCCCTCAAGCACATTATACACTAACTGTCCACACCTGTACATTTTATTAAATGGACATTTGAAAATTAGAATAAAAAAAATCACTTCACTTCTTCCACTCTTCAACTGTCCAGTTTCATTCTGTGCCCATGATAGCCTCAGATTCCTGTTCTTGGCTGACAGGACTGGAACCCAGTGTGGTCTTCTTTTGTTGTAGTCCATCCACCTCAAGTGTTGTGCTTTCTGAGGTGCTTTTCTGCTCACTATGGTTGTAAGGAGTGCTGATTTGAGTTAAAATAGACTTCCTGTCAGCTCAGACCAGTCTGGTCATTCTCCTCTGATCTCTCTCATCAACAAGTTTTTGCAGCTCGCAGACACTCTGTACACAGGATGTTTTTTGATTTTCACACCATTCTGTGTAAACTCTAGAGACTGTTGTGTGTGAAAATCCCAGGAGATCAGTAGTTTCTGAAACAGTCAAACGAGCCCATCTGGCACCAACAACCATTCCACAGTTAAAGTCACAGAGATCACACTTTTTCTCTATTCTGATGTATGATGTTAACATTAACTGAAGCTCTGGACCCGTATCTGCAGGATTTTATGCAGTGTTCTGCTGCCACATGACTGGCTGATTAAATTACTGCATGAATGTGCAGGCATACAGGTGTTCCTAATAAAGTGGTGAGTCTATGTGTATGTATATGCTTCTTTTCCAAGAAATTATTCTTGAGCAAACGTGGTTGGTGCAATAAAACAACAAGACATTGTGGTTTTCCAAAACAAGATACTTTATAGTTGATGTCAAAGACAAATGTTAGAGCAAAGGTCCCAAGAAAATGTCTTCTGTAACAATGGAAACAAAATCAAAACAAAGTGATAAAAATAATATGCATTTCTTACATTTGTAAACCTAGAACTGCTCTCGAGCCACAGTGGTCATAGATATATTACTGGCTATAAAGGGAAGTACAGGCTGAGGATGACATACCTGTCAAACATCTGGAAAAAGCCCTTTGATGACTCCAGATGTTCTCCGCTCAACCCAAAAATACATCAAAGGCGTGGGGAGAATATATATATATATATATATATATATATATATATATATATATATATATATATATATATATATAAAATCACACAGGCATAATATGTAGTGTGTAGTTCACCTAAAACAAAGTTCTACATAAATACAATAAAATCTGTTGTCTGTATGTCACAAGTGCTAGATAGTTTTGTTTTGTAAAATATTCAAATGTTTTGAAATTGTTTAGCTTTCTCTATTCCATTTTTTACAAGTAAAAAGCACATGTTGGACACAAGAAGCATCGTTCTTTCTGCTTCCTGACCACAGAACAGCCAAGAAAGCAGTTGTGTCCCAAGCCGTTCTCCGATGCTGGAAAAGTCTCGTCCTACAGTGCTCATCGGTTGTGCAAATATGTTACAAGGACAGACAGGCATGCCGACACATAAACCATGCAGAGGTGGAGCAAAGAGAACGATAGAAAATTTACCCAGGCCTTTGAATAAACAAGCTAGGCCCAGATTTAATGGCAAATTAGCAGGAATAACAAATGGTCAAATAAATGGGAACAAAATGAAAATAAATGGAATGTGTTATTTTTTGTTATTTATCCGGATGCTGGGTAGAGAAACCAGATATAGAAAGATTCTGTTTGAGGTGGAAAAAAAGAAAAGAAAAAAAAAAAAGAAAGAAAATGGCTGCCATAGTTCAGACTGCTGTTGCAAAGTGATGTGTGAGTTCTGGTCAAGTGAGCCATCAGAGCCGCTACTTCATTAAGAACACTGATTAAAGCTTCAGCAAAACTCTCAATCAATGACATTTTTAGTGCGAATCATTCAGTAAAAGGACTGAGGCATGACAAACTAAGAAACACTGCAGCGTTTTTGTAAGTGATCATGCTACAGTACAACAATAACAAGTAAATCTTACTTCAAGTGCTTTTAAGTCAAGCAGCTGCGTAATACACAATCAACTGCACTGAGAATTTGGATGCATCAAACAGAGAACTAAATTTTATTTGGTCTATACTGACAAACTTGCCAGAACATTCACTGAGCAAGACTGTAGCTTGTGTTTTCAGTAGATATTATGCATTAAAGTCGCTGCATTATGAAGTGCCATGAGACTGTAAATGCAGAACCAGTGCAGTGTTAAACCAATGGCAGCCAGGAGGAAAGAAGAGAGTGTACACTGAGCAGATATATGAGCATATCACCTTGCACTTCCAATTTTTTTTTTCAAACATGATTGTAATTTTTTTTATAATATATATCTATAGATCATTTTTTCATATATAAATCTACTATAAACAGAACATATAGTAAATACACAATTGTTGGAATCATTATACAAAGTAAAAATCTCAATTTCACCCTCCCAAAGAAAACCAGAACCCCAGCATGTGTGTAAAAGGCTGCTCTATAAGAGAAGAACTATGATCTCTAAGCATGTAAAACAACATTGTCAACTGTACAGAGTGTAACAGGGAAACAATAATCAAAAACGTAAAAAAAAAAAAAAATAATAATAAAATAAAATAAGTATAAAAAGATTTGAGATGACAAGAAAAAAAAATTGAGAAAACAGACAAAACTGGCAGAATGGAGTAGTCATGCGGTATACCAATAAGACTTTAAGAACAATTGTGACTGCAAGTCATGTCTCCTTCGTTAATATGCACTTCTCCCATCTTGCGTATGAGAATATTAAAAAGAATCGTAAATTCATACAATGACAAAGGTAGTTGCCAAGAGGCTGAACATGAGTTGGGGTTTTCAAACAAATTAGCCCATCTACATCAGTCCACAGTGTGATGTGTTCAATCAGTGTCAAAGTGAATGAAGTCGTTAACGAGCATGCTTGTATATATACACAGGTAAATGGATCATTAAAATGCATACATATGCTGCCATGCAGGTGCTCCAAACCTACAGTATGCAATCAGCTCAGAGACTCATGCGAGGAGTGTCACAGCCATCTCCATTGTTTTAGCATCATTATCAAGATGAAGGCTGGTGGTCCGATTACTTCCTGGATTGTGTATCGCACGCGCACACACATACACACACACACACCCCTACACACCTGCACACACATACACATATACACACTCAATCAGACAGTAGCACCTGCCTGTAGTGAAATCTGTAGGGACGTCCACTGCAGTGCTGCTAGGATTGCAAGAAACATCACGCTGGGCACCAGCACCGAATCTATCTGCTGGAACATCTGAAGGCTCAACGGTATATTTTAAAATTGTTTTCCAGCCCTTTTGCTCATATTTGAAAGATGCCAATGAAAACTGGCCATCTGGACAGAAGGTTATTATCGGTGATTAGCTAGCACTATTAATTGAATCAAATATGAACACTGTGACATTCATACCTATAAAAAGTCTATTGTCTGCTGTGAGAAATACATGAAAAATATAAATAGTTCAATCACTCAACCTTTCTCATAAACCACAAAGTTGTAGAAGAAGATAAACATGTTAACAGTCCTATCATGTATGCCTGCAGTTAGTGGCACTGAACTACTCGTTAGATCTCATGCTTTTAGCTTGTGTTCCTCTACTGGTCTACTGGGAATGGTGTTCAGTAACAGTGCATGCGAGTTAACGGAGACGGATGTATAGATTTGGTCATAGAGTTTGAACAAGTAGCTACATTGGGCTGCACTTGCTCTCAAAAGTACTAAAGAAATCAATTGAAAACTGCTCCAACAATGTTTGCCTGGATATGGCTGGCAACTACCTTCTTGGTTATTTAAAGTTAAGTCCAAAGCAAGTATCGAAAAAATGCAGAGGAAAATAAATTGCCAATAAAATGATGGTAATGTGTGTGAGACACGCACAAGTCTGCAGGACATTCCTGGTAAACATGCAAAGGGCTTTCTGTCCTTCGGGCCTCCAGCCATTCCACTCCTGGAAAAAAAAATGGAGGAGGGTGCGGAAGGACCCGATGGCCTTCCCCTTATGGAACTAGTTTAAGGCAATGTTCTTCTCAAATCATCATTAAATCCACCAGCTCTGTAAAAAAGGCACAAGCTCTCAGTGTCTCTCTTGTGTGTGTTAGAGGGGTTTCAGACAAGCTGTTTCACCAGCCTTCGTCCACACATCCTCTAAATTTTCTAGCTCTCTCCCACCCTGCCCATGTCTCCGGCCTCTCCTCTCAACCATCTCGCAAAGCATCCAGAAGTAACTTTCAAAGAATTTCCCAATTCGGAATGAAACAGCACCAGTCACTTTTCCCTCCTCAAGAAAAGACAAACCAAATAAGACAACCAAATAGACAAGAAATAAAACCAGACGAGGACACAGCCGTGACAATGTCCACAGTTGAAACCATGCGGACGTTAGTGGCCATGAAAAGAAGAGTTTTTTTTTTAAGCACCAGCTCTCGCTTCTAGCAGTGAGACGCAAGTCCACATCCTGTTTGAAAGCAGGTGTCTGTGTGGACAGAGCTGAAGGGAGGCCTGGACACACCCTGCTCTAGACAGAGACTTAAACTGCGGAGGTTTTCCACACTGGTGTGCTTGGATTTTTTTTGGAGACGTCTTCGGTCTGTTTTGCTTTCTGTGCTGAAAAGGCACTCGGAGGCGGCGGTGCCATGGAGCCTGGAGCGGCCAAAATGAAACATATGGAGAGAGAGCAGAGTGAGGTCACACACCAGTGAGAGGCTGTGAGCCAAGGAGGTCACCCAGTCAAGTTGGTCACCTGTCATCTACAGTGGTGGTTCTTCCTCCATTGGCTCCTCTTCAGACCTGTGACACATATACAAACCCATTACTTGTCACCGAATACACCACTTATACATAGAAACCCACTGCAGTTCAACAATAGAACCTACCTTTTCCCCATGTTCTTGGTGGCTACAGACAATGAGGCCATGGCGGTTACAGTCTCAGCCTCCTCAGTCTCACACTTCTGAGCCTCAATCAGGGAGTAGCCCAGCGTCGAAACACTGCGCTGCAGACAGCGCCAGTACTTACCTTCAACAGACATGGATCAGAGGACAATGCTTAGAATCATCATCAAATACTGCGAGATTATTTCATCTCTTGACAGAACATTCAAATTATTTGGTTTGGTATTGAGCATAAGTGCAAGATGTCCACTTACTATGGGCTTCCACAACCTTCTCCATGGAGCGCACAGCGTTGAGATTGGGCCTTTGTTGAAGAACCTTCTCAGGTAGTGGTTCCAACTATAGAAGAGAGTTCAGAACATCATGTCACATTGACAGTTTTCATGGCTCTAAATTCAGTGGAATATATCACTACAAGGACAGTCATACTGATCTGTCTTATTATCAACAACCCTTACACACATGCAGTCTTTACAATGTTTCTCACCATATTAATTAACAAATTAATCAACTTATAACTGGCAAAACAACTGCTAGGTGACAGACTGGCATACATTTGAGCCTTTACAGGCGTTAGATGCAGTGCTAGTGACAGCTTGGAAGGGTTGGCTGCAGAGTTGGATTTTACCCCATTTTGACAAGTGGTGGCTTTATGCATCTCCGGAAAAGCAAATTTTTTTGAAAAAATTTACTGTTCTCCACCCAGAGACAGCAATTGTGTTTTGCAGTGTCTGTCTGGCAGGATTATTGTCCATTTGGCAAGGTTATCTGCAGGACAGTTTTCTGCCTGACAGGGTTATCTGCAGGATTGGTGTCTGTTTGACAAGACCATCCGCAGGACTGGTGTCTGTTTGACAGGATTAGTTGCAGGACTGCTGTCTGTTTTGCAAGGTCACCTGCAGGACAGGTATCCTTTTGTCAAGGTTAACTGCAGGACAGGTGCTCGTCTGGCAGGGTTGTCTGCAAGACTGGCATCTCTTTAGCAGAGTTACCTGCAGTGCTGGTGTCTTTTTGTCAATGTTATCTGCAGAACTGGTATCTGTTTGGCAAGATTAGCTGCAGGACTGGTGTATGGCAAGGTTATCTGCAGGACTGTTGTCTGTTTTGCAGGGATTTCTGCATTGTTATAGTGATGGTGGTTAGCTGGCATTAATCTGTGATATAGTTGGGAGAATACTGTGGTGTTTATATCCTAGTTCAGACTTACAGATGCACTCAACACGTCACTTGTAACAATCCTGGTTACGCACACATAACAGCCTACAATACTTGCTTTGTTCCTTGTCAAACTCCAAGTGCACAAGTGTGGCCAGAGCCAAAAGCAAATGGCAAGGAGGCAATAAGCCATCACATTTTTATGCCTTGAAAGCTGTAATGACCAAAACCTTTTAAGGTGAAAATGTAAAGGAAGAATACAGGTCTGACCAACAGGCAGCATCTGCATGACAAGAAATGTAGTGATGTTAGAAATGATGTTACTGTGTCCAAGGAGGAAAAGAAACAGACATGCCTTTTCCTTCTGCAGACTGACAAAATGGGTGTTTTTTTTACCACTGACTAGAAAGGAGAGATTAATAATAATAATACATTTTATTTATAAAGCACTTTAAGATTAGGAAAACTCCTTCCATATACAATGTGAGAATTAGAATTACAGTGAGGTTCAGACCCATACAAATACAGCACTGTTTCTCCTAATCAAACAATAATCAACAAATGGAGAAGAACTAAATGGAGAAGTGTTTGTGCTTGACTTGTGGACGGCTGCCATGCACGCTCAGTACCTTTCAACTGTAGATGAAGAAAGCCAGAGTTAAATGTGATGCTGAAGTTGAGCCCAAGGGCTGTGGCTGGCCGACAAAGCATGCCAGACAATAGAGCTTAGTGTTGATTCACTGGCATTAAGCAGACTGGAAGTATGGCAAGCTCTAACAGAAGAGTGTCCACCCCCATTTTCGAGTTTGGCACCTGTGCCTCTAAAGAGTGCACCGTAACCAGACATTTCAGTGTGGAGAGGGTTCTGCTTTCACTCAAATAGGCATGGTATGTGCCCATATGCATAGTCCCATGTGGTAAGGTAATCTGTCATCTCTGTGTTTGTTAAGCCAGGTGGTCATCTACTCATGAAGCCCTGCTGTGCAGCTTCCCTGTAGCTCACTGCCAGTCTGAGCCAATCTCATCACGGTCTGTCAGAAATCTCTCATTGCACCTCACCATAGCCTCGACCCACTAACCCTAACCTACTCCTCCCATTCTCCCATCCCTCCTCCAGACCCTGCTGAGAGTGTAACCCTCACCTGCTCTGGCACAGGCCACTGGGGCCAGTCTGTCCATCAGTTTGAAAGACGACCATGGTGATTTGCTATAAACTTTAATGGGTCTTGTCAGCACTCTCCAAGCAGCTCGGCAGGTTTGGAATGCAAGGCAGTCCCCATGAAACAGGGGTTTATTTGAGTTGCTACAACTTATCAAGAAAAGTGAGAGGACCCATACAGTTTCAGAGATAAAGAATCACTTTTGCTAGTACAGTACCAAATCTATCCTCTTGTCAAAAGCAATCTAAACCCAGGGCACTAATTTCAAATGTGCAAGCAAGAGGCCAATCTGGGAAGAAGACACTGTACAAACCCAAAGCTCCAAGGAACCATCTTACACAGATTTCAGAGAATGTATGATAAACATTTGAGACCACTCAAGAATTACATAAATTATGTACATTTCATGGTATTGCCGCTTATTGTGTTATGAGAAACATTCCAAGGTCTGCCCTAACTGATTACTGTATATTATGTTTAATTCACAGTGACCCTGTATGAAATTATTTGTGACCTTGGCGTTCATTTCCACACTGTAGAATGTGGTGCTAAGACTTGGAGGTAAAAACATACATGTTTACAGTAACTGCTGGGTAAACACATGGATAACCTCATCAGTAACTGGTAACAATTAGCCTATTAGGTTGTTGTTTATCAAATAATTACTAGGAACCACAAGTTGGAGAGCAACATCTGTTAGTGCACATTCACCAATTAGTCATGAGTTCAGAGTTGACTAACATCAGAGCTCATGCATCATTCATGAGGTATTTAAGCTGAAAAAGCTTTCGATTAGTGAGTGAAGAGCTGAGGTGGGGGAAAAAAAAAACAGGTCAGTGGTGGCAAGGTTTATTGCCAGCTATCTCTCCTAATCTGAACTTTTTTTTTTTAGAGGAAACACAATCCTCATTATAGCAGAGACTCCTCATCTTTACTGCTTTACCTTCCAATAAAACAGAATATTTCTCACACTGGACCTGACAGTAAAACACTTGATATAATGACCAGTCACACAGGAGAAGGCAGTGGTGGAAAACATCCCTGCCTTCCTTCTCCATGAAGAACAGCATGAAGCATTAGGAGAAAGAAAAGGGAGGGCTCCATAAATCTGATTTCATTATATGAGTGATCAAAATGTGTGGGCTTGAAACCGTATGAGTATGATGCGTTAATTTAGGGCTCAGGCTAGCTGAAGCAGCTGTGCTCCCATAAGAGTACACTCTAGAGCGCATGTACCCACACATACACACTCCCTCTCTTGTTCTATCAACCTCATCACGAATCAGTGGCCAGCATTCCATCTCTATTACACTGAAGCCTTTGTAAAGACTGATAAAACACTTGCTTCCTGAAATTCTGATTACAGGCCTTACTCTCTGTTTATTTGATCTGTTATCGAGTTTGGGGATTTCAACCCTGAATTTTGGATCCTGAGTTTCTTGTTGCTCAGGCCATCAAATTAAACGTATGGCTGATTTTCACTTGTTCGGATACTGAGAAAACCTCTGCCAGATTTTCGATGAACAGATGCCACAAAAAACACCAGCATTACTTATTAATCATGTGTGTCTGCATTTGGCATGCGATGCGTGTAGTTATTTTGCATGGCGGCAAAACAGTTGGACTCAGCTAATGAGCCGAGATGAGTTGAACTGAGATGTTTTGAAGGTTAGTGTCCTTAATGTCACAGCAGTGATGTTATTTTAGAGTTTGGAGGCATGCGATTATATGTGAAGTGTATTTGGTCCCCTAAACGTTAAACAGTAATATCTTTCAATAACTCTGGTGCTGTTTTATGATGACAACTTCCGTTAGACTTCAATTGATTCCTAATTTCCTTTGATTACTTCATCTCTATATCTCACTCGCTTAGTGACCCCATCTGCATAAAGTGTGAGCTTAACAGCTTGCAGATGTGGAACAGGGACACTGTTTGACTGCAGACAGAGAGAGAGAAAACAGGGGTATGTCTTTAACTATACTCAAAGATCTGACATTCTACACCCAACACACCCCCAAACTGAATGATCACTGTAGATGTCTGAAACATATCCACAGAGCAGCAGTGATGCTTTTTGGATCAGTGGTAGCTCTATTTTTAACACTCCCACTCTTTTCCTCTTGCCTGCTATCTCCATTTTCTGTCTTCCACTTTCTTCACCTGCTCCTTGTTTCCTCTCTCCTGCAGACCCTTACACTGTTGTTGCCATAGAGATGCTGATCTCTAATCTGGGATCCAATCAGATAAATTGATTAATATTACGCTGAGGACCAACTTTATTCCCATCCCCTAGCCTCCACCTCTCTAGGTCTCAGTGACCTGTGGGTCTAATACAGTTTACACTCAAGCAATTTCTTTACAAGCTTCAGCAGCCAGTCTTATTGCCCTGTTTACTTCTCTCCTCATCCAGTGGACTGGAAACAGCTCTGTTATTACAGCTCCATGCCTAGATTTACAAGCTCATCTCAAAAGTAAAACTAACAAGGTCGTCATCTTACCCGACTGAGAAAAGTGCTGGAGTGACAGCATTTTATCCACCATGCGCTGTTAACAACGCTCATCTTAGCCTGCTTCTAAGAACTTGCAAAGTGAGCCCAAGAGTTCGAGCTAGGCTGATTTCAGATTTCTCTTCTTTGTGGACAGGATGCCATTAGTTGTTCTGTAAGGTCTCTCAGGGCCAGAGGAGATGGCTTTAGCAGCTTTTCTCTTCAGCCAATTAAACACCATGAAGATGTGCGCATTAACTACATCATGTCCCAAGCATTGTTGCTGTATCTGTAGCTGTCCTGTCAATTCTATACATTTCCTTCAACGAGAAGGAACCCTTTTGCAGCTTTACTGTGTGCAAAACCTAGCAATGCACTATAGAATATACATGTTTCTAAACAGTGTTTTAGTTTTTAAACAGGACAGTGATGGCATGCAGAGTCTACAATGCAGGGCAAAACTCAGATCCATTGTGGCCAAACACACAATTCAAGCCATTAAAAGTAAGACCTGAAAAGTAAGACCTGCATTTTACTGAGTGTAATCCTTTGTGTGCCATGAATCACAGAGAACAGCTGGTTCAAGAGGGAACACACTTCCACAATTAACCTTCAATTTTTCAACTTGACTCTTGTTATTCCTCTGCAGTGGGAGCTTCCTCCTACACTGTGCAGTAAAAATGAGATGAGTGAGGAGAGGTTGTAGAACAGAGAGGGGAAATGTATGATTGACAGAAAAAAAGAAAATTTGGATGGGACAGTAACACTGTATAAACAATAATTTAAGAGAGCAGGATGATTGAGTTGTACACTAAAATATCTTGACCAAATGGCTAATGCTAAAAAGAAGAAGAAGAAGAAAAAAAAGGCTACAAAACAAACACTATACACCAATCAGGCATAACATTAAAACGTCTTGCCTAATATTGTCTACCCTGTGCTGCCAAAAAGCTCTGTCCCGTCGAGGCATTGACTCTACAAGACCTCTGAAGGTGTGATGTGATATCAAGTATCTGTGGTATAAGATGTTACCAGCAGATACCTCAAATCCTTGCCCAGCGTGCCTTCTTCCCATAGTGCACCCTGGTGCCATCTCTTCCCTAGGTAAGCAACGCTAGCACCTGGCCGCATACATGATGTAAAAGAAAACGTGATTTATCAGACCAGGCCACCTTCTTCCATTGCTCAGTGGTCCAGTTCTGATGCTCACATGCCCATTATAGGTGCTTTCGGCAGTGAACGGGGTCAGCGTGGGCACTCTGACCGGTCTGTGGCTACACAGCCCCATACACAGCAAGCTGCGATGCACGGTGTGTTCTGAGACCTTTCTATCATAGCCAGCATTAAGGTTTTCAGCAATTTGTGCTACAGTAGATCTTCTGTGGGATTGGACCAGATGGGATAGCCTTTGCTCCCCATGCACATCAATGAGCCTTGGGCGTAATGACCCTGTTGCAGGTTCGCCAGTTGTCCTTCCTTGGAACACTTTTGGTAGGTGCTAGCCACTGCACACCGGGAACACCCCACAAGACCTGCCCTTCTGGAGATGCTCTGACCCAGTCGTCTAGCCATCTCAAATTGGTGCTTGTCAAAGTCGCTCAGATCCTTACGCTTGCCCATTTTTCCTGTTTCCAACACATCAACTTCGAGAACCGACTGTTCACTTGCTGCCTAATATATCCCACCCCTTGACAGGTGCCATAGTAATGAGATAATCAATGTTACTCACTTCAACTGTCAGTGGTTTTAATGTTATGGCTGATCTGTGTATTTTTGATATACCGGATCTATTAAAATATCTAATGGAGTTGAATTATAATAGTAAAATTATCAGATCTCTTATTGCATGAACAGTTTGGTCAATATGCTAAGCTAGTTAATTAAGAAGTAGAAGTTGGCAGACTCTAACATGACACTTAAATTTTAGATATAAAAAGTTAAATCCCTACTTTAAAGCCATAACAAACTGTACATAGTAACTGGTCATGTTCTTGAAGGCATTATTTTTATGTTACTGTAAGAGGTTTCTTGTCTTAGGTTCTATGAATTAGTGAGGATACTACATTTCTACCCGCTTCATTTATAAGCAGTTAAACGGTCACTATATTCAGAGAGTGTAACATTATAGTGTGATGCAATGCTTTCTAGGGAAATAAGACTACACTGTCTCTGGTGCCAGGCTACACTGTGGTTACAGATCCTGGCAGACATTTTATTCACAACAATGTGCTCAGAATGGAAAACATTAATTGTTGAAGGCTTTAACATGCCCTATAATCAAGTTCATATTCTCTGTCAGACTGAAGGACCATCTACACTCCTTTACTGCACTACAATCCCTGACTGGAGCTCTACAGTATGGTCTTACCTCGTTTCCTAGTAAAGCAGAAACACATGATTCAGACGCATCACAGATGGCAGTGAGGTCGTGACCCCCCTCAAGGGCGAGCACCAGGCGGCCGCCGGCCAGGCCCATCAGCTGCTTGGTCAGGTAGCCAAAACCTGCAGAGAATGAGAAAGGAAGTGTGAGTGGTGTTTAGAGCTTACCCAAGAGCTTTGCCACTTGGCCCTTCATCAAAGGAGCCAAGGACGAAGTAAAGAGGGAAAGAAAGAGGAGGAGGAAAAGAAGGGTATTACATCATATTTTTTCTTCTGTAAAGAAGGCACCCAGGATTTAGTGGGCCTAAACATATAATAAAAGGCAGGTTTAATTTTAATAAATGTGGCTCAGGATTTCAGCTCCAGGCTGCTTTTGATCTTTCTTTGACTATATGCATCTTGTTCTAACTGATTCAGACTTCTCTGAGAAGCCAGTTTAGGGTCCAAATATTCTGCTACATTCCCTTGCAGCACAAAAAAGACTGAGATAAAAAGGGAGGAGATGTACTATTGTGTGATAGGCCTTGACAACACGGTACAATGAATTAGGACCAGTGTGTACATATACAATGAACAAAAGATTTAATTCACTGATAGAGCACTAGACACAAAATTCACTACAGTCATTTATTAGAGGCCACTGAGTGGACACTATCTGGAGAAAATGTGTGTGTGTAGTTCAGAGCCACTAAACGTGCGTCTGTATGCACAGTCCTCTGGTCAGATCCAAATCAAAGTATAGTTAAGTGTATGTGTGTGTGCATAAGTGAATGTGCATGTTTGTGTTCACCAGATATCTGGATAAACGTGAATGTGCATGGTTCCAGAGAGGTCCAGATAAGTGTGTGTGTGTGTGTGTGTGGAGGAAAATAGGTCTTGTCACAGGCTGTTGGGCTGATATGAGACCATTCTGCATCACAATCAGATTAAAAGTGGACTTTATCTGCAATGCTGGTGCAAACGCAGGCTAAAATTTGAACAAACGTTCCACTCGACAAATCAGTGTTTATTCTTTACTACGCATGCATTAAACCACTTTCATAAGGACTGACATGAGGTCATTTTTGGAGTTAGCTGTAATCTACAAAGGAGGGCTGAACATATAAGGATGGATTTGTAATAAGATAAAAGTCACTCCTTGGGACCTTACATGCTTTCCTATATTTTAAGCCTAAACTAGGAACGAGATTAAAATATTTTACTGAGGTAGAATACTTAGCTAAGGGTAGTGGATGTACTACATATTTCTGTATGTCCAAGTGGAAAAAGGTCTCTTTGTTTGTGTGCCATGATGAAATCTACAAAAACTGGAATAACAGTTAGACAAGTAAAATAAATCTTTACATTCTGCCAAGCAGCGTGTCATTTTCCTCTTCTGTCTCAGGCCACACAGACAGGCCACAAAAAAGAAAGGAGTTGATACAAACATGGATATTGAGGAAAAAAGACAAGAGAGGGACAGAGAGAGACAGAGGGACAGAGAGAGGCTTGTATATTAATGACTCATTGTTTTATGTTGCGTGAAAGCCTGGCGTGTGGGAGGAGAGCAAAGACTGTGTGCTGGTGTGTGCTGCAGTGCAAATGTGTCAGGGTGAAGGGTACTTGGCCACTCACACTTAGCTGTGAGTTTGTATCCCCCCAGTGGTGGCGGGTGGCCCTCCACAGCATCGAACCCTGACGAAACCAGGACCACATCAGGTGCAAACTCATTAGCAATAGGCATCACTATTGTTCTGCAAAGAAGATAAAGACATACATGATCATTCCACAATTCTTTATAAAACATCAATGCCAAGAATACTGTTAGATACAGAAACCTTTTACACAAAAATCTGAACACTAACTCAGAAATAATAAACAAATGCCTAATGTCTGCAGCAAGACTAGTAAAACAAGAATGAGATTTAAAAAATAATAATAATTATAAATAAAAAAATAAAAAATTATGATAATGGTAGAACAGGAAACATTCAACCACCCTGCAGTACACAGAGAAGCTCTCTCAAATGCATGCATCATGCATAAACAAATGCAATACAAAATTATTATTTAAACCCCCCATTTGACAGAAAATTGCACAAATGAAAAATTACTGGAGTCATGTACAGATTAAGCCATCACACAAAGACCTTTCAATTTATTATTTGAACTACCATGTAAGGAGTTTAAGTACTTGGGGTCAACAGTCCAGAGTAATGGAGAGTGTGGGGAAAGCGGTAAAGAAGCGAGTTTAGGCAGGTTGGAATGGGTGGAGAAAGCTATCGGGAGTTCTGTGTGATAGAAAAATATTAGTGAGAATCAAGGGGAAGGTGTACAAGACAGTGGTGAGACCGGCCATGCTGTACGGTTTAGAGACAGTGTCACTGAGGAAGAGACAGGAGTCAGAGCTAGAGGTAGCAGAGCTGAAGATGTTGAGGTTCTCTTTGGGAGTGACAAGGTAGGACAGGATTAGGAACGAGTACATCAGAGGGACAGCTCATGTTGGACGTTTGGGGGACAAAGTTAGGGAGGACAGATTAAGATGGTTTGGACATGTTCAGAGGAGGGAGAGAGAGTATATTGGTAGGAGAATGTTGGACATGGAGCTGCCAGGCAGGAGGCAAAGAGGAAGGCCAAAGAGGAGGTATATGGACATAATAAATGAGGATATGAAGCCAGTGGGTGCAAGTGTTGAGGATGCA
>CM040979.1:21520920-21583420 GCA_022985145.1 Pangasius djambal
CTCCCAACCAGATCTTCACTTTGTTGCATGGATTTGAGAGAGGTTCTCTCTTTACTGCAAGGTGGTTGAATATGATGCCTGCTTTATTCTTCATAGATCTGCACCAGTCATTGCACAAACACAAACATATAAGGTAACCATGTAGTTTGTATCAACCGTGGAACCGTAGGCACTTCGGCCCATTGACTAATTTCTACCAGCATCTAATTTCTACCATTCACTCTAGTTTCTAGAAGATCTCTAGTCGGCTTCCATACTTTTGGCATGGAGCATACACACAAGCATGTTCTGAAGGAGGGGGGCCAACTTACATTGATTTCGAGTTGCATACTCAACATCAATGTGTGATTTATAGAAGGACTGTGGGGTTTAATGGCCCATTTTGTGGTGAGGCTGTGATTCCTAGCCCAGAGTCACTGCAATCCACACAGCTCCTCGGCTCGACTAACCCAGCATGCAGTGCTGACCCGATGACAGCGTGACTGAGCACGGCATATGGCATTAAAACAGTCCCATCAGTCCTCTCGGACTCTAGAACTTTAATAAAAGGTAACAAATGTATGCTCCCCTGTCTGAGTCTCATGCCATAAAGCATAGTGAATGTTATCATTGGGTAAGGAATATCAGAGCACACGCCAGCATGAGATATGTGTATCGCCTGGGCAGGAGGATATTATGACTGAGCTTATGACTATAACCTCTGGCTGGCTGGTTCCAGTGTCCCTGAAGCACAGCCAGCTGTGAGGCTATATTAAGCGCCATTACGATGCTGCATTTCACTGGCCTGCAGCTGGAGAGGAACTGGATCTGCCTGGGGTTTGGTGGGGCTGCAGTCAGAGCTCTCTCTGAGGATCTGGTTGGAGCACAGCTTGCCGCTGCAGTGTAGGTGTAGGCAGATTATAGGCTGGCTTTGTGTTGCTTTTCTTTAGATGTGGGTAGGTCTTGCACAGCTGAAACCTGTCCGCAAGTACCGCAGCTGAAGTCAGTCTGTAAATACCCATCATGGTCTTCAGTGTATTCTTAAAACATTACGTATCCTACAACAATCTATCTACCTCATTCTGATTTGGCTAAAAGTTGACATCAAATCTTGGCTTTATTTTTGTATTGGGGAACACAATCCTGTTCCATAACTGTCAAAGATGTTTAAGTACATGTAACACAGTTCTTGTTAGTGCAGCTTGGGGTCATGTCACGTAGGTAGTTTATTTGATTTGGTTCAAGTAGCTTGGCTGCTGTAGCTATAGCCATGCCTCAGACGTAAATGTGAGTGTGATGCATTAGCAGCAATGGCTAACACCACACAGATTTCGGAGCAGCTGTTGGGAGCTGTACTTTGCTGACCCCTGGAACATGGTAGTTGGATGCATGGGCTTGGTGCCGGAGATCTGGCTCCTGAGATGGCTGAGGTCCAGTCAAGCCTCATGCTTTAGATCCCCTTCTGCACTTAGCATAATTTGTGATTGTAGCACACAGCCCAATATCATTCACATCTCAAACCCGAATTTAGTGATCCTGGAGTCATTATGGCTCTACCAGGTTGCACCATTTTGTATATTGATGGTACTAAGGTAGACTGATGAAAACAAGGAAAGAGTGGGTGAGATGCCGCCAGTCGGTACACCAAAGGATATGGTGAGTATAGTGGTTTTCAGAAGTGTTGGTAAGAACATCATAGTCCTCCAAGCTGAAAATACTTAATAATATTTTCATAGTCAACAGTGACTCTGGTCATTGCATGTTTTGGCTTGTTTTGTGGCTACACATAAAAAATTCAGTCTCACAACACCACTTGGAAAAAGTGTTGACTGGCCACTGATGGTCTTAGGTCAATATTTTAGACAGCTCTAGAACTAAGGAAAAAAAATATTCGTTAGCAGGAAAGAAGTCTCTGTCTCCATCTCATTGCAGCCTCAGACAGACTTTCTGCCACAGGTGACACTTGCTGACGCTATGCTTCGCTTAATCAGCTGCAGCAAAGCCTGGCTGTGTTTCTCCTGTGTCTGGAGCACGATGCACAAAAGCTTTGATGCTTTACATGCAGGCCACAGGCATGCCGATGGCTGCCGCAAACCTGGAGTCGAGACTTGGAGCGCCAGCAGTGGGGTGGGTACCGAGCCCGCTGCCTCACTTTGATGTTCTCAGTGAGACGCGCTAGCGCCATGCACCCATCAAAAATGTTCACATCATCACATTCCCTCGATGGACCCCCACCAAAACTTGCAGTGTTCTGCCATAAGCCACAGCCATGATCTCTTGGTGACGAGTGTGGAAATTCTGCATTAAAGCGCAAGTATGAATCATGCACTGTCTGATCTGGGAAGAAGAAAAGAGTTTCTCTAATTATATTGGGAATACTGAGATTTATGACCCACGGAGCGGGAGTCTTGGGTCTAGGCTAACTGTCAGCGGACTTTTACTCAGCTTGTTGCTTTACTCCTGATTCTAAGCAAAACTGAACTGAACAGAAAGGGGACGACATAGTCTGGACCACACAGATATGTAATGACTATAAATCAAAGCAGGCTGTGACCCTCACAGAACCCATGTGCCTCTCACACTTCACAGATCCCAAACACCTTTTTAACCCTCTTCTTCATGCTTTGCCCTTGTCTTTCAGACCTATCTGTGATTTTCCACAGGAGTAAGAAAGCAGGCTTGGGTTTGACATCCTTGAAAGCAGCCTGTCAGGACCCTCAGTGGAATATGTTCTGGGAATACTTCTTACTAAACTACCAAGCTTCCTATAGTCTGTCTAACCTTATGTGTGATCAAACTGCAAAGACACACACAGCTGAAGTGGTGTCTGTGTAGATCCACCAGGCTATTCTACTAAGCTCACCTCTTGAAGAGTAGGCTCATGAAGAGAAAACATGCCATGTAACGTCAAAGAGAGAAGCATTAATAATCACTAAGCGTTCACCCAGACCCCCTCATCAGCCTAGAACATACTCCTTCAACCACCACACAGTCAGGGTCCTTGCTAAATCTTAAAAGTTCCATAAATATTCCCTACCAGAAACTAGTGGGCAGAGTGCTGCTTTAAATATGTTTAAATACATAATGCAGCATTAGAAAATACTATTTGTGGATAGAAATAGGAACTAGGAAAGTTGATATATTGTATTTTTCTTGATTAGCGTTATTGTACTCAATGATTTAATGCTGAAAAGCTTGAAAGCATCTTTTTCAATAACTGAGAAGTGTGAACCACGAAATAAAAAGACAATTCTCTTTGGAATTTTTCCAGCTCATTTCTGAGCCAGGATTAATGGCAACTGTCAGTATCCCACTGTGTTTAGTGGTTATCGCAGGCCAGTACCCTGACAGCAGTGCTAAAGAAACAGACTGTGCCGCTCTCAGAGGCTTTCCCAGGGCCAAAGGAACATGCATTTACATCATATGGGCTTTCCTCTCTTTCCCAAGAGCTTATCAGAAAACCTCAAAGCCCTTTACTCTAAAGATGACAGTACCCCCATCTTAGTCATAAAACAATTGCTATCAATATACTTTCTCAACATTTATCCTGAAATTCATGTGAAATTTTCCCTCTGTTCCCCTACATCCTTGGGGTAATGTGCCCCCCTCCCTTTGACTCTTTTACCAAGAAAGATATATTTGGGAAATGACTAGTCACCTAGCCTGATAAGACTGGCGTTTCCTGATTTTAAGTCTCGACCAATCAGTGTGTTCTGGTGAATGGTGAAGCCTTCATTGATGAAAATAACTATATTCACTAATGAGGAAAAATCAAAGTAGAAACCAACATAGTGGGCTAAAGGTCCATGTGTACAAATGATTGGCTACTGGAAGGATGGAAGGAGAGTAAAAATAGTCTTTCTACTTCTTCTCTTTTATGGATAGTGGCAGTGCATTTGAAAGGGTCAGAGTCAGAGGAGTGTAGCATGTAGAGCTGGAACATGGCTTGGCAGAAGCAACTTGTTGGAAGACAACAGAAGGTTTTGTATCTACAGGATATGATGATGATACACCAAATAGATTCAATTTGTAAATGATCCAAACAAACGCTCTTTCAAACGCACACAGTTTGGAATCTGAGTAGGCCGTCTTCACATGGCATCAACAAGAAATGCACCAAGGTCCTTCTCATTAAGCCCTCATCCGCTCCACCAAAAATAAATGTTCTAAATCCACCTCCAATTATCATCACTAAAGGTCTTGCAGAGGAAAATGCTTGCAATGAAAGACTCAAACAGCAGCTGATCCACTGCAGAAGATATCAGGATCATGAGAGATGGCTGGCAAAGATTTATGAGCGCTAATTAGCAAAGGCCTCTACAGATTCTCCTGCAATGCACCGAGACAAATTGTGAGAAGTGGAAGTGGGACAGGGGACCATGTGCTGTCAAAACATGATTCATCCTTACAATTCTGTCTAATTTCCAAAAAGAGGGAGGCCAGTAGTGGTTAGAGGAAACAATGGGGCCCACTTGTAAAACCACCAGGACCAACGAAGGGTTAATACTATCCAGGGCTATCTGTCAGGCTCAAAGGCTTTTCCAATCTCTCCCCCTATACAAAAAAAGTCAAGAAAGACCTAAAAGGAAAAGAAGGGGGAAAACACTTCAAAGCCTTGTCATCTGGCATTGCAGAGAGCTGGTTTGAATTAACTTCAATTCTCCTCTCCTTTTCCAAGTTCATGGCGAGAATGCCTTGGCTTCTGGTTTTCATTAGAGCCAATTTTCTTATCTTTTTTCTCCCTCTTTCTTCATCTCAAGCTTGATCCCCTGTAAATGCAACGTGGCACTGAGTGTAGCTAAATAAGAAGGTGCTGCCCGCAAGGCACGCATTGTCTCACATAGCCCACAAAACGCAGCTGAGAGGCAAATAAGAAAAATGCAGAGAAAGGGAGACAGCGGGAGGAAGACAGAAAGAGAGAAAGATGCTGGTTGTTTACACCAGAGCAGCCTTTATTTATCTGTTCCTCTCATCTGTTTAGTGGGATACAGATTTTTCCATTCAGACTTTATCATTACTGCAATAACTGCAGTATTTACCAAGCAGGGAGAGAGAGTGAGCGAGTGTGAGAGAGAGAGAGAGAGATAGAGAGAGCATTGAATTAAAAACTGATGGTAGTTGATGGAAAGAGAGAGAAGGGAAGGACAGTGAAAGAGAGCAGGAAAGAGACAAAAGGAAAGATATATGGACTGTCGGGCTCTCCCTCTCCTGTCTTAAGGGAGAGATAAATCAGTGTTCATAGAAGGGTGCAGTGCTGTGTGAATGATGTGAGCAGCAGGGTAGTGAGAAAGAGCGAGAGAGAGTGGGAGAGAAAAAGAGAGAGCAAGCAAGGAAGAGTTTGGCAGGCGGATGGTCCCTTCAATGGGTTGGAACTCAAAAATTGTCAAACATGGATTTAATGCATCAGATAATTGCCAAGTCATTCATGTGGTGGATTGCGTGCATTAGCAAAAAGGAGAACATCAAACTGAGCAATGTATAAAAAAATTAGTTTCTATTAATAAACTCTTCTGTCCTGGACAAAAAGAGCAGTTTTGTGCGGGAAACTGTGAACCTTTTTCATTCATTCATTTTCAGTAACTGCTTTATCCTGGTCAGGGTTGAGGAGCTTATACCGGGAACAATGGGTATAAGATGGGAATACACCCTGGATGGGAAATTGACTTATGCCAGTTGCACATATATGTTTGCGATTTCTGACTGAAGATAAGCCTTATTTCTGGGTTGGAGAAGATTTGTGAAGCTCTGGGTAATAAGTTAGGTAAATGTTCAATAAGTTTGCTCAGCTCAGACAAACCTACATAAATTACTTTAGATGAAATTCCACTAACTGCCCTGCATAATTAGCACATTGAGAAGTGAAAGAAATTCAAGTTCAAATGAATCACTGTACAAAAGATTTTGACCACAGAAGTTATTACACAACATGGTCATAATACTTTAGACATTTCCCACAGTTTTGTAAAAAGTTTAAAACCTCCACCATTTCTTCCTACTAGCATCAGCTAGTATCCTCTGATTATTTCTGTTTCATGGGTGCTATAGCCCATAGCCAGCAATTACATTTACAATTTATATTTATTTTTGTTTAGCCTAGGTTGATTTACAAAATGTCTTAAAACGGTATCATTTCAAACCAGAAGTATACGGATTAAGAATAGCAGAAGATTGTTAGAGAGTGCCAAAAGGGAGGGAGAGACCTGTCAGATGACATGTGACATTGACACCCTTGGTAAAAGAAATACATTGAAGGTGTTGTGGGGGGAAATAGAATTCAATGAATACCAAATTGCCAATATCCTGCAAATTTAACATTCTCACCATTACATATTAAAACTGATGTATACTATATGGACAAAAAAAAACTGTGGACACCTGACCAGCACACCCATATGTGGTTCTTCCCCAAACTGGTGCCAAAAAGCTGGATGCACACAACTGTATAGGATGTCTTTGTATGCTGTAGCTTTACAGCTTCCCTTCACTGGAACTAAGGGGGCACAACCACGTCCCCCATGTCCACACCTGTGGCTGAATGACCACAAATCTCCACGGCCATGCGCCATAATCTAGTTTAAAGCCTTCCCAGAAGAGTGGCGGTTACTGTAAGAGAAAAGGGGACTAAATCTATAATAGGCTGTTTAACAAGCACATACGGGTATGATGGTCAAGTTTCCATGAACTTTTATTTAAAACACCGCATAATTGTTTAAGCTAATTATGTTTTTCATTGTATAATTGTACTGTCCAATGAGAGGAGACAGAGCAATAGAGCGCAGGGGAGCAGAGAAGAGAAATGAAGCAGGGAGAGACAAAGAGGAGAGCAGGCCAGACTGCAGTGCTGTGGGTACCATGATCAGTATGAATGGGCTGACTGTATGGGGCTATGCGCCAGGTTCAGAGTGGCGGCTGGCAGGAAGGACTCGGACTGAATCATCCAGCAGCTCAGCAAAGTGTGCTTCTGAGAGTCATACACCACAGTACCACACACTGCTTCTCCAGCAGACTGGGTCTCCTGTGACAAACCCTGACTCACACTTCAACACGTTATCCCTCATATTCCTCCGCCAACGACACTCAGTATTCCCTTAGGATTACAGAATAATGCTGCTAGCTGCACAGAGTCCAAATATCATACATCAGCTGTTTGCTTCAACTCTTCAGTGTAGAGGTCTGCATTACTGCCAGACTCCAGTGGGACTCCATGTGGAACTCTACGCAATAGGATGAAAGGTTGCAGGAGGAAGCGGGTGGTCAAGTAGCTAGTGCAGGTGGGAACTGGGGAAAAAACTATTGTCAAAGAAATTCTGCTACATGAAATTTCTTAAGAAGAACAATATTTTTTCTACCTTTTCCTACTTTTCAATGTTAGACGATTGTTTCAACACTTAGCCTACTATGAGCCTTATTTATTAAATAATGACATATCATACTTTTGATCCCTTTATAGTTACACTTATTAGTGTGGAACATCTGCGAAACAAGTTAGTTCCTGTTACCATTTATAGCTTTTATCTCTCTTGAAATTAATAAGACCAAAAAGCAGCTTGTCATGCTATTGAGAAACCACAAACCACAAATTCCTCTGTCATGAAGACTCTCCCATGTTGGAAAACTTAAAGTTACAGCTTTACCTCTGACTGTTAAAGTGCTGTCACTGGAGACTCCTTCCAAAAATTCTAAATATACATCTCAAAAATTCACCATATCAAAAATGCAGACTGCATTATTGTATGAATTGCTGTTATAGAAAATGAATCAACACCTTCTGATCAATTAGAATAGAAAATTCAGTGGTACTATAAACATTTTGAACTAAAAGGACTGTGTAGAATACATAATTACTGTATGTGTGCTAGGCTTACCTACTTGTATCATGGCAAATATGGAGTCAGTGAGACATCCACACGTGCAGAAAAAAAATTGCTAAAAGTAACAAAAAGGAGATCCGCCATTTGTAACACTAACAAAATACATTTCTGTGAAACTTTTGCTGCGCAAGCGAAAGTGAGATAAATGCCAGCAGGACACGTTATAAACAGACTGAATATAACGTATGCGCAGGACCACTCAATGTAAGAAGTGTGCTGTGGAAAGCTACACGTCTGGCCACAGTGAAGAAAGTTCTGGGTGATGCAGTGTGTGAAGCAGCTGGCATCACTTAGACCCTGCGTGCGGAGCTTAGGCCGGACCGAAACTGTGCTGTTTATCAGTGATGCGC
Organism: Pangasius djambal; assembly: GCA_022985145.1. Taxonomy (NCBI): domain Eukaryota; kingdom Metazoa; phylum Chordata; class Actinopteri; order Siluriformes; family Pangasiidae; genus Pangasius; species Pangasius djambal. The sequence continues at coordinate 21,529,121 of CM040979.1, forward strand.
TGCAGGGAGATTTACAGTGCCTGTGAGACTGGAAGACAGGACCAAAGGCTGATTGGAGTACTGAGAAGGAGGTGAAGAAAAGGATGAACACGGATCATCCAGGTTCATCGCAGACATGCTGTGGGCTGTTTGTCACGCCGCTCGTCTACCTGCAGGATCAGAGTGAATGTGCTCGTTGTGGACTGACCTCTTCAAAGCAGAGGTCTGAAATAGGCCTTGTGCTGGCGTTCTGGGGGGAGTGGGTTATTAATAGTCCCAGACACCGGAGCTAATGGGGCTCAGACCTACTGGCACATCCTCAAAGACTCGCATCAGGCCCCGTACACAGATAAAAGAGAGTGGCCAAAAGAGGGGCGGTGCTTAAACAAATTGTTACAAGACATTGTTTTGGAAGCTTTCTTCTCCAACTTTCTTTTATTCACTCTTACATGCTGACAATCCATGTGAAAGTTGTAGGCAACATGAACAATTTCTTCAGCTGCTTCTTCAGGATGAAATCAGTGCAGCAGTTCTGTGAAGTTTATTTATTATTTACATGCAGTAGTGCAACACATTATCCATTTTACCATCCTTATAATTCAAGCATACAGTGAGTTACTCACTACTTGAAAGTCTTAACTGTGGATAGTGTTGCTTTCAATATTCTCTCTGCGTCAGAGTAGCAGGCATGAGACAGCTTAGGGACCTCAAGCTTATGCACAGTACACGAGGAAACAAACTGTACCTTAAATAAGTTTAAGGTAATGTCTACTTGCACCTTCCAGTACTGCACTAGTTGCAGTGGCCAGGGCTTTCTGCCTATCAGCAGGACGCTCTCTAAACCTGAACCACGCATGGCTTAAATAAACACTCAGAGTACCGGCAGGCTCGCAGTGACATGAGCGCTCAAAGGAATAACAATGAAGATATTAAAAACATCACACCTGATTAGCCACAGAGAAATGGCTTATCATCAAGGTTATTATAGTTCATAAAGATTGTCATTGAAAATAAAATAATGTACCAAAAAAACTGAAATAAAATAAAAGGAAGATGTAAATAATATATATTTATCTAGTTTACTGTTGAAAATGACTCCAAAACTTTCAATTTGCTCCCTATACTTAAATTAATAAAATTGAATCTACAAAAAACTAAATAAAAAAATTAAAAAATAAATGTATCTACCAAACCAACATTAAAAACTAAATAAAAAAACAAACAAATATAAACTGAAAATACAATCAGAACTAGAATAACACTGATGGTTACCTGAAGGCCGCTAGATACTCCACGTCTCCCATGGGTGGCTCCAGACCGCCTGTGAAGGCCATGTTCACATTGAAGCCCACACCAGGCCCCGAGCCCACCTGGTACACCAACAAAGACATACACAGCCTTAATACAGCAAGTTACTTATAATAAAAAAAAATAAATAAATAAATAAAAAAAGCAAGGAGGAATATTTTAGCATTTTGGAACCAGACTTAAGTAAACAAACAAACAAATAAATTTAGTTGTGTAGTTTTGGAAATCTTAAAACTTTTTCAGGAACTCAGAAATCATGTGATCACTGGAGGAAGCACGTTTTTAGGTGGAGCATGATGTACTGTCTGATCCTGGATCCAGTCTGACCCTAATCAGGATAAAGTTCTTCCTGAAGATGAATGAATGAATGAATGAATATATGTTGCACTGAATGACAGTGATTGCTCAAACAAAATTAGCAACCATCTTATCTGCAGAAAAAACTGCATTTATTCAACAAGCAATTGCTGAAAAGTTTTTTTTTTTTTTTTAAATAATTTCTACAGCACTTTTGTTTTTAATCCATGATGCAAATAAAAATGAGTGTTGTGTACATGTTTCCATTGGCATGCTGGTCATGGCAAAGGCATGACAATTTGCTTTGAGCAAGTACAGCTAGTTTAAAAAGCAACATTGATGTTAACATTTACAGAACAAAGCAAAACAACAGACAAACAATAGTTAATATCAAACTCCTCCATGTTTGCTGTGATGCTAGAACATACTGTTGCACAGTTAGCACCACTGCTGTTATATACATACTGCTTAAGGCCATTGTGGGATCTAGGACTAGAGTGTGTGTGTGTGTGTGTGTGTGTGTGTGTTTGACTGGAGGAAAATTAAATGGAGAGAAGTGTTATTCTTCTTTTCTCGGTCTGTGAGACATGATGAGTCGGTGTCTCAGCTGCGTCTGTGGTTCTGACCTCATCAGGAGCGCCGCTGCCAGGAAAGAAGTTCCCGTCGTCATAGCGATGTAGAGACAGATACAGCACATTGGGGTCACTGTAGAAAGCCTGCTGGGTGCCGTTGCCATGGTGAACGTCCTAAAAGAAGAGAGTAGTGTTATTATTTAGTGTTTAGTGGTGTAAATACAAATACATATTCAGTAAAGAAAAAAAAAAAAACCACTACTTTTATGAACATGAAAAATATTACACAGTCATTTACAAAATGTCAAAATCAGATGCTATGCTGGAAAAGACATTGTGTGACACATTTTCATAACATTAAAAATGTATAAACATTCTATTCTGAGCTCACTCTAATAATATTTAATAGCTTTGTGAGTCTCATCCTGTGTCTTTTGATCCGAGGCGCTGTGTGTCATGGCGAGTACTGCTCCAGCAGAAGTGCTGCGTGACAGACAGGAGGAAATGAACGGCATTTCAAAGGCATCCTGAGACCTTAATGATCTCAGTCGAGTCTGGCCAGCAGGATTACTGCACATCGAGGCTCATATCATGCCACTACAGGCCTGAGAGGGACACTCACTGACCTACATACATATATTAACCTGTCAGTGTCGATATGGAATTCTTTATGAAAATAGTTTCAGGTTGTGATGGACAGACCATGGCTTTAGAGTGTATGGTGTGCAAGGAATAAATTTCGTATTCTTTTAAAAACTGATATCTTAATTTAGCAAAATGTGGTTTGTAAAGAAATAGAGTTCCTATTACCTCCCTGAAGTTGATTAGTTTCAAATAACAGCCTGTGCTTTGTATATTATTATGTATGCATATTGTTTTATTCCACTTATACCACAGTAAATTACTAACGCTTACAATGTGTACTTATTACAGAACGTCATATATAAATGTTCTCAACAGTCTCTTAAAACTTGCCAACTTGCCATATTAACAAGAAACTAGAACACAAAGTCTTCTACCTGACTGTTACAAAGTGCTGAGACAGCTTCCATAAATACTAATGAAACTTCTTCTGAGAGAAAGCTTCATCGTGTCAAATGATTATATATTTCAACACAACACATTTAATCTGCCATACAGGTCCCTGTGAATGAGCTGTTATTATAGAAATAATAATATACTAGAAAGGAGGGCATTAATATAAACCCATGATTTGAATTACAAATGATTTTACCAAATCATTTAAGGATTACAAATTGCTGCTGTTATACAAAATGAATGAACACCTTCTGACCAATCAGAATCGAGAATTCTGTGATTAAAAATACATTTTGAGAACATCGTGAGTTTTCACAATGCTGCATATCCGATGCCACAGAGCTCATTTAATTATTTACATTCTTTTCATTTATTGGTCAGACCTTTGAGAAAACACTCACCCAGTCCACTATCAAAATCTTGCTGACATTCAGTCGCTGCTGGAGGAGTTTGGCTGCGATGGCCACAGAGTTGAAATAACAGAATCCCCTGTTATTGCAAAGAGAGAAAAAGTGCAAAAAAGAGAAGAGAGATGGATGAATAAGGGAGCATAGAGAGAACAGGAGAGCAATGCAGTGTGCTGAGTGTAATCCTGTGTAAAGTGGACCCCCTGGTCGAGTGGATTCTCCCATTTCACTAATGACAATTCACCCACAGAGCTCTGGCTACACTTCAGAGTGGAGAGAACAGTGCTTTGGCCTGGCCTACAGCCCATACACAGTGTTACACCACTATACACACACACACACACACACACACACGGCCTCCACTAAGCCTGGCACACTCACCACAGCATTGCAACAGCCATTGGATTTAACCTTTTCCCAAAGCCTCAGTGGAACAATAATTTCACTTAACCTTTATGTAATGAGGCCCGTTTAGAGAAAAGGCTTTTCTGTAAAACAAAGAGGGAAGTAGTAATACGGATCACTTACTACGCAGGTATTTAACACACACGCACACACATGCGTGCGCGCACACAGACACACAAACAAACGGACACATAGACACAGACAGAGACACACTGACACAGAGACACGGATACACACACTCACGCACAGAGACACACAGGGACACACAGGGACACACAGGGACACACAGGGACACACAGGGACACACAGGGACACACAGGGACACACAGGGACACACACACTGAGCAACTGAAAAACAAGCCACTGAAAATCTTTCAATCTTTCAGTCATGACACTGAAACAGAGTCAGTTTGCTCTCAAAAGTAACAAGCATGTCAGAATAATATGAGGTTTCAGTAATATCACTGCTGAATTCCTTTAGAGCAGCCAGGCTTGTGGGATGGGGAAGTCTGCACACTTGGCCAGGATGTCCACCTCAGAGTTGGATTCATTTGTGTGTGTGTGAGAATGATTGACATCATGCTGTATGTGGTTCCAGATATACAGTGTTTAGTCCATTAGATTCAAACCCTGGTCTGTTTTCTCCCTTAGTGCAGGTTTGTTTAGGTTTGTTACTCGGAATCGGACCAAAACAGCCGTTCAGTCAAACTCTAACGTGGTTCTATTGCAGCGAGGAAGTGATTCGACCCTGAATCGGCTGAACTGTTGGAAGTGAACCAAACATGCCGTGTATTTTGGGTTGCAGGTGACAATTTTTTTGCAGATACGAGATTCTTAACTGAGCCACAAGGCGCAAACTGAGCCAAAGGACAGAGCTATAGGCCATAGACCGATGAACAAAAAGAGAAAATAAAATCTGGATGTGATACAAAAACATTTTAAGGCATCATTTATATAATTATTTAATCATTATTTATTCAGCGCCTACTCTCTGTTCTCTGTGCTCGAGTTATTTTGGTGATTTCTATGCACACTTGGCAAAGGTTTGTTTACCATCACTGTATTTCTGACCAATGAATGAAAGAGTTTTACTAGTACGGTTTTCAGTTTTTACTGCTTTTTGGTTCATTTATTTAAGCGCAGTGTGTAAGTGCAGTGTGCAAAAGTATTAATTTCACTCTGATTCAGACTCGGCAAATGACCTAATAGACGTGAAAGCACCATAAGACTATATGTGGCCTGTCCCATGATTTTGAGTGACTGAACTACGTTTTGTGATATAAAGTGAGGAGAATATCTCAGCTTTCAGCTGATAATACTACTGACCTCCAAATATAACATGTTTGATAACATGAAACATGAAATGTTTGGCTTAGTTTAATGTTGACTGCTTGACTGTTTTTTTTTTTGTCTTAGTCAATTAACCTCAAATGTAGAAACGAAGAAAAAATGTAAGCATATTTATATTATTATTCTTCCATATATGAAAAGCGACAATCGTATACTCATGATCTTGACTATACGTTAAACAAGCCAATATGTTAGACGGTAATATATTGTCATATGTGTATATTAGAGGGTGTTGTATGAACTGACTTCGGATACATGCAGTGAAGCTGATTTAGCTGCGCAGTGAAACAGTGTTTGTATAGCAGTACGGTGATGTGGTTTCTGCAGTGAGGGGAGTGGTACTCACATGGGGGTGCTCTCCTCGGCGTGGTGTCCTGGAGGCCGCACCACAGCAAAACCGTTCTGGAATCACACACCAACACACACAGCTGCGTTAGCTATACCACCACACACTGTACAGAAACCAGCCCACATATGTGCACATGCATGCAGTTTCATACACACCCTAACCCCTGTGATAGTAACACACTGATGTGTGTCTCCCAGCATGATATTCAGTTACTCTAAAGTCTGATGTGGGTCTGAGTTTGAACAGGTCAGTGGAGGATCATGCTGCAGCTGACCCAAAGGACTAGTGGACGTGCTGATAACAGAGTCACTGCTCTCAGATCAGTGTGGAAGACTCGCAGAGCACAGGGACTTCCCATCCTAATGATGTTGCAGCAGCTGTGCTGTACTGCTTTCCTTCCTTGCTCCAGAGAATATTAATTTAGCACGAGAGAGGGGTTTAGCCGGTATAATGATAGTTCTCAGTGGTGTGTTTGAGTGCGCTGGGCTGGGCTGCGGCTGAGGTGTTGCACTTCTATTTTTGTGTGGGTTGACTGGCAGACAGGATGTTATGCTGTGAGTGTGTGCTGAGATCTACAGTCTCACTAATGATGTGGTTATACTCAGGAGTGTTTGCATTTGGTTGAGACTAGGTTGCTTGCTGTTGAAAGGATGCCCAGATATCAGCTGATCTCACACTGACACACACACACAGATGAACTCCTTCACTCACGATTCAGCTACACAAACACTGAGATCAGCAAATATTAATACTACATTAAGTCTCCTTTTCCCAAAAAGGAACAGACAGGACATAGTGGGACAGAAACAATCTTTGAGTAAGTGATACGATAATTACAAAACAGTATCAAATGATAATGTTGCAGAATGGTCCTACATCTCTGTAATGTTTTCTGATGGTGTTTCAGCTGTAAGAAGGCTGCATCATAAGATTACATTTCAAATTTCACTGTTAAAATACTTTCATGATGTTTGCATATGTGAAGATCAGCACTGAACAAATCAGTAGCACGGGACAAACTGATTTTGTGATTTTTTTTTTTTTGTGTGAAGTTTTTATTTAGTGTCTACAGTGGTGTCAAAAGGTCTGAGCGCACTAGTGAAAATGGTTCTATTTTGCGTTCTTTTCTAATTTAATACGACAATTTTCTTTACAAATTATATCACTGACAACAACCTGAATGAAAAGTAGAATCTCTGAAATTTTTACATACTTTTCAAGACTTCCTTAGTATGTGGTACTAATGACAGTGTGTACTCAAGCTGGCATGGACTCCACAAGTTTGTGCAAAACCTTATGATCCATTTCAGATCAAATCCATCGGAGTGTCTGAACACATTAGGCTTGAGGAAAATCTCACCTTTTATACAAAGCAGTTAACATGGTCAATATCACAAATCCGCTTACATTTAAATAGAGAAATAGAAAGAGTGCGGAATCTTGAATATTAATTATTTTTATTTTAATTATTAATTATTTACTTTCTTTGTTTTATTTGTGTTCTTTGTTTATTTCAAAATTCTGAAACGTGTTTATTCCCAATTTTAAATGAAAAAAAAAAAAAATCCCAGATTTTCAAAGTGGTCTCAGATTTTTGGACCCCACTGTATATTTAAATATTCTTATATGGTGGTGAGACGCACCTCAATGCAGTAATTTCAGTCCTAACTACTCTGAATCCCACCACCTGCTGCACTACTCACATTGGCCTTACATTGGTGTAGTATGTATGGATGATAGATAGTTTTTCAGAATCAGGAAAATGTAGAAACACCAATGAATCCGAACAAACTAACATGCAGTGCTAAACTGCTGCTAAGCTAATGACACTTCCCTGCTATAAGTAACAGACACCATGCAGTTATCTTTTATATGACGTGACAATAACGTTTTAGTGAGGGCGCACACAACGTGCGTATTAATGCGCTTAGCTAGCAAACTAGCTCACCGTACATTACTACATTAGCTTAGCTAATAGGTCTTGCCCTAGTCAGTTTTCAGGCAACCAAAACATGGGACTGCGCAGCACGCTGGAGTGTTTACTTGTCTGGCTAGCTAATACATGTTTCTGCAGGTAATATAAAAAATCTACACAGGAATAGTTCAAATTCTATGTTCTACTTTTTTCATCATATGAATCTTTTTTAGCTGAATGGCTCTGAATAAATGCATATAATTTATGGCATACGTTTTGCAGTAATCTAATTTTTTTTTTTTTTGCGCTGTGGCTGAATTTCAGATGTTCTTAGGTTATAGTGAGAATAAACATTTAACAGAAAGCCATATATGATTCAGCTAAACTGTGTGTTGAAGAGGGCTTAATATCATCAACTTCAGCATGAAAACAAGTAATGGTGGGTGATTTTTTTTTCATGTAGCCTTAAAAAACAACATTTTCAATATTGATATTGGATCCTTATTTTTTTATATTCCATATTTTATGTAATACAAACCTAGAGTATAGCACTACAGCTAATATTCACACTGTAGCACTGTGAAAATAGACCCTTTAACATTCAATATTTAAGATGTGCATGTTAATCTTTGCACTTAAAGGTTAATAAACAAAGTGCAATAGTATATAGTAGATGGGAATTAGAATCAATAATAATAATAACAATAAAGTAAGTCCTTGCTTACGTACAGGAGTGTGGAGTGAGCAGGGAGGTGTGAGGTGAGGAGTGTGTGTAGGTGCTGAGTGAGAAGTAGGGGTGTGGAGTGAGATGTATGTAATGTGAGTGAGCAGTAGAAGTGTTGTTATGTGTCTGGAATGTGGAGCTAAAACATACTTAAAATATTCAGTATTCAAACGTATCTGAGCATTAATGAGCCCAGACTTTCACACTGATACTGACAGGATGAACCGCCACAGTCGTGCTGCACCACGGGGGGAGAAATTTCTGTCTCTCTCTTAGGCAAAGAAAATGATTTACAGATTGCAATGTTTTCTACTCACTGATCTTTAGCTCAATATTACATTTCTTGGGATTCAAGTAAAAGACCTTATTAAACAAAGTAAATTTTAAAAAAAAAAAAGCAAAAAAAGATGGCATAAAAGCTGTCTGGTTAACACTAGAATTCAAAGTGTTTCCATTGGATAGTGGGATTATGAATCATTATTCTTCTTCAACTGTATATTAAAAAGTCAAACCCTGCTAAGTGTGTTAAAAGGACGTTCTGCATGAGTATATCGTGAATAATATGCTCATACATATGGGCAGTCTTTATGATTACAGCAGCAGCTCTTAGGTAAAAATCCACAGTATCCAGGTGATATTATGTACTGAAGAAAGGGTTAGACTTGGGGGATAAACATTTAGACCATCCATGTGGGATCAGCCACTGCAGCAGGCTAGTCACAAGTGCGTTGGTTTACTGTTAAACCTGTCAGAGATTTCGCCACAGCCATGCAGAGACGCAAGCGACAGAAACTGCTATAAGGAGAGCTCTAGAGACAGCCGAGTAATAAACCTTTACAGACCTCTAACGTTAAACCAACGTTGTACAACAAATTTAAAAAAGAATTTACCTTTCAACAGATTTGCATTAAGTGACTGAAAGGAGTATGTGAAGGTTTAATCATGTAAATGTGGACTATAAAAATATATTAACTTCAAATAAGAGTAAACAGTGAAGCTTGTTCTGACAAGTTAAAAATAAAAGTGAAGATGAAGATGGTGTTACCTTCAGTTCTCCAGATGCCACTTTAAACACCAGTTCCACCACGGAACCGACGGCCAGACGAGCCGCGCTGGACGAGTGTACCTCGTTCCAGATAGTGTCACTGTCCACCTGCACAAACACAACAAGTGTGCATAAACATCAACACTGTACAGTGGTTTGAAAAAAAAACAACAACAACAACAAATACATAAATAAAGGGATTGTTTCCTTTAGTTAAAGGATATATTGGCTAAGTTAAGCAGCATTTTAAAGCATACTGATACTTAAACAATCCAAAACTGAGAAAAAAACACATCTGATGCTACAGCACAGAGAACTGATGTGCTATATTTGCTTGGGCTGATGCCACAGTACACACTGCTGACTAATTCACACACAACAGTAGAAGTCAGGCCTTGCTTACACACTGCACTGTGTAAACACCAGCTTTGTCACCTCAACACCTGCTAGATGGCTTTAGTGCTCAAAAAGCAAACTGAGAAATCTGCACTCCTAAAGTTAAACAGATTCCTGTTGTCCGCCTCAACTTCCTGGCCAAGCGTCCACGTCAAGGTTTCTCATTTTGCGTGTTCCGAGATGCTTTTCTGCTTACCACGGTTGTACAGAGTGGTTATTTGAGTTATGCATGAAAGTTCCAGGAGATCAACAGTTTCTGAAAATTTATGGGTGTAACAATACACGGTTCGATTCAATTTACAATACTGGCTTTACGATTTCTATTCAATTTGAGTTGACTGGCAGATTATTCGGGGGAAAAAAAAGAAAAATGATGACGGAAAAGACTCCTTTTTAATTTCTGAATCAAACCATTTAAAACAATATGCATTTTGTCTGCATTTTGTCTTACATAAATAAAAAATGTGCTATGAAAGGAAGCTTAATATTGTAATCAAAGATGTAATACAGAGTCACTATATCTTAAAAATAAATTAATAAATTCTCCCCAAAATTTTGATCGAATAAACAAAGTGTCTGACTTGGGAAAATGACTGCCTGAAACAACGAGAAATGAAATATTCAAACCAGCCTGTCTGGCACCACGGTAACACGTCACTGAGATGACATTTTTCCCCATTCTGATGTTGCTGCAAGATGGGTGTTTAAAAAAAAAAAAAAATCTTGAGAAATGTTGGGGGGAAAAAGTAAAATACAGAATTATTGTACATTCACTAAAGCCCGACATACTTGGCGTAAATGAGAATGCAGTGTAAAGTTCCTGAAAAGCAAATTCTACCAAATCCAACAGATGTATAGTCATGCATCATATCCTGTGTGACAAACGGGAATGTGTGCATCTTGCTAAATAACTGCTTACAAGCCACAAGTTTGAAACACAAACATTAGCAACAAATATGAAAATGTCTCTGGTTTGAATCGTATAAAAACACTATGCTTCTCTTGAGAGTCTGAAAGTGGGAAGAGAACATGGCAGGTGAGTGGAGCATTTATTCAGTGCCATGCAGGGTAAACATTAGCGGGAAAAAACCTGGCAGGAGCACTGTGTGTGTATATACGTGTGTGTCATCCAAGTGTGGACACAGAGAACACTCATTCATCAGTCACTACTCATTATTCCAACACACGCCTGTCCTACGGCCTGCAATTACTCCAGCCTGGCCCTGGCCCATGAACACACACACACACACACACGCACGCACACACGCACACACGCACACCATACACACCATAAACACCATAAACACCATACACAACATACAGAACTGGACACGTGCACATACAAAATGCACCTCCAACGTAAAAGCCCAGGGACTCGTTCATGTTCATTTGGAGTCAGCTCTTAAGCAGGTGTCCTCGGCGCAGAGCAACGTTATAACCAACCGCTGTCAAAGACAACCTTCCATTACATCAGCTGCCTTATTTAGCCTAACGTTTTCCACTAAAGCAGAGAGGGTGAACACACTCATTTCAGCATGTACGCTGCTGCTTTAGCGTGTACAGAGAACAATGTTCTCCTCGTGTTGTGTGCACGCTGGGGAGGTTGAAATCTCAGAGCGGGGGACAAGCAGTGAACCGAGAGGCTGAGGGTTCGCAGGGTAACTCCCTGGGGCTCCCTTTGTGCATACATATTCTCCAGCAATTTATGAAATTCATTGCAATGGCATGAACGCTCAAGGGCAGCGTTTATATATATATAAAAAAAAAAAAAAAAAGTAGCCTTTCAAGCTGGGCCAAGAATGACTCTGTCACGAATTACAAGCCTGTGGTGAATTTACAGTTCTAAAAAAAAAAATAAAAAAAAAATAAAGTAAGAGAGCAGAAACCAAGTGCGAGGTCAAGGGAAAGAGCGTGGATGAATAAAGGGAATAGATACATGAGCAAGCACAACATGAAAAATAGAAACTGGAGACAGAGTGTATAGTAACAGATCACACAGAACTGAGAGCAGAGAGATGTGTATTATGTGCATGTCTGAATAAACACAGGCAACAAAATAGTGTGTGAGAGGAAAAAGAGAAACAGAGGAAAAAGAGCCTCTTAATGGACAGAGGATTTGGGGTGGGGTGGGGTGGGTGGGGGGTTGGCGATGGAATGAAGAAAGGCAGTCTCTCCCGACTCTGACAGGCTAATTTTCAGAGCGGAGGCTAGCTGTGGAGACGCAGGAAGACAACAATTTTGTTCCATTTCCATAAAAGAGTCCAGAGACCTTCTGTTTCTCACCAAGCTACACCGGGTCTACTGCAGCAGCCTGCCAGGCCCGCCTGCTATTCATCACCCAGCAAACAGCGCTGATGGGGGTTAACCTACATCCCTTCAGCCACATCACATACACACCTTCATTACTCCAGCTCTCACATCCCACAGCCACAAATCATTCATAAATACTATACACGTACATTCTTCAAGGGGGACACTGATGAAAGTAAACTAGTGTTTTTGAAGTTAATCTCCATCCAGCACGGCTGCAGTGTACATGTGATTACCATAAAGAAGATTTTCAATAGAGCTGCTTAGAACTACAGAGGGCACCAGTATAGGAATCGGGTCGATACCAGCAAAAAATGGTGGATCAGACCGGATCATTGGAGAAAACATATCAGATACCGGATCCTGTAACAAATGGCAATGACTGCAACTGGATTTGGAAAAGAAGTTTATTTTTGGAAATGGAAATGTTTCCATATAAAGAGACTTGACATTTTTTTTAAAAAATGTTATTATATTTATGCTTTAGTATATGTAGAGTGTAACAGATTTTTGCATGAATGAGTTTAACTGGGAAGAGCTTTGTTTAAAAAACAAAACATTTTTAACTTAGCAGTTTTTAAAAAAAATAAATAAAATATCAGATGGATATTGGTTTTGGCTGATACTCAAGGTTTCAGTATCGCTATTGGAGAAGACAAAGTGGTATTGTGCCATCTCTACTTATAACAGAGCTACTGGCGGAGACAGGGACGTCATCAATAAACACTTACACAAAAAGCATATTTTTGTAAAAGGCTTGTAAGATTTACAGATATTTATAAATTAAAGAATGTATTTTTGGAAAATTTTATATTATAAATTGTCCTGAAGATGACAATGTATCGGAAAACCTAAAGTTACAGCTTTAAGTCTGACAGTTGAAATAAAAAATACCAATTCCCCCCAAATATTTGTATTATTAGTGAGTTTTGCATTTTTCTGAGTACAGGAGAAGATGCTGAAATCCTTGTGCTTGGTAATTCATAAACACTACAGATTTGGTGGATGGAGTTTAGATTAAAAAAAAAAAAAAAAAAAAAAAAAAGATGGCCTATTCATTTAGACATGGAAGGAAACAGCCATCAAATATACACAAGAGTTTCTGGACTGCAGAATAGACACAGCTTTGCTCACTCAGCACTGGAGAAGCGGCCATCCATTCATCCAACACACACTCGAAATATCAAGCACACTGCAACTCAGATACACACCTTGTCTAAGCACACACACAGTATTTCATAATACAAAAGATTAGCCCCAACTCCACTGCATTTACACACACACACACACAGCTTGTTTATAGAAAACATCTGGACACAATTACCCGCTCGGCGGAAAGCACAGCAACAGTTTTTGTTGCCGCTAGAGTTTCGGGGGTGGGGGGCTCGCTGGAGAACAAACAGTCCCATTATTTACACACGCGAATAAGAGAAGCAGAGAGAGAAACTTACCCCGATGCCCCCACAGGGCAACCTCACAAACATGGGTGTCACAGAGCCTGCAGAGAAAAAGAGAAAGAGAGAAAGAGGTGATGATCACCTTTTAGGACCCCTGAGGTCTTCCAAAGTACCGATTTCATCAAGTTGGTAATGTGAGTGTTGCCCCCAACTGTCTGTCTGATTCTGTGAAAAATGAGATTGACAGGTAGAGCTCTCTCTCTGAGAACACTCTACCCATCACTGAGCTCATGGAGTGCAGAGAGAGAGAGAGAGAGAGAGAGAGAGAGAGAGAGGAGTAGGCGAGCTTCATTCTATGTGTGTGTTGATCAACTGCAGCACAGGACCTAATGATAAACCACATGGGAGGTGTGTTTAATCGCTGAACATTGTTTGATCACTGAATGAAAAGCATGGCGGTGGTTGAAGTCATGGAAAACTGCATGAGGCTCCCTGGTGGCCTTGACGGACAGCTCTGGGGCACATTCAAATCTGATGAAAGCCAAAAGGGGGAAACGGTGCTGTTTGTGAAAACAAGCTTTGAGGAGGAATTGGGTCTAGTGTGAAGAGCTGAAAACAGACCTAATACTACAGAGGCTGCAGTGTCATTAGTGGGGAAGTGGGGTGTGTGTGTGTGTGTGTGTGTGTGTGAGATGGTGAGATGGTGAGGGTGTGGGTGGGAGGGAATGCTGATTGGTCACACACACTCACTGAGAGAAGGAATCATTAAACCGCCTCCTTCTCATTCAGCCAGGGCAGATCATTTGTATATAGATCTACATATATGTGTGTGTGTGTGTGTGTGTGTGTGTGTGTGTGTGTGTGTGTGTCTTACTGTCTAACTTCTGTCTCAGTGGGTTGGTCCCGTAGAGCAGCACGTGAGCTTCAGAGTGGACTGTCTGCAGCTCCTCTAGTGTGGCCTTCCTGCCCCGGATACACTGTAAGCACACACACACACACACACACACACACACACAATTTGCATCAGTTTCAAGTGTCTTACAAAAATTACTTATTCAAAACAGCAGTCTGTAATTTTCAGAGCCCTCTGCTGCCCATGAGGTGAACTGCAACCGCAATTAAAACCTTGTCTGGTCTTCTAAGTCGATCCCTCCCTTCTGTTGAAACTACATAGCATTGTGAACTGCTTTTTAAGAAAAAGTGGAAAAAGTGAGCAGCTATGTTCCACATGAAGGCGGAGCAAATTTCCAGGCCAGAAAAACACTGTTAATTAAGAAACTAATGAGACATATAGCAGAGCAAGACTGCGAATCAAGGTCTCATATTCATATATGATTACTACAAGTCTAGGAACAATTTTACAAATTACAAACTGCACCTTTAAGAGAGAGAAAGGTACAGAAATATCAGCTATGAGTACGTGTCAGAGGCTTATTGTGGTAGATTAGGGTTCAAATCCCAGGATGGCCCCAGGCTGCCACTGTTGCAGCCCTGAGCAAGACCCTTACCCCTAAGTTTGACAAAGCAACAGGTGAACGTTCACGTTCTACGTACGTGCACGAAGCTACAATTTCAGCAACAGCAGCAAGCAACATTTGAATTGAATTTTTTTTTCAATACTATGCAAATTATGGATGCCACTATAAAGCAACAAATCCAAACGACTGGCTCTAATGATTACTCGGACCAGTACTATGGAGCGCGTGGTCCATTATTTTAAAGTTCCCTATTTGCACCTTTAGATCCCACCTGTAATCAGTTCCCATTTACTGTCCGATAAACAAAATGGAAGAAAACAATAGTCTCAAAGCGACATGAGCACCTTGCCGCTTGCTTGTGTGAATGTGTATGTTTGGACTGCATCTTGCATAACTAGTACATCCCTTGCCCTAAACGCATCTATTAATATAAATATTAATGTTGTGTACATTATCATGATATCAAACCCGTGTCATGTTTCTCCCTTAAGGTCTGTGCTGAAGTCTGCAGTAGGTGTAAGAACACAGCATCAGGTTTCAGTCTGGATGTGCTCGGCACCAGAACAAAGCGCTAGAGCAGGAAAGCTGCGGCTCTGCAATAACGTGAGCTGTGGCACTCGGCCAGACCATGAGGGGTTCTCTGAGGAGTCTGAGCGAGCCAGAGCCGCTCACCTGCACGCACGTATGTGTGTGTGAGCTATGGTGACACCTGCAGCAGCAGAGGGTGGGTTAGCTCTTGGGTTTAACAGCACATGCAGTTAAAATGGGCCCTCCGGGGCCCAGGCTGTGGCTGGCAGCAGCCTGAAATGGCTCCACTGTCTTTAAGGGCCCCCCTGCTGTAGATTAGGGGGTATTAGAGTCATGACTGCCTTTAATTGTGGCCCAATTCTGTGTTCCCATCTCCCAGAACAATAAACAATCTCACAGAAGAGCTAACTACACCCACTTCCCATACCATGCAGAAAGAGACAGACAGGGAGGAGGAGGTAGAGAGAGAGAGAGGGAGGGAGAGGTAGAGAGACTCAGAGACTCGCTAAGGTTGCTGTGCCTTGTTTACTTGTTTGTTTGTAGGAAAACAAAGACGGCAGCTATGCGACTGGCTAATTGCCGTGACGCAATGGAGCACAGAGGAGGAGAAGAGCGTGGTGGGAGAGATTAGAACCAGTTAGAGCTATTAAACTTCGGTTTGGGCTTAGTCACCGCACGTCAGTGGCCCACATGATGCCAGAGAGGAGGAATGACCCACTGCAGGTGTCCTCGCTAACACTGAGGCTCGCCACACTGGACTCGGGGCTATAAAAGTGTCCTGTGCAACAGTGCTCATTTAGGGGTTTTCCGCCTTCCACCGTGGAAGGAAAACTTACCCTAGAACATCTGAGGTGATTAAAATAACCCAAGGACTATGCATTTCTTTATTGAATAATAAATAACTTCTTGTGAAGGTTCCCCCCCAAAAAAAAATCATCATGCAACAGGATTAAGGCTGGGCAATTATAAAATATATGATAAAATATGGATATTGTGATAAACTATGTTACAATACAATTCTCTGAAATATTGCTAGTATATGAACTGCTTTGTCTCACATTTGATCACATTATGCATTAAAAAAAGTGGCTGCAAGTGGCTGATTTGATGTCACAATTTTGTACAGAATCTATAAAACTGTACAAGATTAATTTACAAAATGGATGGTTCTGATTCTAAAATCTGATTGGCCAAGCCACGTTTGAAGCCATCGTAAAATCCATGATATACACACAACTGTGACAGCATCACAATATCTGAATTCTGTATTAATGCATCAAGCTTTAAACCAATAAAATTTTTATACTTAAGATATTGTTTTGTACATAAAATAGCCTAATATTTGACAACCAAAGTTTTGCTGTTTTGCTGGCAATCAGTTAGCAGATGTATGATGCATATTGTGCATCAGATAAATGTCTGGTCAAATATGATAGTTGATATAATATTTCTGTCATATCAGTCATCCCTACACAGAAGCCCTTATATATATTCCCAGGTAAACCAGTATTACTGCCAGCACCGTCATTCAATTTGCAAGAAGATCTTCAGCTCAAATGCACCACTGTAGTCATTGTGTGTTACACCTTGTCCTGGCACTCAAGTCTGAATCCTGGGATGTACTCAAAGACTTTGACCTGTGTTTGTGCTATAATTGTGGCTTTATAGCACCCTCTAGAGACAAAAAAACACACTGCACTCACAGAAACATCCCAGATATCATTTTTGTGAGAATTGTATTATTCTTTCCTGTATCTACAGTATAGTATCCTCTTTATCCTGTCAGGATTGCATCTGAAGACTATCCTGGGAAGGCACTCCCCCTCACCTATGGGCAGTGAAGAGTGTCCAATCATACTACTAGCATGTTATTGAAAAGTGGGAGGAAGCCTACATGGACATGAGGAGAACATGCAAAACTCCATGAGAAAGGAACTGTGACTCATGGATTGAATCCTGGAAGCCCACAATTTAAGTATGAATGCTATTTCCTTACAAAATAAGTTTTTCCTTAGTTTACTATCTTCATAAATCTGTGAGAGTAGTTTTTGAGACTAATCTGATGATGTTATGGTGTGTCCCAAGTTTGCTACCTCACACTTGCTGCGCAGTCCGGTCTCCTGCAGTCTGGACCAGATACTCTGGATTCGGCCCGCGTGCTCTGGATGGGTGTTAGTGTTGCCACACATACACTGGTGCTTCTGCATTAGTGTGTCATACACCAGCCCTGTGAGTGTACACACACACACACACACACACACACACACACACACACACACACACACACACACACAAGTAGACAGAACCTTCATCATCAAATCCAACTGACTGAACAAGGTACCACTGTAACAAGAGCAACATAAAGTTAACCATGCAAACAAAGCAACTCTTTAAACTACAAACGCACAAATGAAGACACTGTATTAATACCACCATCATGAAAACTTGAATGTTATAATGCATTTGGATGAAATTATGGACACACACGCTCTCACACACGCTCTCACACACGCTCTCACACACGCTCTCACACACGCTCTCACACACTCTCTCACACACTCTCTCACACACTCTCTCACACACTCTCTCACACACTCTCTCACACACTCTCTCACGTTTCTTTCACAAGGGATGGACAGATCTTTTTTTGTATGATGAATATCTGTAAAGACCTGTAAAGACATGTTTGTCCTTTCAGCATATTTTGAGAGTGTGAGACAATCAGAGACAATCGAGAACAAGATTACTTTAGGAACAACCCATTAGTCATAATAAGTCACAGAGAGAGAGAGAAAAACAGGTGAGAGAAAGAGACAGACAGAAATAGAGAGAAAAGGAGAGAGAAAGAAAAAGTGAGACAGAAAATGTGTGTGTGTGTGTGTGTGTGTGTGTGTGTGTGTGTGTGTGTGTGAGAGAGACAGAGACAGAGAGCTGGGCTTACAATGTTCTAGGACATGCAGGTACAAATAAATGACTGAAGTAATTGCATTTATTTATTGCAATTGGAATAATTGCATATAATTGTAGCCAATAAGCACATTACAAAAATAATTACTATTAATTAAAGTAATTACTAAAATAACTGCAAATATTTCACCACCACCACCACAGGGTGGTGCCACTGAATCTAAGTGCACCTTAAGGACAACATGAAATGAAATCGTAATTCATTTTCCTTCCAGTGAAAACAAACAAACAAAAAAAAAAAAAAGGGGTGAATTTGATTGTGAAAAGCAGGCTTTCCAAAACTAACATGGAGTCAGATGTGGATGATGATACACAGCTGTGGGAAAGGAGGGTTTAACATGACACAGTATTAAAGATTCCTTATTTTGATCCCCTCTTGAGTGTAATTACATTGTCATTAAGTTTTCTCTTTGATTTCCGGTTGTCTCTAATGAGATCAGGCCATAGCAGTTTGTGTGAGCCTGTGGTGCTGTTTGGTTCACTGGATTATTTTTGAAAGAGAGTGTAAATGTGGTGGGGGTGGTGGTGGTACTGACCGGTGGTGAATCGCGGCTTAGCCGGAGGCTCCTGCACTACAATCGGGAATGTGGCAGAGGCTGGAGAAGACTGAGCTCTGGACAGGGGGCGGTGCCCTGGTAAAGTGACGGACAGGCCGGCGGCCTCCATCGATGCCTGGTAGTTTCTTAGCTGATGGATCCTCTGCTGTTCCAAAAGGAGAGCCTGCTGCTCAGACACAAAGAGAAAACACAGCCATACTGGGTTCAGAACAAAGATAAGAAAAGTCGGAGGCATTTAATGATAAAATGTGGTTCTTGAACAAATCTGCAGTTACAAAACATTACCAAAAGATGGCGATCTTTACATGATATTGGTCCAAGGTTCCAACAGTGATATGCAAGCAAAAAATGACCAATATGCATGTCCAATTTTACACGCTATATACAAATTATCAATCTAAATATTGTGTGTGAAATAGACGCAATATTGCCCTTTTACAATTACACGTGTTCATCATTTTTTCAAGATCAATTTTTACCAACATACGCTCAGTCTCAGGGCATCATGACCTAAAGAAATCACCCACAGCTTCAATGTCCAGTCTTGCTATTTCTCATCGATTGTATTGTAAAAAGAAATGTAAGATCTGAATGTATTTGCTCTACTAGTGCAGAAATTTTCTAATGTTAATGTTAACATACCTTAATATATAAAAAGGATATGCATACATTTTCCAAAACCCAAAAACTTTCCACTACTTTCCAGAGCTGCACATCAAACCTGAAAAAAGAAAGCCTATTTTGGCATATAGATGCTACATTACCCAGAATGCCTCCTTCTGCTGTCACAAACTTGAAAGTCTGCGTAAATCACTGTGTGTGTGTGTGTGTGTGTGTGTGTGTGTGTGTGTGTGTGTGTGTTGGGGCTTCAGAGAGATGGATACTGCAGAGAGACACTTCATGGCTCCTAAACCTCAGCTCACTCCTGCTGACTGAAACACACAGTCTTAGCTAGTGGCCTCAGTGGAGCGGGGGTGTGCTGAGACACGGTGGTGTGTGCATGCGCGTCTGTAGGTTCAATCGTGACTGTGTGGGTGTCAGTTATTTTTAAGCCTGAGCCAAAAACTGATATACCGCTCAGTACATTCAAATGCCAATAGCAGGCTGAGATGAAATATCTCAGTACATCTTAACTACAAATAACTGAAACACAAGGCAACATTTAGGCTTTAGTTAGTAGGAATGCTCTTCCACCTGCACCTCTCCCAAGTGTCTGACCTGTCTGAAGATCAGCTCGTGCTCTGCCTGTCTCTCTCGCTGCTGCAGCTCCTCCTCCAGTTGATCAGGAGGCTCCTGTTTGATGGTGACTCCACGTGGCAGGCCTTCAGCTGGGTCGTTCAGAGCCTGATGCTCTCTCAGCTCCTCCTCTGTCTCCTCCGGGTGACTCTCATGCTGCCTGCCTGGCTCATTTGGTTTAGTGGCCATAATCTACAAAGATTAAAGTGAAACACACACTGCATGAGTGAAAAGCTCCTTTTTTTTAGCCCTAGCATGGCTTGAATGACCCACCATCCCTCAAAATATGCATCAGGACTGTCCTCTGTATTGTACTGGCACTCATGAACCTCCCCTGGCTGTCTGAACATCTGACTCACTAACTGTCTACAAACAGAGCTTCGGCACTGAAATGAGCACGCACTGTTAAAATGTTTTTGTTGCTGTACTAACTCTCATAAATTCCACTCTAACAGGGTTTCAGCTTGATAGTATTCTTAGACCCTGACCTATTTGTACTCATATGAGGATGTTTTGATGTGGAGTAAAAAACACTTCTGCTCAGACACTCTGGACAAGAGTCTGCTAAATCCTGTAAATGTAAATGAAACTGCATTTTGAGGACATCAGGTGTGCTACTACACTCTAGAATAATATCTAATACACACTCAGGTCCATAAGTAGTTGGACACAAAGTTATTGTCCATCACAGTATATATGAGTTGAAATTAAATATTGAACATAAGCTCAAAGTGTGGACTTTCAATTTTAATTCAAGTGCATTTACTTCCAAATCAAGCAAACAGTGTAGGAATTACAGCACTCTGTATATGAGCCCCTCCTTTTTAATGGCCCAAATGTAATTGAACAAACTAACAACCATAAATTAAACTGTCATTTTCAATACTTAGTGGAAAATCCAGTTCTTCTCTGGTGATGCTCTGGTTTGGAAGCGTTTGGCTGAATGTGAGAACATAATATAGCCCTATACACTTCCGAATTCATCCTGCTGCTTTTGCCAGCGGTCACATCACCATGCAAATGCTGCACTTGAAATCAACTCTATACCATTTATCTGCTTACTTGTAAGCGAAATAAGGAGGGAATGACACACCTGCCCATGGAACAGCTGAGCAACCAAATGTCCAATTACTTTTAAGTCCCTTAAAGGAGTGGGATCACATGTAAAAATGCTGTAATTCCTGCATTAGAGCATTTTTAAACACCATCAAATTTAAGATGATGATGAATTCATGATTTAATATCAACTCCAATGTCATGTGGTAGAGAGCTAAAATAACGATAACGTTGTCAATGTCCAACTATTTATGGACCTGACTGTACGTAATCTGATATTTCACAATCTTTCACACAATGTTGCAATACCACAGTGGAAGATGTGCACACATCTGCAGAGTAACTGAACGTAATCTGTAAAAAGCATTTTGTTGCTTCACTACATTTCGTTTTGCTGAAGCAACTAAAAGCCTAGAAAGAAACTTCTACACTGTCACGTGTACTGCTTTATGGCCATGCAAGAGATCTGCTTATTGAGTGTCACACAAAAGCTGCAAAGTTAGGTGCTAGGTCTCTCCTACTGCATAACCTCCAAATGATTGTTATGGCTAACACATGCTTTCCACAAGACGACACAAGCCATCTGAACACAATTACATTTACATATTTGGCTGACACTTTAATCCAAAGTGATTTACAGTTGAGACAGGATATATCTGAGCAGTTGAGGGTTGAGGGTTTTGCTTAAGGACCCAACAGTGGAAGCTTGGCAGTGCTGGGATTTGAACCCTTAACCTTCTGAAGCCTTAACCACTGAGCCACAACTGCCACTGCCAACACACTTGGAGGACTGCATGAAGTTGTCCTAACAGACATCTATGATTGGCAAGTATATGATTAACAGGGGAAAAAGGAACACCAACATCTCCCACATCTTGGAGTCCAGGCCTGTACTACAGTTGTTCAGGTCTGATTTAAATCTTCAGAACTTTTTACGCTGATTCCTTGCTCAATCGAACTTGATTTCCATGAAACTTATTGTTTCTGATGGCTTTGTCAGCATCGCTAACACTCAAGTTTTTTTTTTTTTTTTTTACCAGAGAAGCAATTACAGATAATTAACTACAGAGAAGCACAAATAGTGCTGAAGACTGGCGAGTCAGCAGGCTGTGAGAGTCATCAGCACTCGCTCCGGGACCAGCGCAGGATCTGTTACTGAAGAGCAAAAAGGTGAAACTCACCACAGGAG
Source organism: Pangasius djambal (assembly GCA_022985145.1). Classification (NCBI taxonomy): domain Eukaryota; kingdom Metazoa; phylum Chordata; class Actinopteri; order Siluriformes; family Pangasiidae; genus Pangasius; species Pangasius djambal. The sequence continues at coordinate 21,551,624 of CM040979.1, forward strand.
CTCTTCAGTCACTAAACCATGAGAAACGTCTTACACACACACAGGCCAGCAATATGATCTCACAATAACACACAACTCCTGTGCCGAGAACCTGAAACAAGGGCATGTCATAACACAGAGTGCAGAGTGAGAGAGAAGAGGGGAGGACAGAGATACGAGAGGAAAAATGCAGGAGGCTTTTGTTCTTTTATGGCTGCTGACACTCCACCCTCGAATCTGCCTGCTTTCTGGAGAACCTGCCTCCTGCCCTATCGCCACGGCAAGATCACACACACCCCTACACACACACACACACACACACACACACACACACACACACACACGGGAACTGGAGCCAACACTGGCAACAACTCAGCATTGTGGCTCTGAGCCAAGGGAACATCTTTGACGTCAGAGTGCTTGGCAATGCCGCATCCCTGTCCTCAGTTCTCCAAACAAACTTTGCTTTTTTCAATTTTCTTTCTTTCCGCACCCCCCCTCCCCCCACATTGTTGCTCTTTTCACATTCTTACTCATTTAAAGTGGAAATTCACTGTGGCTGAGTGGCTGTGTAAGCAGTGATTAAGCTGCTCTTTGCAAAATGTGAAGGAAACGTAGAACGACAGCAAAAAAAGCTGGACAAATGAAATAAAACATTAAATACATCTCAGAATGAGAAGTAAAGTTTTTCCATTAAGCAGCTAGCTACAAAAATAGCTAATGCGTACACAGAATGCTGCAGACACAGATCAACACTGGATATATGTTTAGTATGTATATAGTGAAGTGCAAACTAAACACAGATAATAAAAAACATGCAGAAAATGCAGCTGTATGAGACTAAAACTCTTCCTGGCTGTAAGCACTTCACATGCTTGTGTGGTGCACATATCTTTCCTGCAGCAGTTCCTAACTGTGCACGTAAACAGGGGAAATGCCACAGAGGTATTACATTCCTTTAACGTCTGCAGTGTGAGCGGCAAACAACGCCACTTCCAGGAAGAGAGCTGTTTAGTGAAAGCTTCTCCTCATCCTGGGAGCTCGGCCTGCTTACGAAAGCCACCTCTCATCTCCAGCCTGTGCGTGTGTGTGTGTGTGTGTGCGTGTGTGTGTGTGTGTGTATCGTGTGGCTAAGCAGTGGTAACGACATCAGCCCTCTCCAGATCGTATGCTGCGTCAGACATACGACACGAAACACAGGGAGGAGGGGGCTATTATTTTTTCCTCTTTTGTCTACTTAATGCTCTGGCAACAGTTTTTATCTAAAATGCATGAATTTAAGAGAGAGAGAGAGAGAGAGAGAGAGAGGAAGAAGTTAGATGGAGAAAGAGTGAGCACTGCAGGAAGGAAAAGGACAAAATAAGAGAAGGTTAGAGGAAAACAGTGTGGCAGAGAAAGAGAGAGAGAAATGGAGAGGAAGAGAGAGACAGCTGAATAAGAAAACATGAGAAGAGAGTGACAGAAGAGAGAGGAGATGGGAGAGAGAGAGATGGTGAGTATAAGGGGGATAGAGCGAAAACAGCATAACGAAAAGAAAGATAAAGACAGGGAAAACAGAGAATTAAAAGGAAAAGGAGAAGAGAGTTACAGAAAGAGAGAGGGAGAGGAAGATAGTGAAAAAGACAGGGACAGAGTGAGAGGATGAGAGGATGGGAGAGAGGAACAAGGAGAACGAGGAAGAGAGAGAAACGAGAAACAAGACAGAGGGAAACAGAAAGCGAAAGAAAGGGAGACAGAAAGAGAGAGAGAGAGAGAGAGAGAGAGAGAGAAGCAGGGAAAGGTAGAAAGGAAAAAGGAGAGAAGGAAAGAGACAGAAAGAGAATGAGAGGGAGAGAGTGACAAAGAAAGGGAGAGGGAGACAGACAAGGAGAGAGAAAGACACACATACACACACACCCACACACCCAGAAACACACAAACGCAGACATTCACATACACAAACACAGCCACACTCAGCCAGCTTCCACTGTGACCAAATAAGGGATGTGCATCCTCCTGGTTGCCATAGTGACAAGGGAACTACAGGGAGAGACAAAACAGAAAGAAGGGAAGGGAAAGGAAGAAGAGAGAAAGTAAGAGAATGGATGGCGGGATGGAGGGTGTGTACCTTGCTGATGTGGAGCTGCTGCTGCTGGAAGTGCTGCTTCTGTTTGACCAGGAACTGCTGGTGCTGCTGCTGGACCACGAGCTGCTGCAGGGCCTGTGTGTTCTGGGGCAGCGGCGCTGACTGGGTTCGACCCAACGGCCGGTGAGGACGCAGCTTATGGATGGAGGGCGACTGCAGGGGCAGACCGCTCAGACCTGGATGGACACACACACACACACACACACACACACACACATTCAAAATTTTCTTTTGCTACCCCAGGATTATGGTCATCTCATCCAACCATAATCTCATCCTCTCGTTCATTCATTCACCTATCCTTTCACCCATGCACTCTGCTGTCCATCTATTCATCCATCCTCTTAGCCACTCATCCTTTAATTGATCAATCTATCCATCCTCCCATATCCACCCATTATCTCATCATTTTATCCATCCACCATCCTCTCATCTTCTCATCCATCCATCTACCCTTCCTCTCATTCATTCATTCATTCATTCATTCATTCATCCTCCCACCTATCCAGTCATCCATCCATCCACATTGCACAATGAAACTGAATTGCAATTCCATGCCTTGATTTGTACCAAGTAGATACATAAAAAGGCAAAGTGTATTTGTACAAGACAAGAGTACCGCGAGTGTGGTGTTGCCATAAATAGATGTATGGAAATTATGATTGAAAGTTTCATCATAAATTATAAATGCACTAAACAGAATGTTTTATGTATGTCGATAATACACTCACTGAGCACTTTATTAGGAACACTACACTAATACTGGGTAGGGCCTCCTCTCAAAACAGCTTCCGGTCTTCATGGCATGGATTCCACAAGATGTTGGAAAAATTCCTATGAGATTCTGGTCCGTGTTGACATGGTTGCGTCATGCAATTCCTGCAGATTTTTTCAGGCGCACTCTCATGCTGTGAACCTCCCGTTCTACCACACCCCAAAGGTGTTCTACTGGATTCAGAAGAACACTGAACTCATTGTCATGTTCATGAAACCAGTTTGAGATGACTTTTACTTTGTGACATGGTGCATTATCATGCTGGAAGTAGCCATTAGAAGATGGGTAAATTGTAGTCATGAAGGAATGCACGTGGTCAGCAACAATACTCAAATATTCTGTGGCATTCAAGTGATAACTGATTGGTATTAATGGGCCCAAAGTGCGCCAGAAATATTCCCCACACTATCACACCACCTCCACCAGCCTGGACTGTAGACACAAGGCAGACTGGGTTCATGGATGCATGCTGTTGGTGCCAAATTCTGACCTCGCCATCTGTGTGCCTCAGCAGAAATCCAGATTCATCACACCAGGCTACATTTTTCCAGCCTTCAACTGTCCAGTTTTGGTGAGCCTGTGCCCACTGCAGCCTGAACATTACCGAAGCTTGTGGCCCGTATCTGCATGATCTTATGCACTGAACTGCTGCCACGCGATTGGCTGATTAGATCCAATGAATGAGTAATGAGTAAGTGAACAGGTGTTCCTAATAAAGTGCTCTGTGAATGTATATAAAAGATGAAATTGGATTAATAATTAACAAAGGCAGTTTGGGTGTACCAATGTTCAAGTTTGAATAATGCACCAGTACAGCAGCTGTAGAACTGTAAAGGTGAGTGAAAAGGTTAGGGCATTGTCTTTAAATGTGTTATATAAATACAAGTGACTTGATAAAATATACAGCTCACTTGGCTTAGAACACTATTTAGTACTTGAAAGAAAATGCACTGAAATGTAGTGTTACTGAGTAAGCTGACATACATCACACTCTTTCAACCCCTGAGCCAAATAAAACAGAAAGAGAGAGGTGAGTTTTAGGTATGCATTTAAACTCAACAGATAAATATGGATTTGCTTTTAGGAGTTTCCCTGTTTTACCCACAATTTGGTCATCTGCCTTTTCCTAGCCAGCTATCCTAAGACAGTTACCAACCGGGAGGAGGGTGAAAGCGAACATGTGCTCCTCTGGGAAAAGCGGTATTTACCCTCTTCCGGGTACTGGAGCTCACAGACTGCAATCGGCTAGTGTTGCTCTGATTGGCAAGTGAAAGAGAGTATGACCCTCCCACCCAGACAGCACAGCTAATTTTGCTCCCAGACAGACTGTGGCATTGATGAGATTAAAACCCGTGATCTCCTGATGATAGGAGTGGCGCTCCTGATGCTGCGCCACTATCTGTTAAGAGCCACATAGATCTGTTATCAAGGTTCCAGAGAATCATCACTGAATGCAGAAAAATCACCAATGTCTCCTTAAATGTCATAAAAGGAAACTGCTAAACATATTGTACAGCTATAGGAGGCCCTAATTACTGGCAGCAATTTTTTGTCATGTGTGAACACAGTTTATTGTAACCTGCAATCATGCTCCGTTGGATGCCTCTGGAAGTGTCAGGACCAGAACGATGAGACAAAAGCTTAGAGATCTGCTTGGAGCTCCAGATTATGTGCTTTTCTCATTTGAGATTTCAGCCTTGTTAGTTAATTCAATTCAATTCCATTTTATTTGCATTGAGTGTTTAACAATAGACATTGTCACAAAGCAGCTTTACAGAAATCTGGATGTAGATTTAGATCACTAATGAGCAAGCCAGATGTGAAAAGTAGTCCCCGAGACTAGATGAGGAAGAAATCTTGAGAGGAACCCGATTCAAAAGGGAGACTGTCCTCTTCTCGGAATAAAGATGCAAAAGCTGATGTGTATAATGGTTTCAGAAATTGACAAATCATTATCAGTGGAGCGCAGTATCAGCGACAAAATATTCATATCACACAGGCCTTGGTATGTATATGCATCATTCAGTAATGAACAGTCAGTCTGCGCTGTGTGATGCGGCTGTGAAACTGAGATTACTCTTGACTCCTCCTAAGTATCATTGCGTAACGGTGCTCCTCTATGGTAAAGCACAATCAACACTGTTCACCCTATCTGTAGCGTCTCTGTCCTGTGTGCTTCCTGCGCACTGATTTCAATAATCTCTTGAACAGATGAGATGAGGTGGAGGAGAAGAGGAGCGAGTCAGTTTGAGCACAGAGTCGACTACAACACCGAAATCTCTCTCTGTCGGCTGGGCAGAAGTATCGACCTGCCTGCTGCTGTCATGCCAAGCTCTGTGGGAGGCTAATTAACATTGTCTATGACTAATTTCATTAAAATAAAGCTTCCTTAGAGCCAATCTGCACAAATTGATGGCAATTTGTAAGGGATAATGTTCATAAAGTAGCGCTTAGAGCGAAGACGTACATCCAGCTGTGAGAGTATAGCTTGATACTGCACTAACCCTCCATTTTATTTACTGAAATGATCTGCTTAACCATTGAGAAGGGTTCGATCTGATTTAGGGCATAAACTTTATGATGCACTTTAAGTAACATTGTTTGCTTGTTTCTGCCATAAAATTACATACAAGGCTCATTAATAAACAGTTTTTAAATCTTCTCACTGCGATGAAATTGAAACAGTATTAATTTCAAAACCAAAAGTAATTTAAAAAACAAAAGTAGATCATGTGCTGTATTTCGGTTATAAAAGTAATTGTCCCGAATGTGGGGTGTTTTTTTATTATTATTATTATTATTATTATTATTATTATTTGTGGTTAGCAAGTTTTAAGTCACTACATTTTTGTTCTTACATTCTGGCTGCTCTTAATAAACTATCTGATCAGATCTGCTAATTTATTTTGAAAATTTTCTGCCACTGTCATGATTGTCATGAACTTTGTCCGAAATCGAAAACTATGACCTCACATTTATTACAATCTAGAAGATCCTCGATATTGGTAAGCAAAATGTACGTAGGTTTCAAGGCTATGAGAGGTTTTGTTTCAAAAAACCAAACGCTAACTTTAATAAGGAAAATCAAAAAAATGTGTTGGTCCTCCATCTGTTGCAGGCATCATGTGAAATCAGGTTATACTGCCCGCAGTATTGTGCTGGTACTGCACCATGTGCACACTGCATTATTTTTTCCACATGTGCATAACTGATGTGGAAGTCATCGTGCATGTGCATAGGTAAAGGCAAGTATAACCCTCATCTTAAAGTGAAATACCTACCTGAAACCAGGGGATTCTGTGACTGCTCCAGCAGGGCCATGTGCTGCAGCAGAGGGTTGTGGGCAGAGCCTCCCTCTCGCTCCAAGGCCGAGGCAGCCAGATATGAGGGAAGGTGGGCTCCAGCGATGAACGGAGTGGTTATGGGTAATCCGGGCTGCAGGCCTGCTATCGCCAGCCGCTCACCTTCCTGCTGGCCAGACGCCACCTGGTGAAAGAAACAAAAGCAAAGAAAGCAAAAGATGAGCAACCAGTGTGTGAAATGTGAACGCAAAGAAATCAAAGGAACATATCAAAGTTCCAAAAAGTCAAACAACAGAGACTGTGCTTCTCTCAAAATCAATACGAGGGTTAGATCAGTATTTTGGGAGACCGGTGTTTGCGTCAGCAAGCAGCGGTCAGTCATTGTGTCTCAATAGGTCCTTTCTGAAATGGTAGTGGTGCTGAAAAGCCACATGCTGGCCACTGACAGTCTAGACAGGAGTTTTCTATGTGGACTCTTCATCTCAATGACCAATCAGAGGTAAACCCAGTGGCAGAGAATAGGGGAAAAATACGTCAGAGAGATGGAGAGGCTGGAGAGAAAGCATAAGCTACAAAGACATGGCCTTGAGCTAAAAATAGACAAAGTGAAAAAGATATGCATGTGAGAAGGTGAGAGTAAGCGAGAGTGAGAGAAAGAGAGTGTGAAAGTGAGATGGAGCCACTCACAGTGGTGGAGCCGGTGGCTGGCAAGCCCAGAGTGATGTTTGGGAGGGAGGGGGATGTGTACAGAGACAGCTGGCTAACAGGACCCTCTCTGCTGGCAAGACGATGTGCCAGGGAAGGCTGGAAAAGAGCAACACACACACACACACACACACACACACACACACACACACACACACACACACACACACACACAAATAAATAAACGCTGTGATCATAACTAACGGCTCTGTGTGGTGGTGTAAAAATGTACAAACACACACACACACACACACAATCTCAGCACTCTAGTGCTATGTAAAGCAGCAATATGGTTGCTGGATAATGTCTATATTTATTCTGTCACACTTATTTAGTAAAATTGGCAACAAAATAGTTTTAGTACACTCTCATTTCAAACCAACAGGAAACAGCTTTTTCTTTCATTGATTACTCCTTAATCTACTGCTCATTATTTAAAAGCTGAATATAAACAGAAGTCAATTTTGAATGAATACATATACAACTACAGTATGCAATCAAACACACAGTATATATAGACACTGATGTCATGGTATAACCTGACGAATAAAGCAATCACTGAATTAAGTTTCGAGCCGAGGCTGAAGTGTAACGCAAAACATGAGCTTTTACCTCCACTGGACTGTTGGAGATTGAGCTGGTGATGCCGTTCTCGTTAGTGATGTTGTTGGAGCTGTTGTTGGGTGAGCTCGGGCCAGAGCCTGGTGCACTGTTACAAGCTGATTCTTTATTTTAAAAATAAAATAAAAAAATTAAATAAAAAAAAAAAAAAAGGTAGATGGATACAAGATCTAATCAGTATGGCATAACTGCTGTATGTAATTCACTCCAACAGGCTGCTCTGAAAGAGTCTCTTTTATTTGTGGGTTTTGTTATTGAGTCATTCACCTGTCACGTCCAGAGAGCGTTTCTTGGCCGTAGTTACGGGGCCGTCCCTCCTCCGCAGCAATGGGCTGCTCCGCCGTTCCGTCACCTTCTGCTTCAGCCTGGAGCGCAGCTTCAGATTCGGCTCTGACGCTGCGGGGAGCCCAAACACACACTGTGTTCACATTGCAGCCTGTCATATCATGCTCAAATCCTTCCTTCTTTCCTACACATAATCTGATACTAATCTGCTAGCCTGTGTTTACAGAAGATATCACATTCACAAGGTAATATAAAATCAAAAGCACACACACTTCACATTATGTTTAAAGCTAATCTCTAACAGAGCAACACTTCTGACACCTGCACTGAGGGTTAGGTTAGGGTTTTTCTAAAATTCTCTTTACTGCACTGGGCGTACTACAACTTCACCTTAATAATGCTGCTTCCAGTTTTCCCAGGGCTGCTTCAGAGTCAAGTCACCTTTATTTCTATAGCACATTTAAAAGACTACAAGTGCCTGCCAAAGTGCTGCACAAAAAAATTAATGCCAAACAGAAATGAACTGAAATGTGAAATAAAATGAAAAAAAAAAACAACAAAAAAAAAACTGAGAAATGAATAATGCAATAAAAAGCAGTAAAAGACAAAACAGATAAAAACACTGAAGACCCTAAAGAGACTCACCTCTGCACCAAGGTTAATCAACCCTGCACCAAGGATAATCAACCCTGCACCAAGGATAATCAATGCAAGCAGAGCCTGAATATAACTAGCACTGGTTTCGGAGAGTCTTCATGAAATGTGGGGACTTCAATCTGCAATGCTGTAATTTGGGAGTGTGCACAGGACCATGCTATTTTGAGCAAGAAGCAATAGTCTGTGAAGCAATAATCCCGGAAATAAGTGTTTTCCCCACACACCGTCCACTTGACCATTGGTGTTTCAACCGCTCGTCCCAGTGTCTCCACTCCCCTCATTTAGTGGACCAACCCTAACATCCCATGATTAGCATGTGACCATGTGTCAAATATCCAGTGGCCAATAATGAGTGCATCTAGAGATCATTAATGGTGTTCAAAGCCCACTGGGTTTTGGTCAATATTAAGTGCGGTCAGTAGCCACTGAGAAAATGACCATAAGCACCATCTTCCCATCGTTCACACCCATCTAGAAACACTAAGTTAGGCCATAGATAAACCTGTCTTAATGCACTTATCTAAAATGTCCAGGTTCCATAACTTGAAGTACTTTCCAAAGAGCACTCTGTATTAAATAGCTGGTCTTGCGGTTGCGATTAGCAAACTAGGTGAACGTAAGGGTGGCACTTCTTGTAAGAGGCAGGACCATTCCCAGACATCTTTGTTAAAGAATGTAGTGCATCCTGCCATTAAGACAATGCATTAGTCAAAGATGAGGAACACAGCTGCCAAAGACTGAATTAAGCTTTGCCCTTTGCCTTCTCATAAGTGAAGTCTAGCAAGTGCACTAATGGCAAGAAACTAGCCTTTCTTACCCAATGTAAACGAGTAGTTAAGGTCACACCAGCAGGACATTTGACGACGACCAAAGTTTGGAAATCTAGCATCATTTCAGAAAGCATTATGAACAACAGAATACTAGATTCAGGAAGGACATGCAGTGAATTCAATTATCAAAATGGTATCTCTGACAAAATCCTAATATGAAGTTCTCACATGCAAATTTACAAATATCTCCTAGAACAGGAGAGTATGCACTGTAATACACTCAGATGAACATACAAAACAATAATTAGAAAATATATTTGGAACGATCAAGTGAGGAGAGGCTGTCATGCTTTTTTTGCGGTGGGATATTAATTGTAATAGAGCGGGCTAGTGTGTAGCCATGGCTGGCAGCCAGCAGTAGGGCATCGCCAGCTGTAATTGGAATGAATGAGGGCTACCGTGAGGCCAAGGACCTGTGGACAGCCCGCCCCCCCCCCCCCCCCCCCCCCCCCCCCTCACTCTGGAAAAGTGTTAACGTGGCAGAAGTGAGGCTTGGAGATCAGCAGTAGAAACAGACACAGGGCCCCCACTGGAATCTCTGCCTTTTAAGTGTTTTTACACGAGCACATGTATATTTGCTAAAGCAGTCTGATATCTTCTGATGGCAAACATGTACATATTTTACATATATGCCTATGTTATCGAGTTGTGTACATGAGATTGTGACGGGCAGTGGTGAAGTAGGTTTGAGCCAGCCGTATCAGAGTATTGGTACAAAATGTTCCGTGTACTGAGCGTGCACTAACAGCTTCACTGTTCATCTATAGAAACTAAAGTACTTATAATATTTTTATTAAGATATCTTGTATTTCAAGAAATGCAGGCAAGCTAGATAGTCATTTTCTCACTTTTTACCCTATTTTAGCCCAACTTGGTCATGTGCCTATTCCCACCCACTAGCCAGCTCTACAGCTACTAACTAGGGAGGTGAAGACTAGCACATGCTTCCTGCAAGATACCTGAATCCAGCCACCACAACTTTTCAAACTGCTGCTCAAGGGGCAGCTGCATCACAGGGCAGCATAACACACTCAGGGAAAGTACTATCTGCCCTCTTCTGCATACATGAAATGACAGATACCCATGACACAGCGGCTAGTGTTGCTGTGATTGACAAGGAAGAGAGTAGAACCATCCGTCCCACCCAGACAGCAATGACAATTACTCTCTCTTGGACTGTCGTAAGAGAACCGGTATGTTTGGGTGCCGTACGCTGAGTTTCAGCATGAAACCTCCGCAAGACTCCAGACACAACCTTGTGGTTAGGAAGTTTATTGCGGTGTGGCACCAGGGTATAATCCTGAGCTCCGTTCAGTTTAATTGACAGAATAATACGAGTGCAATGTAGTAACCACCCAAGCTCAATGGGATGGATTCTTATGGCTGCAGGAAGTCTCAACATCTGCCTTCAAATAAGTGCAATTAGCTACCTTCTTTATCAAAAGCTGTCTGACTTTACTGCTATGAAGGTACCGAAATGTTTCCAAGGTTTTGGGGTAAATACCATCCCTGTTGCTAAATACTCAATAAAATAACTAAAAATAGTCCCCCATTTTTTATAAATCGTTATCTCCATCCTTTCAGACTTGAAAGTGAGAAGGGTGGGGTAATGCTACCGTTTTTCAGTAACTTGTCATTTCATATGCTGCATTAGTATTTATCATAATGTTTGTTAAACTGTTTTGCACATATCCTGCACAATGCATCATGGGACTTATTACTGGAATATTGCAGATATCCACAGAATGTTATTACCTGCTGAAAAAACGAGACTAAATTGCTCTGAAATTCACACACAGTGCAAACATTGCCCATGTACTACAAGAGCTTGCAAATATTAAACCAGCGAGAACACTGCAATCTGTTCAGCCAACATCAGATCTCAAACAGTAATAAGAAAGGATTTACAGCTGTAGGCCTTACCTCACCTCATGCTGTCGTTCTACACAGGGACGCTTTTGTTACGAGAAATGTGCTTCTGTATGGATTAGCCTATAACATTCTCTCATAAAAAGACAAAGTAACGCCGCATGGGAGCACATCTCAAACACACACCATCTGGGCTCCCTGCGTCTAGCTTCTTGCCAATATTGTGTGTAGATAACATGGGAGAGCAAGGAGGAGAGAAATTAAAAGTGATGTTGAATTTCAAAGCCAGGCTTATTTTGACCTCCTGCAGTAATAACAATAGAAAACAGAGAAGTACAGCTCAGCGTGACCTCCTGTAAGTGTGCTGATTAGAATGCATAAAACGGGCTATTAATCAGATACTAAAGAGATCTCAGTTGCATGAAAGATGGTTATCTGCGTGCACCCTGGGTAGACACCGAATTCTGAGAAGACAACTGCAAAAACATTACCAGGAGAATAGCCATAGTATCCTTGTTGATGTTCGTCTCACTGGTAAAACCAGATTAAAGACTCGCATGTGCACAGCTGAAATGAGTTGGAGCAGCTGAATGCAGAGCACAGTGGATTGGGTTCTTCACAGGGCTGTAAAACAAGAACATTAGGAACCCAACTGTTGATGTTCGCCTTGCATTTTGGCACAGGTGCTTAAATAAACGGCCATAAAAATGATGAGGGAAGCGGTGCTGAATTGTTCATCGATTATCTCTTCAGTATCCGGTCCAGTTTAAGCTCATCAAGATGTGGAAATGACTCAGACTCCTCACAAGCATTAATCAGTCTAGGAGTTTATACACTCATCATCTCCACATCACAGTTCATCAGAGGCTGAAAACCTTTTGTATGCTGCTGAATAACTACAGTAACTAGTTTTTTTTTTGAGAAAATGATTTCCTCTATTTGGGGGTTCTAGTCATTTCTATTCGGATGTAATGAAGGCACCCTGGTACATGAGAGGAAAGGGAGCGTCATTCTGCATCTGCACCTGACAAAGGCTGAGGAACGCAACTGACAAAAACGAGGAGGTTAAAAAAAGACAGCAGAAGGAGAGGCAAGGAAAGCCATTCCCCCCTGCACTATAAAGCTTGATGAAGGCTGATGAGAAAGCGCTGCAAGAGAGTTTAAGTGCCATCAAGGACACGCAGTGACTGTGCCAACTATGGCAAGTCACCAGCCGAGTGCAGTAGAACGAGCAGGAAATGATACACAAGTCTCTGCTGAGATCCATTTAATAAGCGCTTAGCGCTGTTAGAAAGAGTTCGAATCAGGTGAATGAGCTCCGAGAGCTGTTCATGGTCTAATATAAGGGAGGAGAGCACACAATGTACCATGTGAGGAATGAGTACTGTCCTCAGCAGCACTGAGGGCACCGTAATGGCTCACTCTCAAGGGACTGTCGCTTTGCTAAACAAATACATGGAAACGTTGAGCAGCAGACTTCTCCAGAGGACACAGGGAGATGTGCCTGAGAAAGAGTTCATCAGGTTCTGATTAAAGCCGATTAGGCTGAAACGCTGCCATTGAATATTCATATACAGTTTCTACTGCGGTTGGGCAAAACATAGGCAACTGATGTATTTGCCTTAAAAATTCATTTTGCAAAAAAGTGCTGCACATACAGCCATGAGGCATAGAAAAGACATTTTTACAAATGTTTTAGTCATTTTTGTCTGTTTTGTTTCATTGCAATTTACATGACTGTCCAGATACAAAGAAAAAAAAAAAAGATCTCTGTGTAATACAATAAGTTGGCAAAAATATTTTGGGAACTTGTTGGCACAAATCTGAATCAAAAAAGTCATTCAGTCATTTTTAGTCCACAAAAAGGGATATACTATGATATGTACTGTCATTGTGCAATACGTAAGCCAAAAAAAAAAAAAAAAACATGACGGGGCATGCAGTAATAGGCATATAATCAATGACAGTGGACTGTGATGGCACCCAGCGTTAAGCAGGGCTACTGTTACCACCCTCTCTCTCGAACATTAGCAGCCAATAATAAATCCTGAAGACTTTGCTGTTGTGGAAAACCAGAAACTGGAAGTGTGTGTCTTCATGTTGAGGCTGGTGCGTGAGGAAAAAATAATGAATAGATTCATCATTCACTTACTCATCCGGCAGTATACAAGTCGAGCTGCATCTAGCTGCTCAAGGTGTACTCTGCAGCCAACGGACCGAAAGAAGTAGGAAATACATCATATAGTTACAGCAGGTATTTGATGTTTTCCTGCTCCGCGTCGTGTCTTTGACAGGGTAGTGACATGTGGTATGGCTCCAGCAGGTCCGGCCCCCACTGTGCCGTGTTTAGTGAACATTAAGGCCCAAACTGCAGCCTTCAGGCTGTGGAGACTAACTGCTTTAGTGCCTCAGCCTGATTCCTTCCAGATTGCTGCAGTTTTTGCTTGATGCTAGATGGTCTGCTCCAAATGAATATCACCATGTCAACATAAATGTGAATGGTACTTCATTATAACAAGGGGGTGGCTCATATGGAGCACAATTGGGAGGTTGGCTGCTGGAATAATAATGGCTTCCTACTGCGCGCCCCCAACAAAAGATGTCAGATATTACTATAGACCTGGGGTGTCAAGCTCATTTTAGGTAACGGGCCACATTATACTTCGTCCAATGTCAAGCAGGCTGGACTGAAGAATAGACCACAACAGCTCCTTTTCAATGTATTCATTTATCATCATTTATCAGAAACATACAATTAAAAAAAAGCAGTAAAAGTTGTGATTGCTTCAGTATTCATTCCTATTGCTGTGAAACCCCTAGCTTTGCTCTTTTGGAAAGAGACATGGTTACAGTGTCACATTTTTAGCTTTCTAATAAATATTAACATTGCATTGGCACATTTTGTCAGTAGCTGTGTTTATAGCCTCGCATTAATTCCTCTAGTGGAATAATAAAGACTAGCTCTTTTTTTTTTTTTTATTCTTTCAATTACGGCTCACAAGATGTTTTTTTTTGTTTCTAAATTTATTTGGTATGTCAGATTAGAACCTTTAGACCCACGGGCCATATGCTTGACATCTTTGCTGCAGACATTCCACAGCTATTTCACCCCAAAACAAATATGAATTAAATTATTTTATTAATTTACTTTAATTTCATGCAAATCTAAAAAAAAAAAAAAAAAAAAAAAAAAAGAGATTAACGTTATTCCAAAAAAGTCTGGATAAATTCTTTTCCACTTTTTCCATCCAACGTCTCATTTTACTTCCTGTGGGAAAAGCTGGACTTGAATTGATCTCATACAGTTGAACAGTGTCGTTAAATGAGGGCCGCAAAAGGACCTGACCAATGGAAATATCAAATCTGTGACCCTCATGTCAGCTGGCACACAAAGGCTGTGTTCTCTCTTTCTGAATAAGAGTGCCCTATACATAGCTCCGCATGCACGGACGAATGAATGGACGAAGACACAAGGGCACTCCAGCAGCTCGTTTCCACCCTTATTCACCCCTCGTGCGTCATGAGAGAAGAGGGGGGAAAAAAAGAAACAACAAAAAGCCGAATCATGAATTGGAACAGAGGAGGACACAGATTCTCTGCGCTATCGCTAATCAGAGAGGTGAAAGGCTTGTGTAAAACTGAATGAGCTTTTAAAAAAAAAAAAAAAAAATGGAGGGACTGCTTTCTGATGGGAAAGAAGGAGGATATGGAGCTTCTGTGACAGGAGACGAAGCGCTCTACCCAGCCCCAGGAATGCACCGCAGCAGCCAGAGCAAACTGAGGTTTATCTACAGCGGGAGAGCTGGAATCAACAGCCTCGCCACAAAGTGAAGAACTGTGACCATACAAAGGAACGCTTGACTTGAGGTTTAGATTCTTTCCCCTCTAAAAAAAAAAAAAAAAAAGAAAAAATCTTCCTGAAGGCGTGTCCCCTAACTAATTAATTCATTTGGGAAATATAGCTGCAGATACTTCAAAAGAAGGAGAAGAAGAAGAAAGTGTTTTAAAGTAATACCCAGGAATCTTCCAACCTAATCTTTATCTACCAAGACAAGAATTTCAGCACCAGCACTATGAAATGAATACCTCTTCACTTAAATCTCATGTATAACACGAGTTTAAGGGTAGTTATTATGGAGGTCAAAACTATTTATGTGTTTTTGTGGAATGCTTTCATAAATTCTTCATGAGCATGTTTGAAAACGAAGCTTTAAGGGAAAAAAAGGGAAGAATTTGTGGTGTGGGTCTGCCTATGCTCAGATAGCGCTTCAGGAAAGTGTAAATAACTAGAATTAATTTGAAATGCATTGCTCAGACGATGCAGCAAGTAGCACAGCTAAATCACAGCTCCAGGAATCTGTACGATCATGAGCTTGGGTTAATGTCCACGTGGGTTTCTTCTGGGTTCTCCAGTTTCCTCGCAACGCCCACAAAACATGCCGGTTGGGGAACTGGCAGTACTAAATTGCCCCTAGGTGTGAACGAGTCTGTGAATGTGTGTGCATGGCGCCCTGCAATGGACTGGTGTCTCATTCAGGGTGTGTTCCTTCCTCATCCTCAGTATTCCCGGGATAGGCTCTGGATCCACTGCAACCCTGACCAGGATAAAACACTTCTTGAAGATGCATGAATTAACGTACTGCTCCATTGTTGAAAAGAAAATGACATAGGAATCATTTTGTTTAGACATTCTCATACACCTGTAATTTAAATTTGCATTATGTAGCCACATATTTTGAATGTTTAGAGGCAATTCAACCCTTCGACTTCTATTCTAAGTGAATTTGATGCAAAGAGGTTTTCTGCTATCGGGTAAAACATGCTGAAGTTCCTTCTAGAGGTAACTGCAGATACTCCACAAACATAGTTAATTGAAATTAGATTGGGAAAATGCTGTAAATTAAAACACAGCACAATGTTAAAGTGGCAAGGAATCCAATTTTGAGGTCAGGAAATACAGAGTACAGATTCAGTGATACTCTGCCCTGCAATGTGCTGCTCTATGGAAGCAGATCCACCCACTCTCTCTCTCTCTCTCTCTCTCTCTCGTGTCCAGTGATGGGCATATTGGAGCTGTAACATCCCCTTCCTCTCCTTCCTAGCCTTGCTGTAATTGCTCTGGTGTCTCAGGGGGCTGTGAGTGTGCAGGGAGCCTGGACCCAGCTGCAGTGCAGTACTCTGACAGGTCCATTTCCAGCATGATTAATGAGAGCAGTGGCCTAATCTCAGGCAGCCTAAGGTGAGTGTGCAAAGGGAAGGCCCTTAAGTGCAGCTCTCCTGCTGAGGGGAGCAGCTCAGGACCTCAGGCTCTGGCTGCACTCTCTCAGGGCCTCGTGTAGAGCGCTGATCTGCCTTTCTCACCAGTTCACTCTTAATAATGCTTAGCAGCTGGCAGACATCACGCTGCAGTGCCTACCATAGTCACTTCTTCAACCACACACGTCTGCAGAAGCTTGGGCTGAGTGTAACAGAGAAGAACTGAGCAAAAGCCACAGACATCAGTCACAGAAACCTTCTACTGCACAACATAGCCAGACATCCAGCTATAAATAGAGAGTCAAAGTGACCAATAACCACCTATTCACAGGAAGAAGCACCATGACTGAATACTTAGTCAACCAAAGACAGTTGTTTTGCTTGAAATGTAGAATTAGGAAATTGGGACATGGTGCAACAACGTGGAAACAGAAGTTTGGGCATTCTGTGATCCTCAGGAACTATTTTAGTCCCTCCAAAAAAGTTAATTATTGCCATTGTGTTTAAAAGTTGTGCTTAGCCAATAAGATATTTGCAAGATTCCGACAGTCGTGTCCAGGTAAGTGATCAACATATACCAGACTAGATGCATCACTGATCTGAAGAATAAAATTTCCAAGGCAGATCAGAGTTAGGCCTTGTACACCATCTTGGGTGATCCAGTCACAAGAGGACTGCTAAAGTGGAACCAACAACAAATCACACCTGATACTTTTATGCATCTCTGTTAACAACTTGTTACCAGATTTCATGATGCCCAGCTCAAAATAACTATATACAATTTAAAGGTAAACCAACTCAGCAAGAAAACCGCAGAGCTGGCAACACTGGTCCTTTGATGTTGTGGGGAAGCACTGCTGTACACGCTAGAATGTGGCCACATGTATCTTTGAGCACTTCCACAACTGGTTTGAGTGCTCAGGTCACAAGACACACTTGACCCAGTCCACACCTGTACTGTATTTACTGCGGGTCGCTTGTGATCGGCGGCCTTTTGGTCTTCTTTTGGTCTTTCTGTGCTAATGAGCACAAGACAAAGCAGGAGATGTCCACCGTGTATTATTTCTCTTGGAGAAAACATGCATTTCTCGCAGTTCTCAGACTGAGAGTTATGTGAGCTGTGATGTGAGAGATCTGAGCAGTCCATATGCTGCCAATACCCAAAAAAAAAAGGCTCAGGTAAGTGAAGGACACATCTCTCTGGAGTTTTTCTTTTTTTTCCTGTCATCAGTTGAAGGAAAGGTACTATTTCTGGGAGGTTGAAGGCAAGCTTAGCAGAGACAGAAAGAAAAGAGAGACAGAGAGAACATTCCTTTCAGGCCCATGTGCTTGCTGCTGGCTGTTTGCCTCCTTGATTTAAACTCCAAGTGATGAAAAGGGTCGCTCAGCCTTCTGGGATTGATGGCAGGGCCTGTCATCGTAGCAAAGTTGTGTGTTACCAGACAGCTAGGATAAAGACATAGAGTTTCCACTGGCTGAGTCCAGCGCCTGACCACAAGCCTCCTTACACCGGTTTTGCATCATTACTTCAGTTTGTTTGGATTTATGCTTACATGCAGACCAAGACTGAAAGCTTCATACTGTGTGCTCTGGACAGAAATAGAAATTGTGAGAACTCGTCTTCTAGCAGTAAACCTCACACTGACAGTGAAGGTTATTAGTTGTGAGGATCAGTGTGTGGGAAGTGAGACACAGATCAAGTTGTTTTTAAATGTCTGGTCCGGAATCAGAATCAGAACACGGCTAAATAAAGATAAGTCAGCTAGTGCATTAGAGGAATCTTTGTTAATCGTTAATCCTGGAGCAGGAAGTTATATTACCTGTCTTTCGGAGTGGAAAGTCATCTTTGGAATCGTAGAGTCCCAGCACTGGGTGGTTGTAAGTGGACATCCCTGTCTGAGGAGGAGAACTCTGATCCAGTGAACTGTGCTGGGTTTTCCTGTAGAAAACACAAACAAGAAAATTGAAGGCTATTTAAAGCTCTCTCCCTAACATACTGTCTCTGTTTTTTGTTTTTTTGTTTTTTTTTCTGAATCCACAGCCCTGATTAATCTCTGACCATTATTTTTCCACTCTTTCTCTGACCAGAGCTCCGAACCAAACGGGAAGTTCAACCAAAACCCAAAGAGTCAACATCACCTAATTCAGCCAGACAGCCTCAAACATCATAAATTCAACCAAGAGACACCCTTTCATCTTCTCGGAATAACATTATTACATCCCCAATACAGGTTACAAATCCAAGTCCTGTAAATGTATCTAAGCTTCACTTCAGAAAAATGGCAAATGCTTTTAACACATGGGTATTTAAGGCTTGTTATTTTATTTTATTTATTTATTTTTTTTTCAATGTGTTCAAACAGTATGAGTAGCAGCAGCTCAATATTTCACTGTTTCTGTAAAGTACATTAGACAAGCAATTTGGAATAAGTGTCCATATCAAATATAAAGAGGGAGTACAACAACCAAACACTTCTCCACTACGGGTTTGATACACCACTTGAAAATGCGGTATCCTGCTCAAAATGCAGAAGACAGCAAAACAACAGAAGCAAAAAGGAACGTTCCTGCACACTGACGCCATCTGTACCCAATTTTAAAAAGACAAAAACAACAAAAACAACAACAACAACAACAACAACAACAACAGCAAAAAACCACACTGGCAAAACAAACAAATGATCAATTTTTCTCTGTCGAGGACATGGATTTTGCAAGCTTATAGAGCTTTGTTACACAGTGTCTAGCATACACTATTATTCAGATTCCTGTCTGGCAGAAATGCAGAAATGTACAACATTTAAAAAAAAAAAATGTGACATTGTTTTTTGTTATTTCAGTGCACTACAAAACACACAATTGAATAAATGTTAGGAAGCAATGCTACATTCTGAATAAGGCCATGTCACCACTGATATAAGACATGCTGATTAACAAAAATGATAAAATTACACGCCATTTTACACCGACACCTTCACAGACACAAGCTTTATGCCACACAGCAGCGCAAACCTCAGCTACAACATTCACAAAACGCCTGTTTCCAGTGCCAAGGCAGGCAATCTGGCACACACCCAACCCAACCTACTCACTTTGCCTGCTTTCCCATCATCTAAAAAAAAAAAAAAAAAAAGCTGTGTGTTTAGCAGCATGAGTGATGAGCTTCTGGAACCTGCTGCAATTAAAAGAAATGACTGGCGTTTTAAACAAGTGAGAATAAATGTTTTGATCAATAAAACATTCAGCTTTCGCCGTGGGCTCTCTTTGTTCAGCCGTCAGGTGTTGATCTAACTGCGAAGGTGAGATAGTAAACAATGTTTTATTGATACACTCCTAGTATGAAGAAAGCCGACCTGAGAATTTCAGTATGTGATGTGAAGAAAATGCGAAATGGCGCTGGTGCTTGCACACAAGATGATTCTGAAGCAACACTATGGCTTTGAATGGAGTGGAGAAGAGTGGACAACTCCATCTTGTTCACACTGTGTGTAGGGAATTTATCTTCCCTCTCCCAGATACACGTTCAGAAAAAAAGAAGAAAAAAAAAAAAAAGAGAGAGAGCTCCAGTATGCTAATATTCATTCTGTGCACAATCTCTCGCGCTCTCCCCACACTTTATCTGAACCTGAGAGATAACGAGTGTGAATTGGTGTGCATTTTTTTTTACAACCTGCTGCTTAAAAAAAAGGTCCTGTTATCTTTCATTTTGCTCGTCAAATCCTTTACAAATATCCTAACAACCCAGAAACACCTCCTTTCTCCCGTCATTTTAAAAATCTCTAACTGCTGAGGTTTGACTGATAAAAAAGTCAATAAGTAGACAGAAACTTCAGTCAGGTCTGTGTTTACCTATGTCCCAGGTCTTATTCCTGTAAATCACGCTGGCTCTCTGGCTCTCCCTCCCTTAAAAAATATTCACATTTCGTAGCTTGCCTTATGTGTGATTCCTGAGTTGAGGTGTGGAAGTGTCTTAAATTTAGTTGTGAGACTTTTTTTTTTTTTTTTTTAAACTTACCAGTATGAGTAGCGTGGGTCATTGGGCATGCAGTGGTTGAGGCTCCTCTGGGCCAGGGCTTTCTTCTTATTCAGCACAAACTCCTGAAGACGCATCTTCACCTCTGTGCTCGCCACCGCACCTGCCAATCACACAGCAGTGTTCAGAAACAGGCCCCGCCTACTACACTAATGCTGCACTCAGCTTAACTCGGAAGTGGGAAGCCGGATCTCGGGACTACTGTGAGCTTCCAGCAGCAGAATCCTCGTGCTGAGTTTATGTTTAAGATGTTTTATCAGGTAACTTTTATTGTAGGAAGATGGTGTAGTTCATCATCTTGATATTTTCGCAGACCACAGTTTAGAGTCTGCTTTGTTTTGATGGTTGGTAATGGAGCAATATATATGAGTAAATGAGCATGGTATCAATACAATATTGATACATGGAACAATATGGAACAATTCAATTACCATTATCACCATCAATGCATCCCTAGTTTTAATATTTTTGCATACACACCCGTGTGTACTCAGTGCTAAATAACTCCACTGACTCATATACTAACTATAACAGCTACTGCCAGGAAAATCATTAGCTTAAATAATCACTTTTAATATGCTTAGAATCAGTTATAAAAACATGCCAATCTCAGTATTCTATACTCAGTATAATGGATATTCAGCAGTATTTCATACGTGCCCTGACAATGTTGTGCAGTCAAGATTGACTTTAATGATTAAAAGAAAAATTGAACAGGTTTGGATATTTGATGGTGCAATGCCAGAGCCATGTTGTTTGCATGCAGCATGTGTGGATAAGGTGTCACATGGTTCTCTACACATCCTCATACTGATGCACTGTGGTCCTCATCTGGTGATGTTAACGTTAAAGCGTGGCCCTGTAATAAACCTGTTGGTGGGAGTGTTTGGAACACAGCATCTTTACAACCTCGATGCTTCATTACTCACTCAAATGCTTGTGCCATGACTGGCAAAACATCTTCCATTTGAAGACGGATGAAGATCAGTCACGTTATTAGCTCTTTTAAACCAAAACAGCAAGTGCACATGATCACACTAGAATATGAATGATGCACCATGATGAAATCAGCTGCTATAGAGTTACTATCTCTTCACTGCATCAGAAATTTAAGTTAAAGCTTCACCTCTAACCGTCACACAGCACTGACACTGGAGACTCCTTCCAAAAATGCAACTTTAAATGTCCTTACAGAAAACTTCACCATATCAACAATTATATTTAAGCAATGCGTGAATTTCATTAAAACAGGAAATTAATACTGAGTAAGTGACATTTCACACACAATATGGCCTAGTTTTTTTATTGGTTTATTTTTGCTCTGCCAGCAGAAATAGATCCAGGAGAAGCTAGACCCACTTCACAGCACGTCAGCTAGCTGGCTAGCTAGCTCACATTGATTTGTACATTCCTGTTGAAGGTACTTCTGGTAAAATTGGCTTCTCTTCTTCCTTTTCATCTTCATCCTATGAGCTTTCATATATTATGCCAAAAGTTACGTTCATGAAAAATGCATCGTTTGCGATGTCCACGGACGATGTCAGACTTGGGATTTTCAAAGGTGCTGTGGTATAAAGAGGAAATGATCAAATTTTTTTTTTCTTTTTTAACTTAAGCTGAAACCATATTTAAAGAGCTTTTGCTCCATCACATGTTGCTCTCTTCTCTTAACAGATGTGCTGTAATTTGTTATAACCACCATTACAAGACGTTTAGGGGTCCGTGGCCAATGTTAAGCCCACATCAATGCAGGCATTACTGAATGGCACAATAAAGGGCACTCGATTTTGCACCTAAAATGCACAACTGATGACCGAACCGATGTTTCAAATTCATTTTATTCCTTTAGCTCTTTTAGCAATAATCATTGTCAGAAAGCAGCTTTAGAGAAATCAGGATGTAGATTTGGATTCAGATTGAGCCAGTGCGACAGAGGCAAAGAAAACACCTGAGAGGATATGAGGAGGAAACCTTGAGAGGAACTAGACTCAAAAGGGAACCTGTCTTCTTCTGGGTATAATCCTGGGTATTGTTTTTAAAATGCACGGGAATTTTCTACACGTTTCTTTCCTTTTTTCTGAGTATCACAAATTACAGATAATGCAAGTAAGCCATAATCATCAGAAGTTCCCTTAAACACACTGACGACACTAACCCCATCCTCTACAGCTATCAGTACAGAGCAGCGCAGTTTCCGTCAGACAGGCACCTCAGTGGGTTTTTTGGGTAAGGTGTCTTCCCTTTAATGTCTCTCTCTAAAAGAAAGCGAATTCATAGAACAATACCACAGAGACAGCGTCAGTTAAACAAAGCTGTGTGTTTATTTCTCTCTCCAAAGAAAGTGTGTTTTCTCACAGCTCTCTCTACAATTTCCACCTTTCCTATCATCTGTAAACAAGCCTCCAGAGACCTCTGCCAGCTTCACACACCCACTCACCGACCCACAAACTTCCGCCACCAGGCAACACACACTCGCAGCCGGCAACAGGTGAGCAAAATCTCAGGTGGCAGATGAGAAAGCGAGTGATCAGCAGTAGGGGGAGTGAGGAGGAGTGTGCTTTCTAATCTCAGTGTCTCAGAGGGACCTGCAGGCTACACTGGGACTCTCGCTGACATACGGCTCAGAGGATTCCTGGGTTCACACTACAGCTGTGACGAGGATGGGAATTAAAGTGAGAAATATGCACTTAAACCCAAATCAGAGGCTGCTGAATGCAGTCTCTTTATCAGCAAAACAAAAACCAAACAAAATCTCTTCAACCTCTTGGAAAGCGTGAAAGGGAATGCTTCATTTTTATCTTCAAGTCATACATCTCGCTGGCTGCGGCACTGGACGACTCACACCTCAAGGACAGCTGAGAGACGGCATGCACAAATGCTTTTGGTCTGCGTGAAGAGAGAGGTGGCAGCAGACTTTATTTGTAATCAAACAAAGAAATGGAGGAAAATCTGTAGCTTGTGCACCTGGGAGTGCACCTGGGAGTAAGGAAACAAAAACCCATTCTCAAACATAATGCACTTCACGGCGGTGTAACTACAGAGCATGCTATTCGTTTCCGAATCCCACCACCTGCTGCACTACACATACAGGCAAGGCTAAAAATGATATTTTTAGAATGAACAACATGCAGGTAGGTGAATGTGAAACACTAACAAACACAAGCAAAATAAAGTCTAGCACAAAGCTAACATATAACTCTCCTATGTAACTAGCACAATACATCACCACATTTAAACATACTGAGAGGAAATAAAGCCACTGGACAGACACAAATAGTACCGCAATGTGAGAAGAGAATAACACAGCAGAAATGTTCTCTTACGACTTGCTGACTTTTAGTCAAGGTCTCAGACATCATTGAAAACTACATTAAAAACTTTATCAAGAGAGGATAAAGTCTGTGGCTCTATGGATACATGGTTGTCCCCTTTCTAGGAATTCATATACTAGTTTATTTGTCTCAATCTATAATATATTAATGCACTTAACTAGCTAATTGGCTTGACTTACTCCTCAAGGTCTGACATGCTCCGCGTACCGAGATGCTTTTTTGCTTACTACGGCTGAAAGGATGGTTATTTGAGTTACCATAGCCTTCCTGTCAGCACTAACCAGTCTGGACATTCACCTCTGACCCCTCTCATCACCAAGGCGCTTCTGCCTGAGGAACTGCCGCTCTCGGGATGTTTCTCACACTATTCGGTGTGAACTCTACACACTGTTCCCAGGACGTCACTCATCAGCATCCAGTCTGGCATCAACAACCATGCCATGGCCAAAGTCACTGAGATCACATGTGACATGATTTTATGCACTGCACTGCTGCCAGGTGATTGGCTGATTGGATAAATGCACAAATGAGGTGTACAGCTGTTCCTAATAAAGTGGTCGGTGAGTAAAATAGTACTAATGCAGCATGCTATTATTATAATATGTAGGATGCGGTGTAAGATACTCTGTAAGATCACTTGCCCATAATGAATTCTGACAAAAGAAGTAAAGGAAATGTGTGAGTGAGTGTGTGTGTGTACTTACTCTCCTGGCCACGCTCCTTGTTTTTGAGCAGCTGCAGTTTCTGCTCGCGCTGCTGTTTCTCCAACTCCTGCTCACGACGATGCCGCTCCAACTTCCTCTGGTGCTCCAGCAGCTCCTGCTGATGCTTCATGGCTAGCAGCTCCTGCTGATGCTGAGACGGACAACAGACACTTTCAGTATTTCACACTCTGCTTTTCTGTGTGTGACTAAGCAAATCACAATACTACAAAAACACGTGTTCGTTCTTGGTGTTTCACAATCAAGCGGCATAAATACCAGTGTTCAAGGAGGCGTTGTAACGTTAAAGACAGCGCATGTGAGGAGCAGAGCGGGTTTGTAAACAAACAGCTGTACAAGTGATTAAAAGTGTGCTCTCTCTAGCTTAGTGGGAGCGAGAGCCCTGGAAGTGACATTGCCTTTTACAGGCAGACCTGAGCTCTGCGCTCTGCTTGCCATCCTCCTGAGACGTGGCCCGTCGGCTTGTTTAGCACTATAAATAGCTGCAGAGGTGTGCTGAAGGAGAGTCTCTGGACAAGCACAAACTTGTGGCTGCTGACAGATGCTCAGCAAAGTTCGACACATCACAGAGCATACACCTCTGAGGTGATACGCTAAGAGGACGACTTGCTGCTGTGAAAAGCCGTGTCTTTCTGTCTCCCACTGTTTATGCGTTTTTGCAGATGTACGAGGATGCCCATTCTTCACCTCACTCTCACAACCTATTAAATCACATCAGCCTGTTGTGACTACTAAAGCATTACACTCAAGACGAGATGCGGTTTACTCTGTGATTTACTGCGTCATTGTGCAGAGGTTCTGGGATTTGAACTCTCAACCTTTCCAGAAACTGAAATATTGAGCTACAGGTGGGCTATAATCACGTGTCATCTGACATTTTTTCATTTCGCCACTCAACTTTAGTTCCTACCTGCGATTAGCTCCTATGTACTGCTTGACTGGAAAAATAACAGAAGAAAAACATAACTGTGGTTTCATCTCATCCTGTCATATGCGACTGCTCAATAATGTGTATAGAGACATTACAAAGAAATTTAAAGCTGGGAAGGAAGTAGCAGAGATCACCTGTGTCTCCGGAGAGTGTACGGTTAGCTTCTGGCGCAAATGTGCTAATAGTTAATATGAAGACTGGAATACAACATGTAAATTGTAAAACCAGTTTTCACACTGATTAGTGTGTTATGTATATTGGGTTTAACTAGTTAGAACAAAATATACAGATATATAGACATGTGGTGGTGCCTCTGGTGAATGTATGTAGCTAGTACAGTTAGCTTGTGCTGCTAATCTGCTAACAATGCTAATATGAAGCCTGGAAAG
Source organism: Pangasius djambal (assembly GCA_022985145.1). Classification (NCBI taxonomy): domain Eukaryota; kingdom Metazoa; phylum Chordata; class Actinopteri; order Siluriformes; family Pangasiidae; genus Pangasius; species Pangasius djambal. The sequence continues at coordinate 21,577,435 of CM040979.1, forward strand.
TAATGTGCATCAAACATCCAGTTTTCAAACTTTTTTTTTTTAACTTCATTAAAACATTAGAATATATTTTAAATATATATTTTTTACACAAAGGTAAAACATACACCATAATAAATTGTGTACTGTTGGCTAAGCTATCCTTTCTCACAGGAACCAGCAACGCTGGCCGGATGCTGCACCCACACAAGAGGCAGACTACACGTGACACGAGCGGCTTGTCGCTCTCTAGCATGAACGTAGGGCTGCTCAGGACTTGGTTGCTAACGTTTAGGCAACACACATGGAAGAAAGATCTGGTTAAGGCTTTAGGTCATTGTTTGTCGACTGTGGGGTCTCCTGCGATTATTTATAACCTAGTTCTAGAGATAAAAACTTCACTTATGCATGCTTATAATATTTAAGGATATTTGCATGTAATACCAGTGAACGAAAGCACAGAAGTGAATGCTTCACTCCCTGACACATCAAACCTGTGATGGTTTTGGTGTAAAATGGGCTTTATGCTCATGAACATGCCTGATTAAAAATAATAAACCCAACCACTGGCTAAAACTTATTTATGGCACGTAGAATTCAGTGCCCTTGTTTGCATCAAATCAAAGTAGTAATCTAGACTGAATGTGACCGCTGAAATGAGATCTACTGAGTTTGATATGCTGCAGCGTGCCGCACAAGCCCAGTCCTCTCAGTAGATGCACACGATGAGTTATAAAATCATTGATAAATGTGTAAAGAACCCATCAACTTGTCTTTTTCCTTTTTAATGTCAATTAAATAATATATATTTGTATTATTGTATTATTTCAGTTTTAACCTTTTAAATACGTTGTGAGAATTTGGGGCCTTTAAAATGGGGCTCAATGCCCCAAATATTTTTGAGAACCCTTGCTTTAGTTACAAATAGCCACTACAACATGCAACAAATAAACTATAACTTTCACCCACATCTGTCCATCATTCCAGCATATTTTTGTCTATAAATTATTGCTCAGATTGAATAATTGCCCTCAAAGCCAAAATATTTGGCAATCCTGTTTAGTTAATTCATTTCTAAAATTTCAAAGGGTTACGATCATCCAAAGCAATAACTGAATTTCCCTCCAACCTCTTTCATATCCTGCAAACAGCTCTTGGATCGTCTCAGTTATAATATTCGCCTCTGTTCTTCTCGACGTTTCTCTTATAACTCTGCCAGATGTCACACAATGCCTTTTTCCAAATCAGTTGTGGAGACTGAGAGGCTCATGGCAGAAATTTGACTTTCAATTTGCTCTGTTTTGTCTGATTTTGCCTTATGTGTTGGATTGTTTTGATGCGGGATACCACATTGAACATTTTGGGGTTCTCTTTTGGACTTCGAATGAACGAGCTGCAAACGTACCCGAACTTTAAATATGCTGAAGGACAGAAAAGAGCAATATTACATTTTAATGATTAACTTTTAATCCAGAACCTGTGCTGTTTGGTGCAAATGTACATTTTAGTCATTTGTAAGTGGAATATTGTGACTGCACTAGGTACTAGATGACTAGGTTCTGCAGATCTGTTTGCATTCTTAGCTCAGCAGATCTGCGCTGTGTGCAGTGACTGGCTGCAGGAAGACAGTGCTGCAAAATGCAGTCTCCTTTCTTCTGCTACCCATCAACACGGCGTCACCACAAAAAGTGCAGGCACTACATCACTCAACTCCCTCTATCCTTTCTCTGTCCACTGCATGGGTTATTTATAGCCCAGCCAGAACTACTGCTCTTCTATTGGCCAGAATTCTCACAGTGGCAACGCAGCAAAGCTGGTGATGTGCTGAGCTCATGGCTTCATGGAGTTTCCCAAGGACAGGGTTACCACAGCAGACCTCCCCTCTCCCTGCACCACACTGCCCTCCTCTACACACTTCCCTTTCCACAGAACACTGCCATTAAGCCCAACACACACACACACACACACACACACACACACCTTTCCCACAGCACACTGGCCTTCTGCTGAGCACATTCCAGTCTGTAATCAAGAGCTTTATGATGAGGCCTCACACAGCAAATCACTGACAGCAGCACAGATTCAGGAAACCACAGTCTCACTCACTCTCGTCTCCCTTTCATGTCTCTCTCTCTCTCTCTCTCTCTCTCTCTCTCATACACACACACACACACACACACACACACACACACACACACAGTAGCTCTCGGACTATAGCTAAACAGAAAACCCCAAACATGTATAGATACACACAGACACAGTATCACACACAGTCTCACACACACACACAGCAGAGAGAGAGAGATACACACACACACACACGCAGACATACACACACACACCGCTGGCTTCAGCTAAACACATACATGACACATACTGCTTTCGGAATATAGCCGTAATACAAACTCCAAACATACAAACGCGCACACAAACACACACGCACAGCAGTTTTGCTGCAGCCATACACAGACAGTAGCACAGCTGTTGGACTATAGCCACACAAACGCTCACACACACCTCTCACAACATGCACACACAGTGGCAAAACACGTACCAAACACGTACACAGCCACACAAAACTTGTCACTGGAAAAAAACACTACTTTGTACATTTTACATACATTTTGTAATCCCATTGTGGCATCCTTAATAATAATCTATCAAAATCATGGGGTTCGCATTACTACAGACGCTCCATCAGCAGAGAGAAGCAGACACGTGAAGAGCAGTGACAGAGAAGAAGAGGACGAGCGTGAGAGAGGACGTGTCTCACCTTAATGTGCTCCTGCAGCTGGGCTTCGTGTTGACGTGAGAGCTGCTCGTGCTGCCGCTGGAACTCGGCAATGAGCAGCTGCCTCTGGATCTGCTGCTTCTGTTTGAGTGCCAGGAGCTCCTGCTGCAGCTGCTGCTCCCCAGACACAGGCAAGTGCTGCTGATCCACACGCAGATCCATCGGGATGGCAGCAGGGGGAACGGGAACGGGCAACACCGCACTCACATCAACTACACACAAACACACACACACAGAATATAATGTATTAACACCTTCAGTGTTCCTCACACCTCATATACATATACTGTATATAAACAAACGTCAATACAAGAACTGCTCTGGTGGGCGTGGCCTATTATTTTAATGACCAGTACTCATGCTGCAATGCATGACAGCAGAAGCAAGGAAAGCTGAGAAACGTGCCTTGCATAAGTATTCACCCCCTTGAACTCTTCCACATTCTGTAGAACTTTTCCACATTCTGCTACAACCTACAACTGAAAAGGATTGAATTGGGATTTTATGTCATGAATCTCATGAAACTCAGCAATAGTTTCCATGACATGGAAAATGGTTTGAGAAATTGAGAAAGAAGAATGGACAAAAATATCAGTATCCAGATGTGCACACCTGAGACATATGCTAGAAGACTAAAGGTGGTTCTACCAAGTATTGACCCAAGTCAAGTCAGTGAGGGTGAATACTTATGCAAACAACAAATATCTGTTGTTGTTTTTTTTTGGTTTAAGTAATCTTTGTATTATGACATAATTTATACTGAAAAGGAGAAAAGGAGAAGTAAACGCATTACTCATATTATGTGCAGCATACTGAGGCCCACAAGACCAACACTGACCTGATTAAAAAGCAATCACTGATTTACGTCCCCTGGGGCTGAACTAAAAGCGTAATTCATCAAACAGAATTCAATTAGCAATCACACAGCGATATCTCAGTGCTCTTATACACTAATTATAACAGAACTGCAAGGAATGGATGTTTTTAGGACAGGTAAGAACCTCATGCAAGTCTTTTATAAACAAAGTACCCACACTGAATTGAGATGGTGAAGCACATACTTGTACTGACATCTATTTACCAGGCAAACATATTTATCAGAGTACAATCAGGCCAGGGTGAAGCACACAGCACAGATATGCAACCTCAGTAAGGCTGATCGAGACAGCTAACACATCACCTCAGATCTGCTTTAGCCTTAAAGGAAAAGTGCACCCTAAAATGTGTTGAATATTGGAATATTTGTGATTCTGGTACTAATTTGTTGGTTGATGCTGTATCTTTTTTTTTTTTTTACTGCTGTGAGAAGGTAGTGGTTGTGTGCCGCACTGATGTCACGGGAAACAGTTACAGTGGTGTTTAATAGGAGAAACTTTATTCAACGATATAAAACAGTGATAACTGATTTATTAGGTGCTAAGCTGTACTAAAAAAAAAAGCAAGAGTTTATTTTTTCACCATTTTCCAGTGATGTTCAATATCATATTAATGAGAAAACCAATGTACAAGTAGGGGAGACAACAAACGTTGGACTTGCTGTCCCTCAATCCAATGCAGCTAGATGATGCAGCTGTGCTGAGATTTGGTTCAGCTAGGCAGCGATCAATGAGATGACGAGCGCGATGGTGTTGACGGCTTTATTAGCACGAAGCTTTGGAACCTTATCTGTTTGAGCAGAGTGTACAGATGAGGAGGTGAGAAAGCTGGACAGAGTAAAGGACTAAAGCACTGCTGCATCACTCTCTGTAGACAGAGATGAATTTCCACTGGCACCACTATCAGCAGGCAGTGAAATGGCATTGTGGGTAATTTAGCCAAAGTGAAAACAATGTGCTGTTGAAAGAAGCAGTAAATAAATATGCTGAAGCTGCAGTTGAAGCTATCATGTAAGTTTACAAATACTATGCAAGCTGTTCAGGGTGGACCTTTTCTCTGCAGAACTGCCGCGGATACAGTCAGGCCTCTGCGTCTGCTTCAGGACGTCACACACTGCTCCAGCACTACAACTTCAGAAATACCCAGAGACCCTGAAGCCATGCCAAGCTCAGGGTCACAGCCCTTTTTTTGTAACAGCGCAGAGGAGAAAATGATCCATTCATTCCTTATGACTTAATAAAACCATATTCGTGACGCAAAAGCGGCCTCACAATGGGTTCATTGAGTCACGGAGCCTGGAAGAAGTCAACCGCACTCGGCTGGACAGGAAGCCGAAAATGAACGACTTCCCTCAGATATGCTTTGAATAAGTGTGTTTTTGCACTTAAACTGAGACATAAAATGGGCAAACGCTTGCTTTCAGCTTGAGCTCAAATCCCAACAAAGCCAAGCAAGCAAACCAAAACAAACATCTATTAACACTAATTAACGTGCCAGTTAGCTCCCTGCAGCACAAACGGCCCAACAAAAACCTCTAATTAAATAACTTTGGTGAACATCAGAGTAGTCTCTTTCCAGACAATAAGTGGAAAAGGAGCTAGAAATATGCAGTTAATATTAACTGTCAAAAACAGTTTACCTCTGTGCATGGCAATGAAATCTCACTCAGAGGTGCAGCACCTATGAATCACTCAAACACACATCAGACTCACATTTGTTTTGTTGTGTATTATTGTTTAATGACTTATGTAAATGTTTTTGTGCAATTATTAGGTAGATGAGCAGATAGCAGCACTCAGAGTTTAAAGTCCACAGGAATACGTTTTAAAACAGGAAGTCAGGGAGAGAGCATGTCGAAGGACTTGACTGAGCTCCACAACAGCTGAAAGCTTTCTATACCAGCCACACCTCCCACCCTGTCTAAACAGACTGATCCATAAGAGGCCACAAGTTTAAATAGAGCTGATTTTTTTTTTTTTTTAAACTGTATAGGATTTCTCACTGCTGATTTGCCCATTGTGATTTGGTCATGATTCAAGAGTATATAATATCCAGCCAAATTAATGTCTTGATATGGCCAAATGCTCGCTCGCCGTTTCAGACACACATTAGCTGTATATGAAACTGTATGTTGCAGCACATTGACCATCTCGTCAGCCGTACAGGTCCGAGCCAAGATAAAAATTGTGGAGCGGGATGAGCAGTTTGTTCACAGAGGCGGGACAAATGCACTCTAGAAACAATTTGATTGGACCCAAATTGGACGAGTTCAGAACGAATCATCAAGCTAAAATAAGAATATCTACAAAACACATTTTTGTCCAATACATATACACACACACA
>CM040979.1:21586037-21600882 GCA_022985145.1 Pangasius djambal
AGTATTTTTCTATGTTATGTTCATGTTTATGTTCATAAACTTTTTATTTAATAAAATATGTTTTCATAGTTTGTGTTGTCCCTTATTATCAATGCAAAATGGTCACTAACTAAAGAGGATTTATGCTGATATTGCCCAAAAACCCTATTTTGTTCAGGCGTTTCCAAACTTTTGGAGGGCAGTGTATATATATTTTTTTGGTAAACAGCACTTTTTATTCCGTCCATTTATTATTAGCCTCAGATTATGTGGATTGTCTGCTGTACAGGTCCCTGTGAATGGGTTGTTACTATAGAAACAATAACAAATCAGAATGATCACGCATTGATATAATAAACCTATGATTTGAATTATAGCCGGCGCTGCTGTCAGAGCTGCTGTTATAGAAAATAAATCAACATCTACTGACCAGTAAAAAACGGTCCTCACACAACGCTGTATTTATTCTGATACAGTGAAATTGATACTGAATTAAAATTAAATTAAAAAAAAAAAATCTGGGATCTGTGCATGTCTAATACTGCACACGGCAGTGTACATGCAAGCGTGGGAGTTTCATAACGACATCAAGAAAGGGGTCATGTGGTTTAGCAGGGCTCTGCTCCTGAGAAAACACGAGTCTTGGGAACCACCGGGTGCACATTTCCCTCAGTATGCCAGACTCCTAAACAACCCCTGTGCCCTCTGCGTCCTTTGAAACGGATAAATAAAGAGCCTGTGCTGGCTGAAAGCTCCGTGATGAGGTCAGAATGACCTCAGCAGAGTTGCTGTGGCACAGCGGTGTGTGTAAACAGCTGGCTGGACTCTGCTGCAGGAACACACACGGTCTTACCGTGCAAAGCCAGCGTGCCTGCCTCCTTACGTCAGCCAGGCAGCTCTGCTCAAAAGCCTCCTTTTAGCCCCAGCTGCACTGTAACAGCAGGAGCATGGGAACATTCAGTTATTCCGCGGAGCTGCAGCCAGACCTGGCATCATCGGCCGTCAGCGCCTTCAGGCACCGGGTCTAAAAATGACGCAGAAACAAAACGGGTCATGGCGGTGCCTGGGTGGGGAAGAAGGCATGTTCTTGGGATGAGGAGACAACTGGTGTGTGCGTGCATGTGTTCAAGAGACCATTCCATTTTCTATACTCACATATGTTATGCATTTATGCTCGTCATAGCCCAGAGAGGAGTTGGCCTGCTTTAGAGAAAACTCCTCTGCAGAAGCAGATGTCATGGTTATGAATATAAAAAAAAAAAAAAAAAAAAAAAAAAAAAAAAAAAAAAAAAAACACATTTTGCTTTTAGCAGTCTTATGTAACTCCACATCAATCAATACCAGTTATTCATTTATACTTAAGCTCACATAAGCTTTCAAGCAGCACATCTATCTAACTATCTCTTCAATAAAATACCGGAAAATAGCCGACATAAAAAACAAAACATTGCTGAAATTGCTAGCACTGAGTGCTGGTTAAAAGCTCCTCCACGTCTCTCGCCGGTCGTTCACCTGACTGCACGCAGCTTTTCAAGCCTTCCAAATGCATTCCATTAATTCAGCGCGGTTCAATCCGGTGATCAATGAAGGCCAGGTTTACTCCAAACCCTGGAATGAATCCACAAGGAGCTCAGAAGCCGCGGTACTCGCTGCAAACCCCGCCGCTGCCAGCAGTGGTCTACGTGTGCTCTGGCAGATGCGCTAGAATACAGGAAGGAGCTGTCTCTCTGTAGAGCCCTCATATTCACCGCTGTACGCATAGATGTGCTCATGCATACAGCCACAGCCTTAATCGTCCTCTGCTGCATCACACTCTGCCAAGCGAGACAAGCCGCAGCAATCACTTCAACCATGAGGCAGCCAAAACAAACAAAGAAACACAGTGTGCACATGGTGTCTCTCTGTTACGCACACACACATACATAGACCTGCACGTACACAGGTCTATAGACAGGGCCAAGCTAAGTACACAAAAGCTCAAATATAATTAAGTGTGGCATGTTTACAGTCAACAGAGTTGAATGTAAAGCCAACTCCACAAATACTGCTGTCAGGCAATTAGACACTCTAATGGGTAGACACTAGAAGAGCCAATGTGCCTAAGTGTCGTATCTGAACACCATGCAGCGATTCAGTAGTGCGATTCAGTCACTTCCTGTCCAAAAATCACAGTATCTCATGCCAGCGTTTAGGCTGAAGCAACATGCTTCAATAGTCAAGTTCAAATGAGGTAAATACAGCGATACTATTGAGAGGGAGAGAATAAAAAAATTATGGTTAAACCTTATAACATAAAACTATTATGCACATAGAAATACACTCGTTCGTGATTGATTGATTGATTTATTTTTTTTAAAGTCAAATGTCTCTTACAATACAACTGCCAAGCTGCTGGGCCCTTGAGCAAGGCCCTTAACCCTCAGCTGCTCAGTTGTATAAATGAGATAATTGTAAGTCGCTCTGGATAAGGGCGTCTGCCAAATGCCATAAATGTAAATGTAAACGTCTTCCGATCAGAAAACGTGTTAAACAGAAAAGCCGTGCTTGCCATTAGCTAGCTCCTTCTATCAAAAACTTCTAACAAAAACTTTAAGGTTGCGTCACCCCTTTGTGTAATTTGTATTTCGATTGGACGGTGTTTGCTTAATCTAGTTACTCCACAGACATTTTGAAAAACCAGTGATTGAGAAAGTACCTCGTTAATGTTGGTTAAACCTGCTATTGTACTTCACGTGCGCCTTCTCAATCACTGCTGATGGTGCGTTACGGATGTCTCAGTCAAGTGAGATTTAATAAATTAGCCCCAGTGCACACAAACTCATGGGGAGGTTTCACTCTGTGTAATCACCTGACACTTTTGTCACTGATCCTACCATCTGCGCTGGAATGAAATCAGCCCCAGCCTCTACCTCATACCATTCTGTGTACTTTTACTTTTGACATTCGATGTTGCCGTTGTTCTTGGTTCCACAAAAGTAAAAGAAAATCTACTTTAAGCAATTTGTTAACAGCGACATAATGTTGTTGCGAGATAATTTCCCAATTAACAATTTCCCAAACAAAGAATGTAGACCAGATTTGATGGGATTATTCTTCATGAGATAGAACAGGCAGCAAAAGTGGGTAGAAGACAAGTGTGTATGACATGGCAAGCACATATCACGACACTTAATCATACAGGATTAAGGATTAGAATTCTGTTATAAAACGCCATTGTTGCTGCTCTTTTCCTCCACTGCGTGCATTAATCTCATGGCTATGGTTGCACACATTTAGACCGAATACAAGACTGTGTTCCAAACCGCCCAATGCACACTAAATAGTACGTCTAAGTAGTAATGACAGCAGTGGTGTACTGAAACACTCGCTCACTATCACTCTCTCCTCTGATTGGTTACCGGCTCTTGCCTGTCAACAGGTAGTCAGACTTCTTGCATGCCTGGAGTTGGGGCCTGGGATCTGGTTCTGACCAGCACACCTGACACAACACTGAAGTGCTACTGCAGGATTCTCAGTGCAAATCACAAAGATCATATTATAGAGTATTGTTTGTCCTCTGACAATAATCATCAACATTATGTTTTGGCGCCACCAAAACCGTAGTAACCGGTTTAAAGATAATACATTTAAAAAAAAAGGCATTGTAATATACAGTAGCTTGCTATTTTATGACATGAACAAATTTGAGGAGATACTATTCTACCATGACTGTAGAAATCTCATGGAGTATGGAAAACTGAAAATGTACAGGACTGGAGTTAAGAAACCCTGCATTACATGTCGCTTGGGGAATGGAGTAGAATTAGTCATAAAAAAAAAAAAAAAAAAGTTCCTAAAATAATAGGATTTATGTAATTAATGCAATGCTGGTGCTTAACAATACAAATCATTTAGACTTGTATGCATAAATATTAATAGATCACTTCATTGTTGAGAAGATTAACTGTGATGATGCCTGGATTGCTGACAGAATCCAGATGATAAATATGGCTACTATTCATTCCAAATAATGGAGTGCTGTTTATCCTTTTTTTTTTTCCCCTCCACAACATCTTTAGAGTCTGTAATGTGGAGAACGTAGGGCGTGAGCATGTATTATTAAGACTGTATCAGGTTATTACAACATTTAAATCTCCTGCCAATATTGATTTTCTCACTGTGATAGCAGATATTGATCAGCTTTGACCGCTAGTCGATGGTATATGCAGCATATAAGCCATGCTGACTGCTGCAGCTATTTATAGCCTGAGTTGCAGTGTAGAGCGGCTCAGCAGCAGATTCTGTATCACTGCAGCCCCAGAGCAACAGCAGGATCATCTCGCTCCGAGTTTACGCCACTGAGATTACACAGAGCCAGAGGCTAGGTGAGGCCAGGGCCTTATGAAAACCTGCGCGAGGAGGGATCTGCGCAGTCAGCTTCAATCTCTGTACAGAACAGCGAGTGGGGGGGAAATTAATGAGGGAGAAGAATCCAAGAGATATAGAAACACAAACATGTTCAGTACCAGTCGTAAAGCATAGAAGGACGCTTATCTCTCGCGTTTTGCATGTCGAGTAAACAGAATTTACTTCCTCCACCAAACACAGCGCTTTCAGCACCCACTTAACAGACTAGCCATCACCCAGCTGTCAATACACACACTCACGCTTGTGCATGCACACACCCACTCATGCTTTCTTCCCTCTTAGTCAAAGTCTCGTTTACAGCAAAGTGCCATTTACAACTCGCACTGTGCATGTGTGTTTGTGTGTGTCACTGGACGAGTGGAGCAGCTAGCAGATGGCACGGATGAACACTTCACCTATTAAAACTGAAGAGTAGACTTAATATTTTCCACAGCGCTGAATGAAAGCGGGATTTATTTTTTTGGACCGCTGGTTTTGGGAAGCGCTGAACGTAACTGCTGCTGCTGCTGCTAGGGAAAACATGAAAACAGAGAGAGAGAGAGAGAGAGAGACTGATCAATGTGCAATGAGATGTGAATGGCACTGAGGTTGGACACTGCAGGCTGCTGGCTGGGGAGGGAAAGACTGTGTGTGTGTGTGTGTGTGTGTGTGTGTGTGTGTGTGTGTGTGTGTGTGTGTGTGCGCGCGCCTTCTACTCTCATAGCAGCATGTTTATATATTTTAAAGACACACATTTAGAATTTATCTAAATCAATCTAATTATAATGGGACTGGATACAAACAATTTTGTATTGAATCTTTTTATTTTCCCTCCTTTGCTACTTATTTTTTGTGGACAATTATTTCAGGTAACGTTGTTAGTTTATCCGAACTATTTTGAAAACTTTTTCATTCACACTGAACATTATGCCGGTATTCCTTCATATGGACACATTTAAAGGTAAATTAGTGCAAACATCTGTTTAATATGATCAAATTAAATAACTTATCATTACCATGATCATAGCTAGTTCAGCTGACAAATCCAAAAATGTAATCACGTAATCATGATTGAGATACAATGATACATGTATCATGTGCTGTAGAAGTATTGATATATATATATATATATATATACACACGAGTGTTGATATGATGAAGTCTTCTGTGAAGACTTTATTTAGCATTTTTTTTTTTTAAAGGAGTTGTCTCCAGTTCTTTGTGACAGCTTAAAGTTTTCCGATATGAGAAAGTGGGAAAGTCAGGACATTTTATTTCCATCTTCAAGAAAGAGGAAAAAAAGAGCGGCTGGTGAGGGTATGACTGTTTATAGCTACTATAACATAAGTGATAACAGGAACTTGTTTCGAGGACATGTAATGTAACTATAAATTGCTGAAGAGTATGACATGTCATTCTTTACTTAATATAAATAAATGTTTTTGTTGGCAAATTGCTATGGTATAAGAGGAATGAAACACTTCAGGATGTGCTGTTATAGAAAAGCAATCAATCATTGATTGTATTCCTGTAACAGCACGTCCTGGAGTCTTTTATTCCTTACACATCTGTCTTTTGATCGAGCACACACACTCATCGCAGCATCATTAAGCTTTTCAGCTGAGCTTCCACATAACTCCTGCGGTAAACAGACCTGAAATAACATGCAAACTGTAAACAGTGGCGCACACAGGAAATGTTTCCCGCTACTGGAAGGAAACTCTGACACTGCTCATCATATTCACAAAGTCTCACTGCTTCACTAACACAGCCTGGAGACTGATTAGCACCCTCTCTCTGTTGCTTTCTACCGTGCCGATCTACCCACTGCTCATTTTCTCATTACGTTTCTGTCCTTTTGCTTTATATTAATGTAGCCCATTTCCTCATTTGCCTCCTCTCTCTATCTATCTCTCGCTCGCTCTCAGTGAATGAAGGATGGAGCCCCTGCATGACTGAACCAGTCAACCAGAACACCTCAGCAACATTACACTCACTGCAGTGCACAGCCTGCATACTTCTCTTCCTCTCTCTCACACACACACACACACACACACACACACACACACACACACACAACAATGCAATACAGCACTCCTCAAAAGAGACCGAACATAAAGCTCTCGTCAGTCTCCTGTGTACGCAGCCTGTTCAAGGATGCACTGTGCATACAAACACACAGCGTACACCTCTTAACGTACATCAGCACCATTCAATAAATGCACAGTTCGTGTCTAGTGTGTCCACCCACTCACTCATACATACAAGAAAACACACACACAGTATCCAGAGCAGAGCGCAAAAAGCTCTTACCCATTAGTTCTTCAGTTCCGAGTGGAGTAGCGGCCGTTTTACAAGCCGAGCAGTTTAAAGCCGTGCACCCACAACACTCAAACACGCAGTCCACAGCAAGCGGAATACAACCGAGTCTCTCTCTTTCTCTCACGTTTCTTCTCTTCGCCGTCTCTCAATGAGCACACACTGCTCTCCCTCAGGCAGTGTCTCTAGCTGCCTCCGTCTCCTCCTCCCACTCTCTCTCTCTTGCTCTCTCTCTCAGCTGGTGACATCAGAGAGCCGTTGCGAGCATGCCGAGTGTTTATGCGCGCCGCTGTTGGTTTCCTGGAACGCACGCCAGATTCACAGAAGGTCCAACCGTCTCTCTCTTTTTTTTTTTATTACTAATGGGTGTACACACTGCAGTAGGACCTTTGAGCAGCACCCAAAAATAGAAGGCACTTTTACAAAAGATTTACGAAAGTCAGCAAAGCAATGACGTACTATTAGGCACCATCATGTCTTTAGCTTACTCTCATACATTTGTATTAGTTCAATGTTTAAACATCCCCTCTAACAACCTAAACTCTCAGTTTAGGTTCACTGGCACCCTAAAACAACATTTCACATCATCTTAAAAAAATACGCACATGGAAGCTCCTTTCAGTTTCATTTCCTTTATGTTTTTATCTCTCCTTTTTTTTTTTTTTAACTTAAGAACTATTACAGGGTACCTGGGTATCCTGAGGCCACAAACCCCTGGTCCTAGGATAGATATTCCCCCAATCTCAAGACCAAACAAGTTTCTGCTCCTGAAATACCAAGAGCTACAAGTTTCTGCTTTTGCCATCCCAAGGTCCACAAGTTTCTACTCCTGCCATTCCAAGGTCCAAAGTTTCTACTCCTGCCATTCCAAGGTCCAAAGTTTCTACTCCTGCCATTCCAAGGTCCAAAGTTTCTACTCCTGCCATTCCAAGGGCCACAAGCTCCTGCCATTCCAAGGTCCAAAGTTTCTACTCCTGCCATTCCAAGGGCCACAAGCTCCTGCCATCCCAAGGTCCACAAGTTTCTACTCCTGCCATCCCAAGGTCCACAAGGTTCTACTCCTGCCATCCCAAGGCCCACAAGCTCCTATCATCTCAAGGCCAACAAGTTTCTGCTCCTGCCATACCAAGGCCCTCAAGCTTCTGCTCCTCCAATCCTGAGGCTAGCAAGTTTTTGCACTTGCTATCCTCAGCCCCACAAGTCCCTGCTCCTGCTGTCCCGAGGCCAATAAGTTTCTGCTCCTGCCAACCTGAGCCCCACAAGTTTCTTCTCCTGCCATCTTAAGGCTAAGAATATTCTGCTCCTGCCATTCTAAGGTTCACAAACTTCTGTGCTTGCCAACATGAGGCTCACCAAATCCCAAGACCACCAAAATCCTGCTACTGAGATCTGGAGACCTACAACCTAGTGTTTGTCCTGAAACCCACAAGCTCCTCATCCAGTAATCCTGAGGCTCACAAGGTTCTCTTCCTGCACATGCTGCTGCTCCTGCCATCGCAAGGCCCACAAATCCTGCTCCTTCCATCACAAGGCCCACAAATTCAGCTCCTGCCATTCCGAGGCCCACAAGCTCCCACCTGGATACCCACAAGCTCCCACCTGGATACCCACAAGCTCCTGCCCCTGACATTCATTTATGGACTGACAATAACCAATGTGCTCTTAAAAAATAAAACTGAGTGTAGCCTATATTGAAACTCAGATATATATATCTTCATGGTATCTGAATTTATTATTAGTCTTTGCCATGTTGCTATATAATATGTGGCACGAGTACAAGGAACTTGAGTTATGTTGTAGCGAGAAGTGCTTCTTACGCACCTAATGATTCATTGACTTGTAAAGTAAGAAGAGCGAAGTGCTCAAGTAATAACCTCCTGAGAAATTTCAGTCCTATTGATATTCTCTATTCTCAACATATTGTGCGGTTAAATTACTGGGAGCGTAATTCTATAAAATAGGTTACGCTCTCCAGCTGTAAACTCCAGAGCACCAGATGTCAATTTAAACAGCTATAGCAAAGAGCACGACCATGTGCAGTCCCACACGCATACTCTCACAAATACGCAGCAGTCTGTGAAGATAAACAGTACAATAACGAGGTAGACAGATGTATATTTTCAATAATGGCCCACCTTATTGTGCAACTACTAAATCTAGGTGACTTCAAATGTGCTCTTCTTTTGAAGAGCAAAGAGAGAAAAAGATAGAGAGCGAGACAGACAGAGAGAGAGAGAGAGAGAGAGAGAGAGAGAGAAATACTCTCTACTAACATCAGAATTGGAAGGAAAACAGTGATTAAGGCTGTCCCTTTGAATAATGTGCATGATGAAATGAGTTGGGGTTGGGGAAGACATTTTAACGGCATTAGAAATGAGGTGATTATACTAGAGATGGATGAAGCCATCAGGACCACTGGGAACAGGAGAAGCAATATTCTCTGTTTCTATCCAAAATGTGTGCGCGCACACACACACGCACTTTAAGAGAGCCATACAAGTAACCACACTCTGTACAGAGCTTGAGAAGGGAACAAGCTTCATTCCTCGTTGACTTTTAACATCTTAAGAGTTAAAAATCGTGCTGGATGAACAGGTGCTGTATACGAAGAAGAGAGTGGAGCAGTAAGGGTAAGAAGTATGGCTGAAGGCTTGGGCCTGTCTCCTGGGAGGGGCAGAGAGGGAGGAGAAAAGGAAGAAAGAAGGGACATGGTGCTAGGGCCAGCACTTAACCAAGCGGCAGATCAATGGCACATTTACTCCAGCACGACTAATCGATAGCCAGCGTGTTTGGCTACGTGGGAGCAGGGAGAGAGCAATACTGCACTGAAATAAATATCCCACGGATCACTTTCACGCAGAGATGTCCAGCAACCTGTAATGGTCAACACCCAAAAGCAATGGCAAACGCTTCTCTCTGAAGAGCCCGAGGCACCAGCATTGGGTAGAGCAAGGATAGACAAACTGTCCTAAATCTTCACAATACATGAATCAAAACTTTTCCTGCTACCAATCAAGATTAATACAGTGTCTGTAAAACAAATCACACTATGAGTATTATTATATATATATCTATACATAAATCTATGTACATATTTGATGGCAACAAACACCTCCTACATTTTTATGACTTGTTTTATTTGACAGTTGAAGAGGGCTGAACCTTGGTCACTACATACGTAGGTTCTAGAAAGCCTTCACATTATACCCTACGTAGTGAGAATACAATGTGTGCGGCAGGATGGGAAAACCCATAGGATATTCACAAAAAAAGGACCCAAAAAAAAAAAAATCATAATATAACAGGTTGACACTTCAATTTTAAGAAGCCACAAATACATTTCACCAAAAATGTCACCATTTCACCAAAAAATCACCATTTTTTACAGAAAATCTTGCCTTGGTGGTCTGTCTGCAGACAGATGCAGTGTTAAAAACGCCACGTTAAAAATAGTCTGCCTAAACCTTGTTAGCTACACGCAAATTTCTTTCACACTGAATGTCATTCTTTGATCATGTGTTTGGATGCCATAACTTTATTTCTGGTTGAGACACATGCAAAAGAGAAACATACAGTGCGCTCAGAAAGTATTCATACATCTTCAGGTTTTGTGTTACAGATGTAATGTAAAATGAATTCAATTGACTTTTTTGGCCCTCGATCTCCACACAATAACACATAATGACAAAGCAAAAACAAGTTTATTTAGACCTTTTTGCAAACTGATTAAAATCTCATTTAGATAAGTATTTAGAACCTTGATTCAGTACTTTTTGGAAGCGCCTTTGGCAGCTTTATAGCTTCGAGTCTTCTTAGGTAAGCCTTCCGGATTTGGGCAGTTTCTCCCATTCTTCTTGGCAGATCTTCTCAAGTCTGTGACCTGCCATCTTCAGATCTCTCCATAGTTATTACAATGGTGTCAGGTCTGGGCTTTTGTTTGTCATTATGGATTATTGTGTGTAGGCCAATTTTATATTAAATCAATAATACATTGATTTTAAATGAAATGAATTTTAAATTAAAGCTATACTACAATTAAGTGTGCAAAAAGCAAAGGGGTGTGAACATGTTCCAAAGCCACTATATTTCATTTCAGGAAAGCTGGCAGTTGCACACACACGCGCACACACGCGCGCACACACACACACACACACACACACACACACACACACACACACACACACACATATATATATATATATATATATATTAGAAAAAGTCAATATTTCCCAGTGTGAAGGGTTTCCCCAGACTGTAATACATACAGTAAATAGACAGGCATTTGAGACTCAACATAGCTGTGTTGAAGTGGGTGGATTTTGATCCTCAGTAACCTATAATATGCAAGCACCAGCTTAATATCTGGAACAATTGAGCATTACGAAAAATGAGACTTTCTGATAAAACTATCATAGTTACTTCCTGATTTTCTTTGCTTAATAAAGCCAAATGTTTCTTATCTTTACATGGATTTTGTGATATGAATGCATCTTTTGGCACTACTGCTAAAGTTTGCTCTGTCAGTGGCATCATAATTTATGGGTGCATTAATATCCAAATGTGTTCAAGTAGTAAATCTTTTAAATAATTAAAACGTCATCCCTAATAATTCAATGGCTGGATTCATGGTAGTGATGCATACTCCATGCTGAATAGGATACTACAAGCCTCTCCACTCGTTCTCCACCTGAGTGAACTAAGCTGAACTTTCAGGCGGCTTTTTACACTCTGAAGGCAGCTGTGCGGCCTACAACTGACAGTTGTTTTAAAAAAAAAAAAAAGAAACCCTTATCTACTTCTGACGCTACACACACAGCTATGCTGCTGATAACATCCACATGCATGCACACACCCAGTGATCACACCGATAAAATACTCACATACGTAAAAATGCGCAAGCATGTACACACAACACTAATTGCCAGAATTTCAATCCAACCTGCTAGGGAGGACCGTCAGAAGATGTGGCCAGCCAGCATTTTTTCTCTAGCGCTGCTCCAAAGAAGAGCACATGTAAATGCAATGCTGTAAATGGAGCTCCCATTCCATGAAACTCCCATGTGATGACGGCTCGGAAAGCTCCGTGGATTCGCAGTCCTGTGCTTGGTTTTCATGCAAATGTGCCAAGGACAATCCTTTATACTTGTACAAATAGATTTTATGGAAAACTATTCAAGGCTAAAAGAGGAAATGGACAGCTCAACGATGATATACAGTCAGAGTTAAGGAAAGAAAACACTGAAGTTGGTGCCGTGAGGAATGAAAGAAGATTTCCCAAAAGTCGAAACACAATGAAGAAACAGAATGACAGATACGCTACTACCGTCAGAAATTTTGTCCCTCAGGACACAGCCGAACACCAATGTGAAAAATACCATATCATTCATTATTAATTACTGTTCTTGATGGATTTCTGCTGTCTCTCTCTCTCTCTCTCTCCAGCTCTGTCCTTCTGAATATAAGAGCAGGTGCTGGAGTTGTGTGCCTCAGAAAGATATAGTGGCATTTCATTCTAATAAAGTGGAGCATGGTGAGAAATGCACTAGCAGCTAGATACACTGCCATGTGACGTGATTAATACTTCAACAGTGACTATTTTCCCTTCGCCTATTGAGCACAGCACAATAAGAGCAGGTCAACTGGTGAAAATCTGGGTGTGGAATAAACTCTCCATCTGATCTGAAGCATGCTTCAATTTGAAATGATTCAGCTGCTTACAAAATTCTTCCCTCTCCTTTTTAAGATCTGGGAGCAAACACATGGGGAGCGTGTGAGCCACAGAACTGAGGAGGAGTCATGAGCTGTGTAAGCGAGCAATTCCAGCGTTGAACAGAACCAACTTCGGGGATTTGGGCTGGCTCCAGACTCAATACTCCCTCAAGAGCCGCAATTATCACATTTGTGGAAAAACAACGTTCGGAGCAGCTTTTCTTCATTAAACAGGGCTGCTCATTTAACAGGGTTGTCTAATTATATCACCCCAACACTCAGCTACCTCGTCTTCCATCATGCTTCTGTCAGTGTGGAATTTTTCAGCAGCCAGATACACACTCCAAGATGGGTATGAGGCTTAAAGGAATATTCCAGAGTTTTGCATCATAATCGCTGTTTAGTTCAACGGTAGCGTATCCTAGAATTCACACCAGATGTGTCATGAGAGTGAGCTCCTGTCAAGTCCAAACCACACGTGGTCACACACTAGGGTCGTTACGGTATCATGGTTAGTCATGATGTATTATCATCTACCAGTTCATTATTATATTCAGTCATGTTTCTTACTCATGGGGTTCTCATCCCTTTTGTGTCTGGTTGCAACACCCCATAAAATGTAGGCTGGATTTCACAACCTCCTCCTTCTTGACTGCTGCTAAATCATATCTCTACTGCCACTATCATGTTCCTAACTTTATCATACACAACGTGTATCAAACACACAGAACAAAATGCCATTGTTGACCACAACAAAATGAAGCAACTATCTATTTTTGGCTAAATGGTGCTGCACACTGACAATGCATACAATTGTATACACATACTGTATATACACAAGGATGCTTAAAGAGACTTTTGTACAGAGATTTTGTAATAAATTTTTCATTACATTTTCATGAAAACTATAAGGCTAAATGTTCACTGCATGCAGTGTGAAGATCTCCCTCCGCTTCCTTCTCCAACACCTCACCACTTGAGTGGCATGTATGTTTACAATGCAGGAAGTAAATGAACCTGTCAATCATGAAACTGTGGATTTCAAGTAAATTATGTTCTTATTCAAGTAGGCTAAAAATTTAAATATTCCTCATCGGGGTGTAATGATTCACACCGGTCACGTTTCAATTCTATTCATGATACTGGCTTCATGATTAAATTCAAATCGATTCTCAGAATATTTTGAACAAAATTTGAATGAAGAAAGATTATGACTGGCTTTTTTTCTGAATCATAAACACAGTTTTTGTCTGTATAAAACTAAATAAATCAAATATTGCTATAAACAGAGGTTTAATATTGTTAAAAAATGTACTACGACAAAGTCTAAAAAATAATAAAAAATTTTTTAATTCTCCTAAAATTAATTAAACAATTTATAAATAATTTTAATTTGTTTACTAATTGAATAAACAAAGTCTCTGACCTGGGGAAAATGAACAATTGAAACATAATGAGCCTGTGGGGTCAATTTAGCTGGAATTAGAGCTCCAAAGTCGGCTAAAATGGCCATTTTCAGTAATTTCTTTCTCAGACACTGCAGATCACAGCAGTGCAGGGCTGATGTCATTTTAAAGCTACTGAAGAGCTCTTTTTAACAGTCATAATGTGACTGTATATTCATATACCCTATATCTCACAAGTGCAGATGATTCCTGGTAACAGCATAGGCTCTACACAAAAGAATGTGATCATGTGACCAGTGTGCCGTTTATATATTTTAACTCTATGGGCTGTGCAGATTGGGATCTCTGGCGTTCAAAACAGTGCAATTTAATTACAGGCATAATTACCAGAATGCTGATTTCCATGTTGTGAATTGCACATTTCCACGATGTAAATAGTCACTTTTTTTTTTTTTTTGGCAAGAAAACTAATGCCTATAAGCTCAATAAAAACATATGATACTGGGACAGCGAATAAACAATATATGTGCTTTTTCTGGTTACTTATGAGTATGATTACCATGTTATTTATCTTTGGACTGCACAATCATGGCATTATTAAGATTTTTAAAGTTTAACAGCAGATAAAAATATAAGAAAGTATCTCAGAAATTTACACATCACTTGTATATACAGGTGAAAAAACAGAGATGGTGTGAGAAGAAATAACAGCAGGACAAAAAAAAAGCCGTGTGACACGTCTAAAATTGGAGTTACAGAATTGTTTCCCTGAACTGAGAAAAGAACTAGAAACCTGTTTAATCAAAACTCACTTATAATGCAAGTCTAAGGGCAAATGTTGAACATTAATAAACATTTATGCAAAACACCTTCGTCAGTTAAAGTAATTTGCAAATTAAGCTCTGTATGTGTATAAAAAGTGAACTTTTTTTTAGATGGAAGAAATTGTTATGGTTATCCTAAAATTTCTAAATGTTAAAGGAAAGAAAAAAGTCATTTGAATTACTCTTACTGTATCACACAGGTGTTAGAAAGTTGGATTAACC
>CM040979.1:21600982-21622116 GCA_022985145.1 Pangasius djambal
CATCTTTGGGCAATCCTCCAGGAGGCTTGGAGTAATATATCAAGTCAATGTTTGAATAAACTGACTGCTCGGATGCCTAGTGTTGTCCCTTATTATCAATGCAAAATGGTCACTAACTAAAGAGGATTTATGCTGATATTGCCCAAAAACCCTATTTTGTTCAGGCGTTTCCAAACTTTTGGAGGGCAGTGTACATCCTTTCCTAGTCCTACTTTTTCTTAGAATGTAACAGTATTTAAATTTGTGTTATATTGATAAATAATGGTGGAGTAATTCCTTTACCAAAAGTTCAACAGCCTCAAACCTGTATGCTACCTGTGTGAAGAGGATCCTGCATGCATTTGCTATAATGTATTTATGCCAGGGAGCTCATGTTACTAAATCCATCACACTCTTCCTCAGCTTCTCTTTCTCAGCACAATGTGGCTCTGCTCCATTAGTCCAGTGGATTGTGCATTCAGTGGAGTGTGGAGCGCTCATCCCTCACTGACCTACTGAACACTCGCTCCACCCACTGAAACAACACCAAGCAGTCATATTAGCTCACGTCCCTGTAGACGACATCAATAATGCATGTGGAAGAACACTGGATGTGGCCGAATGTCTTTTCAAAGTTTTAAGAAAAATAAAAAAACAAGAAAAAGAAAAATCACATTAAAAGGCGTAAAATCACAGTGAAAAAGAAAGAACAAAAAGCTTTGTATGTTTAGGGTTACGACTTCTAACATGCTTTTATATCGCTGAGTGACAAGGAGAAAATTAAAACAAACGAGAAAGATCTCTCTCATCTATTTTTAGTGCGGCCTGATCTAAGGTTGTCACTTAGTATCTGAAGAAATGTAACCTTAGGAGGAAATAAAGTTAAGAAATAAGGATCCATATTTGATTCCTCTCCCACTCCAGGGAGTGTGAGGAAGATAAAAGGGGTCATGGCCTTTCCTCTAACCCTCCTCCAGCAGAAGAGGCTTCTCACATACAAAATTCAGCAGGCTATAAAAAGGAGAGGAGAAATTGCTTCTAGTTAGCCCCAGCAAAGTAGTTGAAGTAGATTAAAATGTTAGCCACCCAGCTGGAAGACAAAAGCATGACTGACTCACAGGTGAATGATTTCAAGCGTTATGGGGGGAAAAAAACGTCATGAACAAAACTAGACATCAACCTGCAGCAGGTTACATGGTCTGTGTGTGTGCTGCGTTGAAAGCCACATGATGTACAACTATACTGTTTCGTGGTTTTTGTACAGAAACAAGAGAGAAAAAAAGTGGAGAAGGGATTTTTTGGGGAGACTCCGGCAGCAAGGACTGTTCTGCAAAGAGAACTGGAGGTATAGTGCAAAGAAATGGAGCTGTCTTTTGCCGTTCCTAACAACCATTCGGATTACTGATTACCGAATTGGATCATAATAATAATTTGATTATCATAGGAAAAGGACACAAAACTGGCACATAAAAACAGTTCATATTTTTACACTGATAAGTGAATAATTTAATAGGCTAACAAGATGATTTGTCAGGAACTTTGATGCTTTTGACTTTTAACTTTGATAGTCCTTCTCTACGTCATCATCATCATTCACAAATTTACAGCTGGTCACACATCAATCAGAGATTGCAGATTCAGTGATATTGTCAAATATCAAATCGTTACTTTATGAATCTAAATCATATCGTATTGTGTGAAAGTTTGAAGTTCACACCCAAAATCCGGGTACGACATGCCAAATAATGTCTTATAAAAGCAATATTATTGTGCTTGCAGGTTTCCTCTCAGTCTCTTAGTGGCTGTTGCTCCTTACTGTTCTTGTTACTTGCTGTATCAAGAACTAGATTCACCGCCAAGAATTTCTCACACACTGAGAAAATCGCCAAAATTAGTCTGGGAAAGGGACACTGGCATTAATATGGTGTACTGTGTGTTCGGCATTAGACACTAGTTACAGGTTACAGCACGTTTATCATCAGCCCTCATCATTTAAGCTGTCTATCCATCTCTCACACTGAGACCAGACACAAAACTGAGCTGCTCTGAATCCAATGCACTAGAAGGGTGTGATGGAAAAAGAGAAAGAGATGAAATGAGACAAAATGAGCTCTGCATCACACTCTGAGCGACAAGAATGTGATTAAACGAAGCCTCACCAGGTAATAGACCTGTTACACACATCACACAAGAATCCCTACCCACTCCCTCAGTTCAGATATCCTGAAACTCCAAGCTATAACTCGGATGGAATGACAGCCCTGAAACCACACACGTGCGCACACAGAGCAGAAGGTGCTGCACGGTGTGTGAGTGTGGTAACACAGCACAGCACTGAAGCTCCACGGCTTCATATTGATCATGCAGGATCGAGGCTTGTGCCCGGCTGCCTCTCAGCACCATTACGGCAAAATCACAGGCCTGTCTTCAGTGATTAGACTCAATCATGTAATAAAATGCAATTGGAGTGCATTATGCATCGCTGGCCTCAGAGCTTTCACAGCTAAATCAGATCGGCAGCGCTGCTCAAAAGCTGCCATTCTGAGGCAATATGGCTGCTATAAAATGACCAACTGATCAATTAATTAATCAATCAGTCAGTTAATCAGATTATTATTCAGTCGCTTATTCAGGGATAAATTGATGCAGTTGTATCATCTCGGCTATGATAACGATATCAGAGTTCTGTGTAGTAACTGATACCTGATAATGATCTCACGCAGCCATCCTGGTAACCGAGCCACTTTCTGCTGTCAAGTTATGTAAAGTAATAAGGAGCGATGACTTGGCAATATAACAGCAGTTGTATGTCGCGTGTTCCTGTGCATCAGCTGCGTCATGTCAGTCAACGTTACATTCACCCACGGCATAAAATACGTTTGTGGCGTAGATATGGCAGATACCACTATTAGCTTATTGTAAAGAAAAATTAGAAGTTGGCACAACATATATGATATGGCCACATCACTTAACTAGCCTAGATCTGGATCAAAGGACAACGGCTGTAAAACTATACTGCCATCGAAAATTAATGTACATAACAATCGATTATAAGTAATAATGCATTTGTATGTTATTAAAAATTATTAATACAAACGTCATGTAACTAAATAAAAAAAAATATTTAACACTATTTTTTTGTGTGCGTTAATTTTAAAGATTAAGTACATTTCAACATCATATCAGCTTCTTCCATTCAGGGTACAGTAACAATCATTATCGTACCCTGAGTGGAAGAAGCTGAAATAAATTCATTTATAAATGAATCATATATGGAAAAAAAAAAAAATAATAATAATAATTTAAAAATCATGTAAAACATTTCGATATCATGATGACGACAGAAACGTGTACTGTGACATAATTTATCATGATATTGATAGTATACAGTCATATTGCCCAGCCCTAGCATGCAGTAATGCAGCCTGCAACTGCAGGTAACGCTAGCATTAGCAGTTTCTTTCAGAGCTTGCTACCTCACACATTGTAGTGAAACGTGCAGCTCTCTGATGTACAGAAATGTATAATGTAGCACCAATTCTCAGACAAAATAAAGAAATGTTTAGAAATTGTTGTTCAAAACTAAGACGCATCAATACGACCCGGATCAGTGGTGAGTTAAACATTTGAAAGTGTATTAAAACGTTACTTATGTAACTGCACCATTTTATATCGTATTGTCCCCTAGCACCATGTGATCAGTCCATCAACAACAAGAGCCGACTACTGTGCTGTTATCTAGCTAGGTTTATGGAGCGGAAAAAATACGCAGTTTTCAGGATTTAAATAAAAGGCGATGTTCATTTCGCCAGGCACTAACAACTCTGCTGACAGAAGTGAGAAACTTTTCTTCATGCTAATTCTTCAAAGGTCACGCACTACAAGCACTACGAGTCTCTTAAAGCCTAAACAACTCAAAATATTCAAAGGATGACTTTGCCCTGAGGTCAGGGGCTACGTTTGGAAAATATAGCCTAGACACATAGCCTGTGTGTATACATGCAAGTGAGTGAGTCAGAGATAAATAGAGATAAAGACAGAGAGAGACATGTTCTGGTCCAACAGAACCGAGGCAGCTGTCTCACAGCTCCTGCCTTCACCACTTGGCAGCACCAGGCTGAGCACAAGTGCCAAGGCGGCGGACAGGGCGCCACTTTCACTGGCCAATACAGGATGCTCAGAGACCATCTGTGAGGACTGGCATCAGCGGCAGCCAGCAACCGTCTCCCAAAAACACATGTACAGTATTCGGGTGACTTCTCATTACCGAAAAATAAATAAATAAATAAATAAATAAAAAGAAAACAAATAGTATTATACCACAGCGCTCATCAATTCTCAAATCAATTCGCGGATTCATTTTCTGTAACAGCAGCTCTGACAGTAGCTCTGGCTGAAAAGACAAATCACAGGGTTTCATTAACGCACTCAAGCAGTAACTCAAACATTATCGTTTAGCTACAGTAAAAGCTCATATACAGGGACTTGTGTGGCAGACGCTCCACATAATCTGTCTAATAATCAAGAAATGAAAGGATGGAAAAATCACTGATATGGTGTAAATAAGTTTCTTTAACTTTTACGGAAGGAGTCTCCAGTACCAGAGCTCTGTAACAGTCAGTAAGTTTTCCACCAAGGGAAAGTCTTCAGGACAGAAGACTTTGCGCTTTCCGCTTTCTCTGTAACATGACAAGCGGCGTTATTTTTTTTGTCATATTAAATTCAAATAACAGAATCAAACAGAGGCTGGCGGAGGAACGAGTGTTGCAGCTAACCTTTCTCACAGATGTTCTACAACATTAAATGTAACTATAAAGGGGAAAAAACGCATGACGTGTTCATTACTAAATTACAGATCGTAATTGTTGGCAAACTGCTATTGGTATAAAATAAACAAAACACTTTGGGATGTGCTGTTATAGGAGAATGATCAACACTGAAGTGGTAATACTAACTGTTGCATTGCACCACCCGGTCGCTGATCATTTCCCTATAATAGCACACCTTGTCATGTTTTAGTCCATACATAATAAACACTCCGCAGAGATGAAGGGAAAACTGAACAGCTCTTAGCAGGATGAACTCATCTAAATTCATCTTGATTGTGTTTAACTTCAATTAACTG
Source organism: Pangasius djambal (assembly GCA_022985145.1). NCBI lineage: Eukaryota > Metazoa > Chordata > Actinopteri > Siluriformes > Pangasiidae > Pangasius > Pangasius djambal. The sequence continues at coordinate 21,606,087 of CM040979.1, forward strand.
TAATTTCTCCTGATATTAAATATCACTTTTATTAAAGCGTTCTCCACCGTGGACTGCTGTATGGCTTCCTCTAACACGCTCCTATGAAATCTAGATTTTATGGTGAGTAATAAAAGGTGCATTTATTTTAAATATCGTGTCAGGATAAAAGAGATGAACCGCACTGCTTTTGCTGTGAGGAACAAGCTGCTGCACTATGCTGGCCAACATCCAACCTTACAGTCCTTCCAGAGAGAGAGAGAGAGAGAGAGAGAGAGAGAGAGAGAGAGAAAGAGAGAGGTGGGGCAGTTGTATGGCAGAAGTGAAACATGGGCATAGTGCCTGACTGTTACATCCCCAACACACCCACTCCATCCCCTATTGAGTATGCAAGGTGACCCTTGACAGCTCTCAGTGTCTCGGAGCAGCATGCCACCTAGCACTAAACATGAAGCACTGCCCGGAAACACAGCATGGCTCAACACACACACACACACACACACACACACACACACACAAAATTTTAGCATCAGGGTTCACAACAGCTGAATATTTTAACCATGAACCCAGCTACACAAAGCAAACTAAGACCAAGCAAAACCAAGCACAAGACCAACACATGATCTGACTTGTTAAGAAAAGGCTTATTCCATAATGACTCGCTTGGCAGGAATCATTAACAATCCGAGCAGTGTACTTCCCATTTCCTGGAAAAGGGATCATTTCAAAGTTCCTGTACATCAGAGGTCAGTGTACTACCCTGTCATAATGCTTCAGTAAGGAAATATATTCCCCTAAGAGACGTGTGTAAAATTAGCAAGGGTCAAGACCTTCGCTGGTTTTACAAGTAATAGCACACAGGCCGAAAACCTGTGTGTGTATATATATATATGTGTGTGTGTGTGTGTGTGTGTGTGAGTGAGAGAGTGTGTAAAGTGAGAGCTTTGCCTGTCAATATTCTTGTTTTTCCACTGGGAGCTCCTAGTACTGCTTCCAAATCAATGCACTTCCAAATTCATGCTTCTGCCTCCAGACCAGGTTCACACACCCAGCAACTCATTACACACTATTTCTCTTTGCACGTCTGCCGTGTTTTGGTTAGTAGTCATTATTTTACGGTACGATAAGAGTCATACTGTATACGCAAGCAGGCTGCGACTGCAAGTCTGTCGTGACTAAACTTAGTCGGAAGTGATCAGAGCACCGGTCGCTTTACATAAAATGAAAAAGAAACATCCACTCTATACAGGTAAGTATGTGGGACTGACTAGAGAATGTTCCTGGGAAGCGTGTATAAAAGACAGACACGTGTTTGTGCATGTCCAGAGGCGAGGACTGGCATGAGTACTGCTCTGAGACATAATGAGTGATGAGGAGAGATGAAACGAGCAGAGATGACACAAGAAGAGAGTGTGGCAACGTTCAGAAAACATGCATTTTCATCAAGCTTCCTTGTATTTTTTTTTATTAACAAAAACAATCAAGCGAAATCATCAGAACCTGCATTAACCAATGTTCATATCATTAATGAGCAAAAGAATTTCATTAACATTTAAACAAAAGTTAATTAATACATGGTACGTGTTACATGTATTAATTAACATGTCAACATTATGTACCGTTTATAAAAGCATGATTTGTTGATGTTAGCTAATGCGTTAAATATTGTTAGTTAAAGGAAACTTAATGTAAAGTGTTACCTCCAACAGGCCATTGATAAACCTCTGAAATCACCAGAATGTCTGCTTAAGCTTAATGCCACTGGACACCTCTGTGTCTGTGTGTGTGTGTGTGTGTGTGTGTGTGTGTGTAGGCAGGAAAACCTTTAAGAGACTCATGTCTTGGCAGACACTGAAACAGAGGGAGTGTTAGATTGAGATGTAACTGGTGTACTTCAGCCACCCACATACCCGGGCCCGTGGTGTGAGCGTGCGACTCTGCGGCGTTGGCAGTTTGAATAGCGTGCTTCTGAATGAATAAGCCAGGCTCTCACTCAGCCTAGTTAACATGCAGGCAAATCTGTCTTCATCACCTTCATCAGGGGTGTCAGAGCCTCCTCTTCAAAGGGCAAACACTCCACATGCATCACCCACACACACATACACGCATCTATTTCAATAAATCTTTTACACCCATGTTAACTTGCTACTGAAAGAAAAAAAAAAAAAACAACTGGTAGTAAGCGTTCATCAGGTAACAGGTATATTGGTATATTACTGCCATGTTTATTCGGGTTGGGCCGGCTTTCCAGCAGCTCCACGTGGGCGTTTAACAAGCGCCCATCTTTATATCCACTTCATTTTCATTTCCTCTCATAGCAGGAAACAGCACTGACGGAGTTACTCTACGCTGCTGAGAACCGAGAAGGGAAAAAGCCTCCAGCCAATCAGTGCTCAGCACAAACACACACAACCGTCATCAACAGTCAATCGAGCAGCACTCACGCAAATGAGCTGAGAGGTAAATGCAAATGCGAGCGGCCCCAGCCAATCAGCCTGACCGCAGAAGAGCAGGATTACGTCACGCTATTCAAAATGACTCATTGTACAATTCACATGCAGACATTTATCCTAGTGTTTGTCACGAGACCGGTGTTTCGACCTTGACACTGATACGATACCATGGTAGGAAAAACATTCTGGAAATATGATCGCGGGAATTTGAAAATAGTGAGGCATTAAAAATGCATAACAGCAGCAAACAGAAATGTAAGCAGTGTATGCACACAAATATAGAGCGGTTTTCATCAAACATTAAATAATAAAAAAAAGTTTTGTTTTTTTTAGGAATTCTGCATGAATGGATTCATACCACAGTAAAGGTGTTCTTAAACTTTTTAAACTCAGGGATGCCTTTAACTTTGACTTCATAATAAACTACACAGATGCCTTTAATATAGGTTTATTTTATGGACTTCCAATTATTCAAATTTTCATTATGTAAATGTGGGCCATAATATTCTACCTTTTTATTAGAGCCATAGAGTTTTCTATTTTGTAAACATAACATTCCACTGACACTTGAGGTCCAAGTTTACATCATTTATAGGCCTATGTTTTTTTTTTGTTATTGAGGTTTGGATTAAACCCACTCAATTCAAGTGACCAGTCAATTCAGCTTAATCATAATAACTATAAGAACTCCATAATAAATAAAATAGCTTTAATAATGGTGGTTTGTGGTTAGATTTCCACCACCGTAACAAAATAATAAAAAAAAAAAGCATGAACCACTGCTCTAGTATGTAAAACGTTCACATTTTCCACATTATTTGTGTCTAATACTTCTACCAGTGTAAAATAATGAAAACAGCTGCTTTAACCCTTAACCTCTCTCTGCTTTGTGTAAGTGTGTGCATGTGTGTGTGTGTGTGTGTGTGTGTGTGTGTGTGTGTGTGTGTGTGTGTGTGTGTGTGTTTTTGTGGCTCAGTGTAAGCTGTATTTAGGGCCGAGTAGAAACCCAAAAACTATTACCACTGAGCAAACTTGGCTGACAGCATTATTTTTTTTTTTTTGATGGTTGTTGGCTGTTGATTTCATGCGTAGGGTTTCTGACTTCACAAAACAGAGAAAAGAAAAATGCCAAACTCATGCACCGTTAAATATTATTGTTAATGGTTCAAAGATCTTGACCGAAATTAGCAATTAAATATGGCGGCAAAGGGACTGGATTATATCGGTGAGCGCACTTTATGAACTAGATATGAACGTCATACCTGCTGAAGCAGACTCACAGCATTCCCCTGACATGGCTGAACGATAGTGAAAGCTATTGCCGTTGTCACAATAGCAGTAATGTTCTGTTAAACACTGTCTTGTAATGATGCACTATTATGTGTCTATATTAGTCCGCAGGAATTGGCATGCAAAGACTTCCACAGCGGCTTAATTAGTACTGCTGCTAAAATATTTATTATAATTCGGTGTGTCGATCGTTTTCAGAACAGGAATTCCATGCAAACTTTATTTGAACAACTTCTTGTGTCAAGCAGATCTCTTCAAAAGTCTGTACTTGCCAAATCAGCTGTGGACAAATCATAAACTTATTAATTAATCCACTGGGCAAGTAAAAGCTCCAATGTGTGGCCCAGTCCTTAACAGTAATGTAATAATGCATGGTGAGCTACTTAGCTATTTAAGCGAACGAGTATATCATTACCCCCTCCACCCCAGAGTATGCGTGCAGAGTATAAACATCTTAGTATTTTATTTCAGTGATTTCTCATTCACTGTGGTCCTAAATTTAAACGTGTCATTGGTTTTACTATACCTTTATGTTTATTCCTGATCCTTGACAAACAGACATCACCTTATAACCACTATAAACGGTTTCCCAGCCGTAAAATGCCAACACACCACAACAGAAGCCTGTTGGCTTCCCATTTCTGAGCCCTAATTCAGATGGTGTTATTTTCCAAACAAACCCATCACACTGTCATACCTTTTATTATCGCTGATCCCAAACGGCTCAGTGTCTCCGTTGTTTAGTGAGCTGTGTTTGTTTTGGTAACAGTAGAGTGGCTCACCCCGCTCAGCATTATGCCAAGTGATCCTGTGAATATTTAATGGCGCTCCCACACAATGAGAGCACAAAAATGGCTGTCACGCCCGGACTTCAGCGAGCTGTTTCGCATGTATGACGTGTATTGTGCAAGGTATCCTAGTAATACCTGTGAGTTATCAGGTGATTTACTGGGTTACACTGAAAGACAATGGAAAACACACACACACAGTGTGTAAATACACCCAAGTGTACATAAATATCTACAGTAAACTTGTATTCACTCGCACAAAAACAAACTGAGGAAGCTCGGATAAACCTGCCTCAGATTAATAAGACACACGGCATGACAAGTATAGCCCAATGACATCAGCACAGAGAGAGAGAGAGAGAGAGAGAGAGAGAGAGACGCATTATTTCTGTACTCAATACAAGTGCCTCATATAAGCCACTTACAAGTATCTTTAAAACACACTCACACACACACACAGCAACATACACCACTACAGTGTATTGGACACTATTTTCACAATCGGTAAAGACTAGCCTATTGAGATTGATATCAAATGGCTACATGTTTCACCCAGGATAAATAATAGATGACGCTGGATGCGGTGGTTTGATATTGTGCTGTGGTATTGAATGTTCTGATTACTGCTGAGGGACAAGAGCATGAACAAGCTCTGCACGATTTGGCCGAGTGAGGAACCAGAAACAGAGTGCAAACAGTGGAGACAGACAGGGAGACAGAACGAGAGGAAATGGAGGGAATGGAAGGAGACATAAAGGGGCCGCTGGTAGCGGGCTTGTCTCCAGGCGAGGAGATCACACAGCCAAAATCACCCTTCAGCACCATCTGTTTCCTACTTGTGAGTCTCTCATAGTCTAAAGAAAATGCATTTTAGGTCCCTCCCAAACCCATTCTAAATCTGGACCAAACCCATTCTAAACCCATCCCAAACCCATTCTAAATCTGGACCAAACCCATTCTAAACCCATCCCAAACCCATTCTAAACCCGGACCAAACCCATTCTAAACCCATCCCAAACCCATTCTAAACCCATCCCAAACCCATTCTAAACCCATCCCACACCCATTCTAAACCTGGACCAAACCCATTCTAAACCTGGACCAAACCCATTCTAAACCTGGACCAAACCCATTCTAAACCCAGCCCAAACCCATTCTAAACCCAGCCCAAACCTATTCTAAACCATGCACGAACACACTCTAAACCTAACCCAAACCCATTCTAAACCATGCACAGATACATTCTAAACCCAGCCCAAACCCATTCTAAACCATGTACACTCACTTTAAACCTATCCCAAACCCATTCTATAACCCAACTAAAACCTATTCTAATCCAAGACCAAACCCATTCTAAACCATGCACAAACCTATTGTAAACCATGCACGAACACACTCTAAACCTAACCCAAACCCATTCTAAACCATGCACAGATACACTCTAAACCCCGAATAAACCCATGCTAAACCTAGCCCAAACCCATTCTAAACCCAGACCAAACCCATTCTAAACCATGCATAAACTCACTCTAAACTGAGCCCAAACCCATCTTAAACCCAATATAAACCCAACCTAAACTCAATCTAAAGCGAATCCAAAATAATCTAAACATTGCCCAAACCCAATCTAAAACTAGACCAAACCCAAGAAAGCCCTGGGTATAATCCAGTCAAAACCCAAATCCAGTTGAAACCCTGCCCCATTACAGTCTCCACCTGCCCAAACACATTCTAAGACTAGCCCAAATCTGTTCTAAACCCAGTTCAAATCAAGCTTAACCCCAGTATAAACCCAAGCCAAACTCGATCAAAACCAAAACTCAATCTAATCCAAGCCCAAACCCAATCCGATCCCAGATCAGACCCGGCTCAAACCCTAAACTCAACCCAAAGCCAGCTATAAAACGTATAATAAAGCCAGGTCAAGCCTAGCCAGACTAGGCAGAAATCCACTAATACCTCTCTCACTGGCACAATATTGCCTGTTGATCGGAGGTTCTGTAAATATAATAATCAGTTATCACAGATTGTTCTCCTGTATAAATACACACCTCAAAGACACATAAAAATATCTGCACAAAGGCCTCTGACATACAACAGCTGTCAGAGGATGTTATGTTGCTTTTTACCTTAACAACTGGACTATACTGGGCTATAGGCAATATGTCCTATGAAGGAAGGATTATTACATTATGACACTAATATAGCGCTCGTGCTCATTTCATCATGACGGAAGCAGCCAGTATGTTGCTCCCTGCTCACCAAGCACATGTGCAGGTGAGAGAGTATGCATGCACACATCCATGCAGCAGAAGGCAACCACTTAAGGACTAAGCAATTTTCTGTGGCAGGCCAGCAACACCCAACATCCCCAGTGAAAAAAGCAGTGCATGTCAAATTCTCTGCAGTCTTTGTGCCTGGCTCTGCTGGAATAAAAATAATAATAATAATATTATTAATAATTCTCACGCTTTAGGCACAGAAAAATAAAGTATTGACTCTTGTTGCTGCAGAGAATTTGGCACACTGCCTTTTTCACTCTCGTACTTACATTTTAGCGATTCGGCATCAAAGTAAAACGGATGATAGAAGCCTATGCTGCGTCTGATAGTATAGTTTTGATTCAACATGAAGAAGAACAGCATAATATACTGTTCAGTAAACTGGCTGAAGTTAGGACACACCAGTCTGAAGCAAACTCAGATAACATACATATACACACACAAAAAAAAGTCCTACCAGAGGGAATGTGGTTGAGTCCAGATGGCTTGAGAAGCTCCAGAGGCTGCTCTTTACTGGGAAGGCTATCTGTGGGAGAGAGAGAGCAAGAGAGAGAGAAGACAGGCGTTCAGAAACGATCCGGTGCACTGACAATCAGCCAGAGTGCAGCTGTGTGAAGCATCACACCAAGAGAAACACAGAGAGAAAGAGAGAGAGGGCGATACACACACTTAAAGACACATACACTCAGACAGGGGGCATTAAGAAGGAAACGGCATTACGGAAAAACAAGCCGCTGGAAAAGAATTTGCATTTCTGCTCACACCACTAATACTATAACACAGGGGAATACCAATATGCACATGTACAAATACAGAGCTCTCACTAAGAGCCTGCTTTTAAATATCCCTGCAAGAAAGAAAATGAATGAATGAATGAATGAATGAATGAATAAATAAACAATTGTCTCTAAAAAATAATCAACAGGGTGGTGTGATGCGGCCCGGCGGAAAGCGGAGTTACGGTTATCACACAGGTTGATTATTTTGATTATAAAAGCACATCAAGAAGTGTTTTATTCACTTTATATTCCACAGCAATTTGGCAACTGGAACAATTTCACTTGATTTTATTTGATTTTTCATTTGATTTATTAAAGAATGATATGTCATACTTTCATCAATTTTTAGTTGCGTTTAATGTTATCACCTAATGTATAGAAATTTTGCTAAGTTTGCTACGTTATCACTGACATTATAACATCTATAAACAGTTACATTCTCGGTTTTCTGTCTTTTTCTTGAAGTTAATAAGTCTTCAAAAAAAGTGTGTCATGTTATTGAGACATCACAAACTGCAAAGCTCTCAGTCCTAAAGACTCCCGTGTCGGAAAATGTAAAAGTTACAGCTTTACCTCTGACTGTTAGAAATAACTGACACTGGAGACTCCTTCCAAAACAATAAATAAACATGCCCTCACAGCAAACTTCACCATGTCAACAATTACACATGCTTACGTAGAGTGTCCGCCATACAAGTGCCTGGGTAAACTGCCACTACAGAAATGATAATATATTAGAATATAAACCGGTGATTTGTCTTGCAGCTGGAACAACTCTCCAAGCCATGGTGCTGTAGAAAATAGATCAGCACCCTCTGACCAATCAGAATCGAGAAGGAATATGACAAAAGAAAAAAAAAATCAAGGAACATTAAAAACTACATACAACCGCAGAAAAACACACTGTAAGCACAAACTCAGTCTCAGAACACTGACTTCACATTACTGAGTGTGAGCTGCTTTAAAAAAAAAAAAAAAAGGTGAGAACCCTGACACAATGATCTGGCTGCTCCTCACACCTACACACTGAGAGATGAGCCCTGAAGCACGAGCTTCACAAAGACAGGCAGGCATTTGACTTCAGCAGAAAGCCTGAAAAGAGCACCAATTATAGTTCACAGAGAGAGGGTATATGTGTGTCTAGAACATACAGCAGGTTAGAAGAGGGCAAAAGTGCCTGTGCTCCAGTCGTCAGCCATTCCAGGCACAGAGCACATGCCCAGCTCTACAGTCAGAAGCTCTGAGGGGGAGGAAAGACCTTCCACCCTGATTCTCCTACACAATCCATTCATATCCACACTGAGGACAGGTGATCCATGCAGCCCAGGTGTCCTTGCCCATTCTTGGGCAGAAACACGGGCATTCAAATCCCTTCCCTTGCTTTTCATGTAATTCTGGATATATTAAGCTGTGGGTTGTGGAAGAGACCCAGAGGCATCAAAGCAACATTATGTATTTAGTGAAAGAGGGGAAAAAATGAGCAAGAGGGCACTAAACTTACAAGCTCAGACCTAAAAGTGGTCTGAGCTGCTAAACCTTACAGACACACACATACAGAGCCATCTGGCTTCCACTTAGTCACACAAGTCTAACCACAACTTGCTCCAAACCATTTTTTCCTCTGTATTAATTCATACATGGTTTGACATGGCAGTTCCACAAAACATGGCAGAACAAGCGCCCACACTTATCCTAGTGAAGAAAAAAAAAAATCCAAATTCTATGAATATGCAAATTAGAAATGCCTCCAACAATACACACAGTCCCTGCTTCCCCTGGTTAACTGGTACTGAATGGCCTGTATTTGCATATTGTACATCATAGACTCTTATATTTTATGTAAGGAATAAAACACAGCAGAGTGTGCTGTTATAGGAAATGAATTAATGATGATTGATGAGATAATTTTGCAATTTACTTATATACATAATGCATAATCTAAATAAGCATCATGCGGATTTTATGAATGTATAACCCTGGAAAAGAAGAGAGCAATATAGGCAGGTGATGCACACACCTACTACACACCAAAGAAAAATAATAAAATGCTTTTGGGTGTGTTGTCACTGGAAAATAATTAAGGATGTGGCGGCGTGATGTGGCCTGCTGCAATGCTGAATTACTGTCACTACCCCAATGTTGATCATTTTCCAACAACAGCATGTCCCAAAGTGTTTTATTACTTCCTTAAATGTTAAATGTTTCTTCACACAAAAAGTCACCAAATCAACAATTAGATGTTTTTACTTGTCAAATAACAGCATGTTTTTAATCTGTTTATTATTAGCCCTAGATGGTATGGACTGTCAACAATACAAGTCCCTGTGTAAGTTGTTAGTATAGAAATTACAACGTATTAGAGCAAATGCATCAAGATAAACCTGCGATCAGTACTACTGTAGGAACTGATGTTATAGAAAGTTAATCAGAATTGAGAATTCAGCAATGCTCTGGTATAAGAATCTTCACTAATAACTCAGATTTTGCAATGAGATGTTCAAAAGAGGAAGTGAAGTGATTGCAGACGAACCCCAACAAAAAAGGAATCCAAGTGGAGTAAATTCAGAACCCCTGCCAAAGAGGACTCCCAATGTAAGGAATGCAGAAGAACACCAGCAAAAAGAAATCCCAATGTAGAGAATGCAGAACTCCAGCAAAAGAGGAATTCCGGCAGACAGAATGCAGAAGAACCCAAGCAAAAGAGGAATCCCAGTGGAGGAAATTCAGAACCCCTGCCAAAGAGGACTCCCAATGTAGAGAATGCAGGAGAACCCCAGCAAAAGAGAACTCGCAGTGGAGAGAATGCAGGAGAACCCAAGCAAAATAGGAATCCCAGTGGAGATAATGCAGAAGAACCCAAGTAAAAGAGGAATCCCAGTGGAGAGAATGCAGAAGAACCTTGAAATAGAGGAACCCTAGCGGAGCCACTGAAGATGCAGGTACAGGCTTGCATAGCAGGCAGAGTTAACTCAGGGTACAAAGCTGCATGAGTGGAAGCACAGCTACTTTCCGTTTCTGTTTCTGACTTTTTCCAGCCAGCCAGACTGCAGGCATGATTAATACATGACGGAACACAAGAGGAATGAAAAATTCAAAAGTGAGCAACCCCCACCCCAGTGGAATGGTTACTAAAGAAAGATGCCTCCACGCTCCACAGGCAGGCCTAATTTCTGTCTGACAGAGGGAAGAATAAAAAGACGAGCAGATGGGAAAAAGCCGAGGAGGAGAGGAAGAACACAGAATGGTAGCTGGTTAGTTAGGTTTGTGGATCAGGGCCTTGTTCTCAGGCTCGTCTCACTCCTTGATCTATTTCTGGACAAAGTCTCCTCGCACCATAAAAGCATTTTAATTAGCCCACCATGCCAGAACATCCATCATGCATCACTCTGTGAAAGCCTGCTACTAAAATATCAGCAAAAACAACATTCAGTGCTCAGCGCTCTTTCAGAAGCATTGCACTGGAGCCACATTACATATGCAGACTTTCTGACATTGTAGTCTATGTGTGTTAGCAGGTACTGCCTTTCTGGTGTTATGATTCTTTTATTTAAAAAAAAGAAAAGAGGAGGAGAAAAAAAAAAACACACACACACAGAATGCAGTGTGAGAAAGCTACAATACCATAAACAGGTCTTTGAGGTACTGTAATGTCATTTCAGAAGATCAGAGAGAAATACACTGCCGGGCAAAAGTTTCTAACCACATGCAGTAGGGCTGGACAATACGATACTCTAATATAGATACCATGGTAAATTATGTCACAAACACTTTTATTGAGATTTTTTTTTTATTTTTACATATAATTTATATTTGTAGACAATAAATAAAAGCTCCATCAAGGTGCAAACAGTTTTTAGCCTACTGGGAGACATTTTGTACGTATGTTTTTTTTCTCCCTTTTTATTACAGATACATAAGTGTTCCATCAAAAATAAATCTTCATAATTATGGACGTCATTCATTTTTCACTCTCTGCACTGGTTTGTAAAGCAGTTACTGTATGACCAAAGTTACTGTAGTACTAGTAATATATTTGTCATCCAGACTGAGCTCTTACACTTGAATTTACTCCAATAAAATCACAAACATTTCTCAGTGCACTTGTCCCTATTTTCTGCTTAGATTTTCTAATTCTAAAGTATTTATCTTGAACCTATTTCTTGAAAATGTAACCAAAAAAATGTGAATACAATTTGTTCAAAAATTTTGCCCCCCACCACCCTCAGACACATACACACAAACTACTCTACAAGAGCAGGCTCTAACGGTTTCCACACGCACTTGGCACGGACTTCGCCTTTCTCTAGTGTATTTCCAGCGACCTATTCATTAATGGATCACAGAAATAACATCCTGGATTTTTACACAATCGTATTTAAGGAACAAATTCTTTTTTCAGGCCTCACAGACATGATGAAACAGGAGACAAATATCCACTCGCGCTGTCCACATGCGAGATCCCACACATACTCACCACATCCCACACACTCTGCCTAAACCCCAAGATGATTCTGTCCCATCTGATTCTATCCCTACACCCGTAAACTAAATCAGACCCGATGCATTTTCCCAAGAACTGTTAAAACATTATCTGATCTGATCTTCAGTCCGAAGAAAGAATGCATGCATGAAAATAAAATCACACTGTTTTCCATTATAGCTGCAACACTTCCTTAAAAAATAGAACGCTGATGAATAAATACACGAGAGAACTGAACTGTGTTTTGTGTGTGTGTGTGTGTGTGTGTGTGTGTGTGTGTGTGTGTGTGTGTGTGTGTGTGTGTGAGTCACTGAGATGGGAGCCGGGCAGACGGGCAGCCAGTGGCAGATGGCAGAAAGATGACACCAGAGCCTGATGGGCTGGATGAGGAGAAGTCCTTCTGTCTGTGTGGCATCAGACCCACGGTTACACACATGAACACGTTCACACCCAATCACAAACAATCAACATGCAGTACACCGTTACTGAGTTCAGAGGTGAATAAACCGTTAGCAATCAAAGTTGTCAAATTACAGTCAGTTCCGGTGTGGAGAATGTGAGAACTTGATATTTTTGGGACTTCATGACATGTTTAGAACCAGACAAACCCAGAGTGACGCATAATGGTGGGTGAAATACGACTCCAATAGAAAACTGTCGACTTGTTAAGAACCATTAAATCACACTTGGGCAAAACTACAAAGGTGAAATCATGCATTTGACCTCATATGTTACTTGTTGCAACCCAGCTTAAAGTGTGTCTGCAGAACAAGCGTTAGATCTGTTTCTCATTTTTCTTAGATGACTAGTTACTTTTTCCCAAAAAAAAAAAAAAAAAAAAAAAAAAAAAAAAAAAAAAAAAAAAAAAAAAAAAAAAAAAAAAAAAAAAAAAAAAAAAAAAAAAAAAAAAAAAAAAAGAAATCAATGTCCCAGTGACAAAAAAAGTGTTTTATTATTTGGCTAACTAACCTGGCTAAATAATGAATTAAATAAGGGCAATGCTGAGTGTTTTTGAATCCCTTACTATTAGCTAACTACTTTAGCCAAATACTGAACTAGCTTAAACTGCTACGCATGACCCCTGCTGCATTTTGGAGTTCCACGTGATTGACATTCAGCCACCATATTAAAGCACTGATGAAGAAGAAATTGATTCAAAGAACTTTATTAATCCCATGGGAAAATTGCTTAATCTATGCAACACACAAAATAAAAATAAAAATCTGGCTAGGAAAATAACTGCATCCTCAGCTATAGGGATGCATCGATGTGATCTGTTCAGACTGAGTACATGTTTCACTCATCAGTATTGATACTGATACCGAAATGACAAATATACTTACTATTAATCAATCAGGGGCATCTTATTTTAAAATCAATTAGGGAACAATTTATTTAGCTCCGTTTATGTTGGTGTTGTGAGCTGCTAGCGATGAACACCATGCGCTGTGTACAGTAGAGCAGAGCAACATCAGTGATCGTTAAAAATACTGTGAATTGCACTCACAAGCAAAGTGTAGACGCTGACAAAAGGAAGTGTGCGTGCCTCAGTGCTCAGTGCTCGCAGAAGTGAAGTGCTCGGGTCAGCCATCCTCATGCACTCTATTAAAGACACTGTTTGAACACCATTAGCTGTATTATCAGGTTACTTGAATTGTAGGAACATGCTGCAGTTCCTTTGCTTGATATTTTCACAGAGCACAATGTGCAATCCGCTTTGCTTTGATCATTAATTGTAGAAAACGCCCAGATCGCTGTTACTTTGTACCGTCTGTTCATTAGCAACAACATACACTAGGCTTACGGCACATGGTCTCGTGTAGTACCACATGGAGTGTGACATCAGTATCGACATCAGTGCTTCCCTACTCAACCTCGTGGTTTGCTTTTAAAGAGATCTGTAAAATCTATCTATCTATCTATCTATCTATCTATCTATCTATCTATCTATCTATCTACATTTTATTCTCTGGTTTGTTTTCAGTTTATAAACTTTTATAGTACATACAAAGTCATATTTCCCCTTTTAAGTTGGTGAAGGACATCACCTATTTTTCATTACTGATGCTAAAACCGGAGCCTGAACACGTACAGATGCTAGTTCTGTGAAATGCTCGGGTGAATTTCTGAATAAGTCGAGGCTTTGAAGTCAGAGACCTTATCAGCCACCAGAAGCTCCATCTCCAGAAACATGCAATCCTGCGCCATTTTGGCCACACACATCCCAGAGGACATGGGAAATGACATCAGAGCTATTACGCAGGAAAGCAGGGCTAATCGTCTATATCTGTGGTAGACGAGAAACAGGAAATGCCTAAAACTGCCAAGCTGGCAGCCCTTTATTTACTTCCTTTATTCCCTCAGATCAATGATGTCCTCCTCATGGACAAACGTCTCTGCCTGGACTTGCATGTGCAGCCCCACACCAGGGGCATAAAGCGCCACACAGGGGAGAAGGAGTGAAGGCAATCTGCTAAAAATAGAGTATGAACTGCTGATGACAGGTCTTCCTGTGGTCACCTTGCCCCAACTCTCTGAGAAACGGCAGGGAGGAAAGAGGCCCAGCAAGAGCAGCGCTGATGAATGATGGAGAGAGAGACTAAATGAAACGGAGTGAGTGTGACTGAGAGAACAGCATGGCCATTAGCGTCCTGCATTAGCAGCCTTTAAGCACTCTGAGCTCCCAATCATCATCCACAACAAAAATACATACGTACAGCACAAACTGCAGCATCATATAGCATAGAGATTAAATACAGCTCTCTGTATACTGCCTGTAATGTTTCTGCTCTGATCATCTATATCAACTGTCTGTCCTGCTGATGTCAGTTAAAGCCTGGCACCATGGAGTGATGCACAGAACGAAAAAGTTATTTGTCTGAATAATTTCTAAAAATGTAAGAAAATGTATGAATTATGAACACTTTAATAATGATAATAATAATAATGATGACCTAACAAGTAAATTTACACAGTTCTACTAATCTGCTATTGTAACTTGCAATATCAGCATAAAATCACTTTTTTTCATATTAAAAAAATAAAATATTTCTAAAATAATTGTAATTTCAACTGAAATTTCCACTGTTTTGCCCCTGTTTCAAATTGTACAAAAGATGTTGTAATTTACAACAGGGCTCTGTTCATAACGATATTCTTTAACAAAATTTGAAATAATCCAAGTTTCATGCATGAATCTTTTAAAAACATATCCAGATTCTTTCAATGTTTTATCACCGTATTATTGTATTATATTTTTTATTAGTTTTTGTATTAAAAATTGTCCATGTGTGAGATACCATAAGATACCATAATCCATTTTATATATATATATATATATATATATATATATATATATATATATATATATATATATATACACATACATATACATACATACATACATACACACACACACACACACACTATATTACCAAAAGTATTCGGTCACCCATCCAAATGATCAGAATCAGGTGTCCTAATCACTTGGCCTGGCCACAGGTGTATAAAATCAAGCACTTAGGCGTGCAGACTGTTTTTACAAACATTTGTGAAAGAATGGGCCGCTCTCAGGAGCTCAGTGAATTCCAGCGTGGAACTGTCATAGGATGCCACCTGTGCAACAAATCCAGTCGTGAAATTTCCTCGCTCCTAAATATTCCACATATATAAATATTTGGGAACAACAGCAACTCAGCCACGAAGTGGTAGGCCATGTAAACTGACGGAGAGGGGTCAGCGGATGCTGAAGCGCATAGTGCAAAGAGGTCGTCGACTTTATTCACAGTCAATTGCTACAGAGCTCCAAACTTCATGTGACCTTCAGATTAGCCCAAGTACAGTACGCAGAGAGCTTCATGGAATGGGTTTCCATGGCCGAGCAGCTGCATCCAAGCCACACATCACCAAGTGCAATGCAAAGCGTCGGATGCAGTGGTGTAAAGCACGCCGCCACTGGACTCTAGAGCAGTGGAGACGC